>JAJFDK010000060.1:0-185009 GCA_028637775.1 Xylariaceae sp. X167 | reverse complement strand
AGAGACAGAGAGACAGAGAGACAGAGAGACAGAGAGACAGAGAGACAGAGAGACAGAGAGACAGAGAGACAGAGAGACAGAGAGAGAGAGAGGATGAAGTCACAAGTATGTCGATGATATGAGAATGTGAACTCATGCTCACGTTGATCATCATCTTGCCAGAGTAGTTTATAACCTTCAAAAGCCCCTATTACTGTTTATGTAGTATCAGCAGATTTTCTGTTTACCTTCACTTACCAGGCCCAATAGACACGATGGATACAAGTTGCATTGCACATTTTCAGCTAATCATACTTATTAGTGGGGGAAATATCATTTTTGATTTAAACAATACTGAATCAAAATGCTGCTGCTGCTCCTGCTATTACGTTAGTGATCCCTAGGAAAGCCTCGCTTTAGTGACCCTTCAATTGTCTGTCTCGTAGATTTCGACGTATCTGTTGTCATCGATGACACGGGCATTATATTCAGGATCGAATTCGTTGCCTGGACCGCTGTTCGGGCGGTAGAACGTCCGAGGATCCTCGGGCGGCACATTGGGGTCCGGCATGAGTTTCCGCTGCAAAGCAAAGATGTTTCGTAGAGTCTCATTATGGTCCGTCTTATTGATGACCTTGGCTCTCAGATGAGTGATCTTGTCCTTTACCTTACGATCGATCAGGCTGGCGACTGCGATCAGATCTGGAGCTCCTCGGTATCCATGCAGGTCGAGAGCTTCTAGCAACGTGTCCAGCTCGTTAAATTTTTCGTCCTCGTCCGGGTGCATCCGAATGTAGTAGAGGAACAGGACCTCTTCACGAGCGTCCCAAGTCCATCGTGGTCTGGCGTCAGGGAAGACGCTAGCTTGGACGCCGCGAACATTAGACTGGAGAGTTCGGAAAGGGGCTTCATTGACCATTTTGTCTTCTTGTTGAGGATGTTGTTATTGTGTGTCGTTGTTTCTGTTGAGAATGGTCGTATTGAGGGTTGATGGCTATGGTGCTTGTGAGTATGCTGGTGATGATGAGAAAAAAAGGGGTAGACTGAGAGGGCGAAAGGCTCATCCTTATAGATGTTCCGTTTCCGGCTTGAAATGCAGCGATGTAATTGTATAAAGCAGTTGTTCATTCATCATAAAGCCGGCGCTATAGAGGTGACTATTCAGTCAAAAGACAGCCTCGAAGAAAGCAATACAGAGCTCTTGTTTGCACACAAAGCGTCGTAGGATAGGTCAGCACGAGTACTGCAGCAAGAAGGCATGAGCACAATATTTTTTGGCTGGCTTTCACAAGTCATCCATGTTCAATAGGGGGGAGTGGTGCGTAAGTAACCGGACTCTTCTCACAATGTGCGCAATGGGCGATAGCAATGATCCCAAGTAACTTACACGCAACTGTTTGGGCACAATGCCGCTTGCACAGGAGGACTATTTTCTGGCATGCATGAATCCCGACCTCAGTTTCGGATCAGTTCTCGAGTCCAGTTCTCGAGTCCAGTTTCGATTTCTCGTCCGGGTCCCGAGGGATAAGTGGGAGACAAAGCACCAATGTTCACTTGTGCAGCAGAATAAGCACCGCGGTTGGATGTCTTTGTTCGCCCGAGGAAACATTCACGAAGCGCAATTGCTTTTGTTTATTATTCGCGCTGTAAAACCACCAACAAGCCCATCACCGCCAGCATGACCGTCTTTAACCAGGGGTGTTCGCTCAGCATGATGGTAACGTAGCCCACAAACGGAATGTAACCGACGACGCTTCCAATGATATCTTTCCGCTCGAGATAATCCTGGCCGCGGGCGTAAAGCTCAGTATCGTCGGCAGCATTGTTATCGCCCTTAGTGAGCAGCTTGGCGTGCTCTCCTGTACCGAACTTGCGCACAACACGGTGGACGATAGGTATATCTTTGCCCCTGACGTTGTAGACAACAACCTCGCCAACATCCGTCTCAGCCATAAAGTTGCGATTCCACAAGAATAACAGGTCACCGCGTTGGAAAGCGGGTTCCATCGATCCGGAGAGAACGACGACAATGGGCGACGGCGAGTCGGCTGCTAACGAGAGACCCTTCCACATCTGCGTATAGCGCAACACCAGCGAGTTAGCATGTGACCTTGACCGTACAATTGGAGCCCCGATAGCGAAGGCAATCGTCGTACCATGAAAGCAGTGGACAAGATAAGGCCGAAGTTGAGCAGCTGAGCGGCTGCTTGCCGCGGGTTCTGGAGACCAGCCAACATAGCGATGGCGAGCTGATGCGATGAATTGGCTTGGCTGGTGATGGAACAAATGGGAAAACGGCAAGACTTAATGAGTCAATCAGTAATGAGCGGAAGGTAGCGTGCGCGACGGCGTTCACCAGAACCTTTGGTGTTTCTTGATGCAGGTTGTATGAAGGTACGTCGAGACACGACCTCGAACCAGAAGCTGGAATGGATGCTGGAGGGCAGATGGCGCTTCGAGAGCCACCGAGTTGTTAGTGTAGTTGTCTCGTTTTGATTGGCCAGATCATCCAGGTACGCATTCGGTGGGTCCACGGCACTTGAGCAGCCAGCTGCTGTCGGCCCGTCTGACCTCATGTCGGCTTCCCCCTTTACTTGGTCTTCGAGATCTTTTGCATTCGTCCAGCTTGCTTGGAATGCGTAGATGGCCGTCGGCAATGACTTGTTCGATGATGTATTTGGCATGCGTTATAGTTGGTGATATCTTCGATTTCTTTGTGGGAATGGATATGACATAATACATCCACATCTTGGCCCACGTCTGTTGCCTCTCCTGAATGCGAGCCAGGAGTCAGGACTACCTGGGAAGAGAGGTCTGGAAGTCGCCGACTATGCTTATAGCTGATTTGATTACTCCAGCATTTCTAGTCAAACATAGGTATACTCCATTCAAGAGTAGGTAGGTAGGTAGGTACGTAGTTGGATCTGTTCGACGTGAAAAGGCTCATACGCGGTACGCGTCCGTCACCAAACTCGTCGATAATTCATGAAAACCTCTTGCATCGCTGAAGATTGAGAGAGATGCCTTTGACGGCAAGTCACAACTTCAGCGCAAGGTCCTTTTTGGATGAAGGGTTTCACTGTACAGATGCGACAGGTCAATCGTAGTCGCGAACAAGGTCTTGGTTTCCCTTACTTTTCACAGACCCAAGTGCCGCTTTCCATTATCAACCCCTGAAATGGCCGTTCAAGATCAGACACGGCAGAGCTGCACCTCCTCTAGGATGACATATAAGTAACACATACAGTCTAAGCTTTCTCCATGATACTTTCTATCACGATATGCTGGGGTTGTTGTGCCTCCCCTGAGATTGTAGCATGACGACGTCGCCTCCCAGTGGTTTCCACTTGTCATGTTTCTGCTCCTGGTGATGTTGTTGACATATTGTCGATCGGCTCCGTTCTCTTACCCAGACCACTAGGGTAGACAAACCTCCGCCTAGTTCTCCTAAGTCACTGTCGACAACCTGTTACGAATTACGCTCCTTCAAGACACGTCTCCTATCATTAGCTTCAGACTTCTACTATATGACCTAGCAAATACCTCTGACCACTGAACTTACACTCGAGAATCGGGTGTTCCAGTCCTTTTAACGACTTAATAGCGCCACGAAACCAATTCCTCATGTCGTCGGAAACAACGCCTCTTCTACCGCAGTCCTCTAGGGACCCGCCACCCCAGGGAGACAGTCACGTAAGTCACTTATGCCGGCCGTCCAGTATGCAGTACATCTGACTCCGTACAGTCCATCACTTTGAGAGCATGCCACTCGCCATGGCGCATCATCAACCAGCGATTCCTCTTCGTCATTCGGACGATCCTCGCCGGTTACTTGACCTCGGCTGCCGGCGTCGCTCTGAAGTACAAAATCGAGAGTGAGGACGATCATACTGGTTGGCGAATTCCATTCCAGTTTTCCACCGTTTCTTTCGTCCTGCTGTGGATATACCATCTCATAACTGTGGTACGTCACTATTCCTTGGAGGCCGTGATTTGGATCATTGTGGGCCTGATAAGTGCATACAATAGGCATGGACTGGCATGCACACGTTCAACCCGACCATTGCAGAGCCAGATGAGCATTGCCAGGGCTCCAGAGTACGAGCTCGCATTGCTCGATTCTTCTCGCCTTCTCGCCAGGCAACACGCGCCGAACGGCTCAGCTTCAGCATGTTTTACACCATTTCCCATGTTTTCGCATTGCTGAACACGTTGATCTACTGGGCTGTCCTTGTGCCCTCGGGTCATGGTGGATTCAGACGTCCCGAATTCCCTCACCATCACCACACCCCGGGCAACAGCACGGGCATCTTGTATAGTCCAGGTAAGCAACATGCAAAATGCCAGCATAATCTTCTGAGTATTCGAAATTCTAGAGTCAGAAGTCAGTCAGTGCTAAAACTTAGTAGACAAAGGATTGTTCGAAGAAGATGAAATCAAGTCGTTCAGTATCCTCAACATCTGGACTATCACGGCAATCATTGCCTTTGTCGAAATTGTATCTTTAAACAGTATTCGACGCCAGAGCGTGAGTTAGATACCACCAAGGTTGGAATGAACTTGTGACTGATATGACAATGGGAACAGCCCGTCGTAGGACACGTGCTTGGCACCCTGGCGGCAAGCTGCTTGTACCTTGCTTGGGCTGGTATCGGGAGACTGGCCACGGATCACTGGGGCTTGTTCTTCTTAGATCCTAAACTCATGGGCGATTCTCCAGAAGCCGCTGCTGCTGCTGGCGCTTTGTTTGTGATATTTTCCGCCATCGGTACGCTTTGTCCGCCCAACACGTTTTCTCGTGAGGAACATACTGACGCCTCCTAAAAGTTTTCACATACATGCACGGTCTCATTGCCATGCGAGAAGCGTTGACGGCCGCTCATTAGACGCCAAGTTTGTGACAGGGTTATGAGCATTGGTGCAGAATATTCGGACTTAAGATTGTGTCCGATCTCCCATGCGCCGGAGCACTCAAGGTGTTGATGTCGTCTGCTGCATGGATTGATCACCAATTGGCTTGTAAAACGAGAGCGTCGCCAAATATGATGGGCGCACTGCATAGGATATGGAGGTCAGCTTCACGTGAACGGTGGTAGCATGGTTCCACTACCTAGTACCTGACCAGAAGCCAAGGGCGACGGCTTGCACAAGCCAGGGCGAGGAAGACTGGTTTCCACCTCAGTTCTTCCAATCTGTAGACTGTGGAGTGTGAGACGGACAACGCAGATTGATAGGGGTTCCTTTGAATAGGTAGTGTGCATCTTATCCTAGACAGACTGCCAAAACAGAGACAGTCAGGTAGTATTCAAGTTTTGCCTTGCATCTCTTCGTCGAGAGCGCGATGCAGATGGGTCGCCATCCAAGTCAGGCGTAGAGTCCTCCAACGTCTGATGTTCCATTGCGCTATCAGCCCAACATGGTGCAGGACTGTCGAGACTACTCGTACGTAACCGGCCTTTGCCTAGAGTCCCTGCTAGGTAAGATCCTGATTGAAAGGTTGGGGACGCACGGTTGGTGAGGAGCGAGGATGGCCGACGACGGCCCGTGGATGTACCGGTTCTCCCCTCTCCGACGACGGTGCCGATGATGTAAGAAGGTTTCCCATGCTAGTATTTGAGTTAGGCAGTTAGACCACATAATTATGTACTTATGCGGGTGATCGCCGGGGCACGCTAACCGGAACCGTGTTAGCTCCGTACGGATTACGGAATATATCTAGCGACCACTCAGCATTCGCGATGACCCACGGAGTATCATTGCCTTTGGAGCATCAACTCAACAATCCGAGATAGGTATATGCCCCTCTACTCGTTTCCAAACCACAGGGTGTCAGGAAAGTTTGCAGGCTGCCTCTTAGACCCCACTTGCCTGTCTTGCAAGCAACACGACGTCAGATGGTGTGTGCCTTTCGTCGAGGCGTCTAGCCTCCTAATGCAGTGAGCGACGCCTACTTTTCCGTGATGCGATGCCTGGCCATTGAATCGGACATGGTGGTCAATCGACTCAACTAGTTAGCCCATTCGGTCTACTGGGCGTGCTTCAAGAGGTCTTCGGACACGATAGTAGCACATGTGCAGATCAACAAGAGGTGTGGTGGGTGTGCGATGTTGCAGTCTCCTGGGTGCGTCAACAAGGATATCACAGAACATCATCCAGGGGTTTCATCTTTCTGATGAAAATTTCTTAGGTCCGATATGCACCGAATGGTTCGCGCACCAGGTCATCCAGGCTTGGAGTCTGGCGATGATGGACTGGGACTATTCCGCCTGTACGGCTCACCTCCTACATATTCTAACCCTCAGGATACAGAAGTGCCGAGTCTGTTGCCGTTTTCATCTCCAACAAACCTCACAACTGGTCGACAGTACTAGTAAGTGCTGTGCAATTGCAGGCCTTTCCGGCGGGCATTCAATGCCAGTGTCTTTTGGCCCATTGCTGTTGTGTGGGTGCCTCCATCCACCTGTCCATCCAACTGTTCCGCCGTACTTTTACAGTCCCAGTGCGTCCATCCAAGCAGGCTAGCCTGGTATAACAGGGTCTTCAAATTCTTATCACCGGCCTTCATTATGATACGTACCTGATCTTACGTCCTTGTAGAGACTGCCCGTGGATTAGGTATTAATATCCCGGCAACCCCCTCTTCAATTCTACCCCCCTTCTTTCCTTCTCCCTCCCTCACCGCAACTGTCAAGGGTCGCAAAGTGTATACAGCGTTTTCTCAGGAGACATTTGTTTGTTCTTTCGAGTCGATTCTGCAAATATCACTTTGCCCATCCGAGACCTCTACTTTGTGTGTCAATTCGCCAATTCCATCACACACAATACACTCCTTTATCTTCTACGGAAAAGGTCCCAACTCCATGGGCGATTTTCCTCACGCTCGTTTTATAACTTTATAGACAAGTCGTGCAGTCTTAAAGGAAGCGACTCCTCATGTGCTTCTTTTCCTGAGACGGTCATCGCGAATCTTTGGCGTCGTCTCCGTGCCTTTTACGTCTCTGATCAACAGCCGGCAAAATCTTCAAGAATCCGTTTCGATTGTGGACGGTATCGTCAAGTCAGCAAAGCAAAGGAATTCAATCAGATCATTTGTGTTCTTCGGAAGTTGTCAACAATGCCACGCTCATACGAGGATCCTATCCCTGACGAGGAGCCCCTCGTACACCGTATTGTTCCCCTTGTAGTTGGGGACAGACACCGACCGTTTGCGGCGCATGAAGACGTTCTTTGCCAGTCGCCATTTTTCGAGCACATCTGCCAGGAACATCTTTCCGGTGCACAAAATGACGAGATTTGGCTTCCGCTTTGTCAGGAAGAGACCGAGGTCTTCCCAGCCGTGCTCCAGTACCTCTACAAGGGCGACTACAAGCCTTGCTTGTTGTACAACGAAGATGACAATACATGGCAGCTCGAGGATGATTGTGAGGATGTCAAGCCCGTCATCAAAGTATCGCTGCTGAATCTTTACGTTCTACGAGACACCATCGTATACTGTATCGCAAAGAAATTCGGACTTGAGGAGCTGAAGCGCCGTGCCCTCCAGAAGCTGTGCCTGTCTCTTCAGGAGCTGAGCCTGCAGACCGACTTTGAGGAACGCCTTGTACTTGACTCAATGCGGTATGCCTACGAGAACACGCCCGAGGATGACCCTTTACTCCGGGCTTATTTTCTCGCTGTCCTCATCCAAAACCGCGCGATATTCAAGAGAAGCGTACATTTGCAGGCAGAAATGGAAGACGGCAGCAGGTATTCTTTCGACCTATTCGTGGCCGTGTGCAACGCCCTAGACGACGTGGCATCGCGCAGGGCGCATGAGTCGGCCAACTCCAGCTCACCCGAAACCTCCTAGAAGGGTAGATGTGAAAAGACATATGTGACGACTTAACACATGGCGAATCCTGGATTAGGTTTCGATTTTCGGTGCAGACAATCTTTGCTTTCTCGGGCGTATTTGGCGAGAAAACGGATCTGTTTTGGGATGCGATCAGTTGGCGTTATTCCTTGTCTTCGGCTTTTTCTCTCTGCCATTTTTTCTCTTTCATATCTCTGCTCGTCAGATTGGGAACACCATTTAGGAGAACCTGTTGCATTCGCTTGCAACAGACTCTCCCCCTCTTCATTGATGTTTGGTGCACCATTGTTTCTGATGACATGAGAAGACGAGAGACGACAGGGGAGTACGCGCGACAATCAAAAAAAATAAGAAAAAAAAACGAAAAACAAAGAAAATCCAAAAAAAATCATCCCTGGACTCTCTGATTTCTCACACCCGAACACTCCAATTGCACAAGCAACAAAACACCGAAAAAAAACACCTTTCCTGTCTACGTCTCTCAAATTATGGGCTGCTCTTTAAGCGATCAACAGCAAGCCTACGACGTGACTGGAAGGGGAAAAAGGGGGATTCGCATCGCGCCTCAGTTGTCAAGTTTGTGTGGTTATCCCGCATTCGTCTTATCGCATTTCCTTGGCACAGCAAAGTCAACCGCGACGAGATGACTACCTCCTCGACACCAGATTGTCAACGGCAAGTCACAGTTTTCACCGTCGATCCGTATTGATGGCGAGAACGACCACCGGCCGGCGCGCCTCATCGCTGCCACCCCCAATCGCTATCTGTCAACAACATCAAGGACCAGAAACCCATCTATTATCAGTTCCGCTAGTACGACAGCTAACATCAACAACCAGCCTCTTCAACACCATCTCATTGGTCTTTCTTTTCCGGCTGCCTGACTCCATACCTTCTAATCTTTTCTCACTCTGGAAAGGATGAGGAGGGCGGAAGGGCTTGAAGGTGGAGAGTAGGAATGAAATTGAGGATGGAAGACGATGTCTACAATAGCTGATATATATGCCTGAACCACGTCTTGTTGACCTGTAGCCAGTTACTAGCTACCATAGATAGAGAGACCTGACAAGTATCGGGGACGGAGACGTTCTTATTGTCAACAGTCTCCTTTTCTCTCCCTGTACGAGAAGGGAGAGAAAGGATAGAACGCCGACGACCCTCGGCCGGACCCCCTCGCTAGGGCCAGATAATCGAAAAGTAAAGTCCCGGTCGCATCATGTCCGTGTTCCGCCTCTTTCTGAAACACCTGTGATTACGCCATGATTTGTAGGGGAAATAGGCGCATCGGTTGCAGTTGACGCGCAATCATCGAAGATCTTGAGGTTTGCCACGTGCACAGCTCTAAAATCAACACCAATAGAACGAATATAGGAGGTATATTACCTAGAAGAAATCACCTCCTTCTGCAACACTAGGTACTTTCTTGAAATCCCACGGTTTGTTTTGGTCCCAGACACTCCAGTTCCCACCATTTCGTCAGGGGAAATCTTTCCTAACCCCGTAGCACTTCCTATTCGACTGGTATGTGTTTTTACTCTTGTCGTACTGTCATAGAGTAGGTAGTTATCACAAATGATTACATGATAAGTTGTGTTGCGATGCATGTATAATCGTTTGTTCGCTGTGAGAAATCTCAATGAGAATTCAACTACCTACGAGTCAATGACAGCACTTGGTCGCGATCCGGGCTTCATACACGACAGAAAACGTCAGGAGTTTTGCCAGCTGACTCCAGCTGAAGCCAGCTAAATGATAAGTAGAATGTGGGGCTATGGGTGCAGGTGAGGGGCAACATTTACGAAATAACTGCCCGGCATGAATTGCTGGCACCAAGCAGTCACTGTGTCTGTCGGTATTCTGCATGTACGTAGTCCCTTTGGTAGGTTCTCTCCGTAGCACCAACCTCAACATCAAACTTATCAACCCTATTCTAATTATTTTCTTTCTGATCAACTACCTACCTAGAACGTGAAGGACTAAGTGGTCATTTCTACACTTCAGTTCGCTTTCGTCTTACCCAGCTTTTTCAAAGCCTCTATTGTCTAAGTACAAGTATCAGCTTTAGCATCCCCGAATCTTGTCGCATTCCATCGACCGGGTAAAAAAAAAAAAAAAAACCTACCCATGGCTTCTGCATCGAGCACGTCGCCCATGGCGGCGGCGACAGCCTCAGCAACGCCTCACAAGCCTGTGGCCATCGTTTGCGTGGGCATGGCTGGATCGGGAAAGACGACGTTCATGCAGCGCATCAATGCGCATCTCCATGGCCAGAGAGACCCTCCATACGTCATCAACCTCGACCCGGCCGTCCTGAACGTCCCGTTCGAGAGCAACATCGACATTCGCGATTCTGTGAACTACAAGGAGGTCATGAAGCAGTACAACCTGGGCCCCAACGGCGGTATTTTGACGTCGCTCAACCTGTTTGCGACGAAGGTCGATCAGATTCTGGGTCTGCTTGAGAAGCGCACAGCGGTTGACCCGGCAAAGCCTGAGAAGAAGGTCATCAACAACATTTTGGTGGATACACGTAGGTCCATCGTCTGTGGTTGGTGGGTACTGCGTTGCTGACACTCATTCTAGCTGGTCAGATCGAAGTCTTCGTCTGGTCCGCGTCCGGACAGATTCTCCTCGAATCTCTCGCCTCTTCCTTCCCGACCGTCATTGCATATGTCATCGATACGCCACGCACCGCTTCGACCAGCACCTTCATGAGTAATATGCTCTACGCCTGCTCAATCCTTTACAAGACAAAACTCCCCATGATTCTCGTATTCAACAAGACCGATGTCAAGGATGCCAGCTTCGCGAAAGAGTGGATGACGGACTACGACGCTTTCCAGGAGGCGCTTGCCCAGGACGAGGCGGGCAATGCTTTTGGCAGCGTCGAAGGTGAGGGCTCTGGTAGTGGATACATGGGAAGTCTGCTTAATTCCATGAGCTCCATGCTGGAGGAGTTCTACGCCCACCTCAGCGTTGTCGGCGTGTCGTCCATGACGGGTCAGGGTGTCGACGAGTTCTTCGCGGCCGTGCAGGAGAAAGCAGAGGAGTTCCGCAGAGATTACGAGCCGGCACTGGAGCAGAAGCGAAAGGATCGAGAGGAACAGAAGCGCAAAACGAGAGAGAAGGAGCTGGATAAGATGATGAAGGGTATGGCTATGGCGGATCCCAGTGCTAGCACGGCAGAGGGCAAGTCTGCCGCGAACGACGATGCCGACTTGTCGAGTGACGAGGCTCTTAGTGGAGACGACTACGGCGATGTTGATGATGAAATGGACCGGGAGGGACTGGAGGCGAGATATGCTGCGGCCATCGAGGCCAACAGGGATTCCACGACGGACGACGCCAGTTTCGCCAAGTTCCTTCATACGCAGCGGAAGTAAAAACTAAGGAGAAGAATATGGGATAGGGGTTTAACACAACGGACTGGAACGAAAAGCACCACAATCAAGGGGCGTAGCATAGACGGCGCAATGATACCAAATCTGATTTCTGATGTTTACTCTTGTTTTTGCTCCTTTGTCTGTCCGAAACCAACCGTAATATTACATCCCTGTGATAAACTCCCTGACTCCGTAGCTCAATGCTTTTTCCCTTAGCAACTGCATGTATCAAGGCCCGTTCCAATGATACTTCTATTCGTGTCGTCGAATCATGCTGTATGTCTTGCCAGCGTAGACGGACAGGCAGAATCACGGGCTCGCACTCATCCCAGCCTCTCTTCGCTCACTCCCCAAAAATCACCGCCAATTACTCCTCTTACCGCGCCTCGAACTGCACCATTCTGTTCATACGTTAGCACATGCCCATACTTCCATCTCCTACACAAAGGATCCCATCTCCGCATCACATACCGCTTAGTCCGCTCCTTGTACAAGATACGGCAACCGCACTCCTTGCAACGGATGGTGTCGGTTCGGCGCAGGGCAAACTTGTAGCCGCAGTCGCCGCAGATGTAGTTCATGGTGGTGCCCTCGCCGCTCTCGAAGGCGCGCGACACGCCGCTGGCGCCGGGGGCGGAGTTGCCCTGGCTGGTGGGGATCTGGTAGGCTTCGCGAGACATTGTAGATATCGTAGATTTGTTTGATTTATTGAGTCTGATGACGAGTTGGTTGCGGTTTAGATGTGGACTTTGGTCTGAAGCGGTTACGGTGGTTGTCTATGCAGTGTCTGGTTTGGAGGGGTATCAACGTGACGAATTGGTACGGGAAGAAAATTGGCGGTGACATGCGGCAGAGTTTGTAAGTTAAAGTCTCCTGGAGAACAAAGCGCGCTGAAACGCCGATCGCGCTAAAGAGAGACGCGATAGATGCATACGGTTACATTTGATGCATACGACTTCTCTGATTTTAACCGCCGGGAATCCGTATCCGGGCGACACAGTCTGCTGCTGGGCGAACGAACCGAGGCAAGCGGACGATTAATCACAACTCATCATTTCGCCTGAATTTCTGTGACTTGGTCGGGCTTTAATAGTACTTCACCATACAACCGGTTCAGACTCATTCTCGGTCTTATTCATTCAGTGTTTCGTTTTTAAAGAACTAGATTTCCTTGTCGCATTATCAGATTTCTCACTCAATCAATAATGATATAGAATCGAGTCCTCACAGACAATATCTCACTCCAACCGACATTCTTACCAGCCTCCAAACCTCCAAACTAACCTCCAAATCTCACGATGTCAACAACAACAACAACAAACACCTTCGACCCAACCGTTCTCTCCCCCTCATCCCCGTGCTCCTTCTGCACAATCGCCCAAACCTATCCACCCTACGACCCCGAATCCCCTCCACCCTCAACGTCTTCCACTCTCGACCCAACCAAACTCTCCCCCGCCTCCTTCGTAATCCTCTCCACGCCCCTCCTAATCGGCTTCCTGGACATAATGCCCCTATCCACTGGGCACCTCCTCCTCTGCCCACGCGACCACAAACCCAAACTCTCCGACGTCTCACCGGAAGAAGCCGCCGCACTAGGCTCCTACCTACGGATCCTCTCCAAAGCGCTGTCGCGCACAACGGGCGTCTACGACTGGAACGTGGTGCAGAATAACGGGGCGGCTGCGGCACAGGTGGTGAATCACGTGCACTACCATTTGATTCCGCGGCCCGAGATCCGCGCGAGTGGACGGTTTAGTGAGAGTTTTACGATGTTTGGTAGGGGACAGAGGGAGGAACTTGATGATGAGGAGGCGGCCGATTTGGCAGAGAGGTTGAGGGGGAATATTGCGCGGTTGCTTGATGAGGAGGCGAGGAAGTCGAAGTTGTGAGAGGCGATAACGATTTACCGGCCATACATCGATTTACCAACCATGCGTACGAATGAGGATCATACTGAAATGTTCGGATTCGCTCATCTACTTGTTGCGCATTCGCACACACATTCACGAACGACGAACTTTCGGAACCCGAGCAGTTGCTGCATCTGCATCTTGCATTGCCGCTATTGAAAAAAAAGATCTTGCCAAAAACCAGGCGGAACCCCGAAGATCTATCCATCTATCTCTACCGACCATGATAGTGTCCCCTCAGCCCACCCCAAAACCGCTAATAAGTTTTTACATGAAAAATTCCGTTTATCATTACACACACAAAACACATTTTTCTTCTTTACTCGTCATCGCCGAAGAAGACCTTGACAGGGAGCCAAGCGTCGTTGCAGACCTTGAAGCGGTCCTTGAGGTTGGAGAGAGCAGCGAGCTCCTCGGCATCGAGGCACCAGCCGTCGAGGGCGAAGTTGGCCTCGACACGGGCGGGGGTGACGGACTTGGGGATGACGTCCCAGCCGTTCTGGATACCCCATTGGAGCAGGCACTGCTGGGGAGTCTTGCCCTTCTTCTCGGCGATGCTGAGGACGACGGGGTCGCGGTAGAGAGGGGAGTCGGTACTGCCGAGGCAGGAGTAGCCGGTGCAGTGGATGTTCTTCTCCTTGCAGTAGGCGACGAGCTTGGGAGAGGGGTTGTTGGGGTGGAGCTCGATCTGGTTGACGGCGGGGACGATCTGGGGCTGTCAGTCTCGGATTCTTCTCGTTCAGTCTATTCTCAGGTCATACCTTGCAAGAGGGGTCGTTGAGCAGGATCTCCAGGTTCTTGATGCCAAAGTTGGAGACACCAATGTTGCGGACCTTGCCGGTGCCGACGAGCTTCTGCAGCTCGCGCCAGGTGTCGATGAAGTTCCAGTCGTCGTAGGCCTTGGTGAGGTCGTCGGGACGGGTGGAGCTGGGCCAGTGCATGAGGTAGAGGTCGACGTAGTCGGTGCCGAGGTTCTTCAGGGAAGCCTCGATACCCTCGGCGACGCGCTTGTGCCAGGGGTTGTCGAGCTTGGTGGTGATCCAGATCTGCTCACGGGGGACGCCGGAAGCGCGAACACCCTCACCGACCTCAGACTCGTTGCCGTAGGCAAAGGCAGTGTCGATGTAGCGGTAGCCGGCGCGGAGGGCGGCCTCGACGGCGATGGCGGTCTGGTGCTTGGGGGATTGCCAGGTGCCGAGACCGATGGCGGGCATCTTGTCCCCGGAGGGAAGGACGTAGACCTTGCTGTGGCATGAATCAGTGACCAATTCGTGCAATTGACTCTATTCGAGGGAGTCAATGGCTCGGTGGAAGAGCTTACGAGGTGTTGTTGAGGTCAGCCATTGTGTCGGTTGTTGGTATGGATCTGGTAGAAGAGAGAGAAGAGACTGAGGGAGATGCTCGGAAGAGATTACTTCTTATAAATCAACAGAAACAGAAACAAATCAAGAAAGACAAAGCAGGAACCCGCGTTCTTATCCGTAAAATTTATAGCTCGACGACCCCGGAGCGAAGAGGGGTCCAAGACGATCAAGATAGGTAATCAGAGTTGCCCCCCTCCCCTTCGCCCCCCCGTTCGCCCACCCCTCCCAGTTTATACCGAATTCAAACAAGAAGCGCATTTTGGTTTGGTTCCTTGCAGGAACGGACAACGGGATTAAGACGATTCACAATTTAGGCAAAATACATAGTGAGTTACTTAGAGAATTAGCGGCGTTAAAAGACTTGAACTGCACTTGCACTTGCACATGAGCCGCTTTCTTCTTCACAGGATTGGGAATGACGCAAAAAGACGAGTCCCACTGTTGGCAACTCTGAGCCGCTAACACGGAGTCACTCCAGCCAATGCCGGATTGTGATTGTTTTTCTCAAGGTTCTTTTTTTCTGATCACAGACGGGCCTGAATCAATTCCATCCTGTTCTATAATCACATGGGAATAATCCAAATGTTCGGCGAAGTCTACGTCCTAGACTCTTAGTGTAAGTGCGCTGAAAATGCACGCAAAACGCATGAGGTAAATATATTCCCCGGTGCTTATGTGATGTTCACCGTAGATGGGGGTCAGCTCAAGAGAAGTCCAGAAACGTGGGGAAGCTTCTTCCATGCTGTCAATTGGGCATAATGATTGGATGGAAGCGTAGGATTCGTTATCTTCCCTCTCTTACGCCCTCCCGATACGGTAACTGTAGCAGTTTGTTTCCCTACCGAGGTGAACAGGTGAGCAAGACAGCCCACCATCGTGGGAGGTGAGATCTGAAACAGCGATGTGCGCGTATAAGTTTCACGGATGGGACGACTTCTTCTGCTTTTTGAGAATCAGATGATGGATGGATGGGAATTCGTCAGTCCCATCGACCCGTGTATTCCCGGGCCGCTGGTTGGCGAAGGACCCGAGAATAGCCGAGGTACGGTTGCGGCTTGGATGCGAGACTGAGCGAGCACAGCCCCTCTTCTTGCTTCCTGCGACAACGTCATGGCGAGGAAGAGGATATCCTTTCGGTGTTAGGAGGTATTTCTTGGGTCTGTCTTTGCATGTGAAGGGACAAGAAGGACGGGTGGTCACTGTGAGGGAAATAGGCGACAGGCAAGATCACAAGCAGCACAGTGAACGCGATGGTCGTCGTCAATCATGATCAATTGTTAGCTGTATGCTCATGGGATACAGAACCAGGTAATATGGTAGGTAATGAAGATGGAAAACAACGCCGAATAACTCCGTCTCCGAACCCGCCCTAGCCGTTGCCTGGTTCCCGATTCCCGGCGCATCGATGATGTGCGCCAATAAACCCCACGATAGGTAACTAAGAAAACGCCCAAGGTATCCTCGCTTTATGCCGTGAACGGGGAAATCAAATCAATCATGAGAAATCAAAGCCAACAGAACCACACGGAGCGAGAAGCTAACGCTTTCGCTGTGCCTCGTACGCCTTCACGGCGGCCTCTAGCTCAGCCAGACTGGAGCGGTCGGCGTAGGCGTTCATGATGGCTTCGTTGTGCCGGCGGGTCGCGGCTTGCGTCTCGGCGTCTTGGTAGCTGCGCTGTTCGCGGTATTCTTTGTACTTGGCCATGCCGTAGCCTGTATTTGTGTTAGTTACTAGGTAGGTATGTAGGTAGGAGGTGAAGATGATCGCGTTCGTGTTGTGAACACGTGAGATGGAGAGATGGGGTATGAGGTTGGATCGGTGGGACTGACCAATGCCTACTACGGCAGCAGTTGCTGTGGCGCTGTGACGATGTCAGCATGATTGTCTGGAAGGATCGCAATAGTAAGAAGACTTACAATTTCTTCTCCATTCTTCCAGTCTTGTACAGTTTAGGCAGATGGCTCGGATAGACATGCGATGTGGTAGAGAAGGGACGGAAGGATGAAGTTGTAGTAGTGGTAGTTGTTGTTCTTGGAGACATTCTTTCGGCTCCTCGTTCTCTCTTTCGGGGATATGTGTAAGTCGTATGTAAGGGTAGCTCCGGATCGCTCTTTTCGGTAACGAGCTCGAGTTATTTTTTTGCTCTCTTTCTCTCTTGCAGAGCCGGAAGGACAAGTAAGCAAGATTCACAAGTATGTACGGATCTGCCAAGATGTTGCTATTTGCTAATGAGTTGACAGAAGAGGAGTTGACGTGCGGAGAAGAAGCGTCGATTGTATGTAGTAGAGTGGTAGTTATTCAATAATAGTAAGGGAAGATGGATGTGTATGTGTGTGTGTGTGTGTGTCAAGGAATAATCCTTTTGTCTTGTCATCGAGAACAATAGAAGAATGACGAGAACGGGAGGGAACGACACATATATATACACACATAGACAACGAGATCCAGCTAGAATAATACCAGATCTACTAGTTCTCCTTTCTGTCTCGACTTGACTACCGTCACGTCCATCATTTCCTCGGTAGCACCGTTCATCGAAAGCGAGAAGCTACGAGTACACGAAATACCCCCGGCCGGGAGAACGGAAGGGGTCTTGGGCATCGAATGTTATGAACCGAGCTCATACGAGCCCTGTACCAGCTACGGTAGCGAAACCAGCGAACGAACGGGAGACGTGAATGTGGGGAAAGACCTTCTTTCTGGCGCAGGGCCGCATGTGCATTTGCATCATGCGGGGGACGCCATTGCTAGCCATCGAGCTTGGTCGGCTTTGGGTTAATGAGACTGTCTCTTGGTCTTTGGTTAACTTCTTCCTGCCTAACTAACTACTTCGTAACTAACCAAAGTGAACCAAAGGGGACAGATCTGTCCGGGGGAGGGAGCCTAATTCCTACGACGTATTCCTACGATGATGACGGCCTTACTGTGACCATGGCATTGAACGTCACATCTGTAATTACCATGTCTGAAGAACCTGGTCGTAGGGCAGAAAGTACCTTACCGTTCCCCAATGTCGTGAAAAAGGGTTGTGTAAGTCATCCGTTTCTGACGTACAGTATGATACGGTACGGGTTACCGTAACGCTTAACGCGCAAGTCCGAACCCCACTTTCGACCATCTGAGTGATCCCGTGCTTTCTGCATAAGTGCATAGTGACTTTTAGGGTCCTACCTAAAACACGGGGGTGACCCACCCCTTATTCCCTAGCGAAATCCCTTGGCTGGGCTTCATCTGTCCGGGAACTCGATCGACAAGAAAAGCCAAGAATCAGCAGCCAAGTCTCAGGTCGAGCAGTCCAATTCTCGTACATGTTTGATGGAAATTCCTAATTGGCGATTTGCTCTCCGTGCTGCAGAATGACTTGAACAAAGAGATCGCAATGTAATACCTGTGAAGCCCCTAACGCATCACGCACTTCCTATCGACCGACCGTGACACTCGCTCACTCGTTTACAACTCACTACTGGCAATCCCGAGCTACCTACCTACCTGCCTGCCATCATCATCATCATGAATCGATCGCCACTAGATCTTTCCCGGTCTTTCCATAGCCTCAACAAGGGCGAATCCGTTATGAAGTCACCTGACCCCGATTTTCATCTGCACGCTTTGCCTGCTTCGGTGCAAGTGTCGTATATCTACCTCGCTAGGGAGGGAATTCGCTCGGTTTCTCTTTCTCGCATGGGGCGTCGCTCACGCGAGCGTCATGACATTACTCCCAGCCTTTATTAGCTTGGCGTCACCTCATGATACCGTGACACAGCCTCTCCCTCTCTAACAGGAGGCAGTGTGTTAATAAATGACTGCATTGTCTCCTGTCGGTCTCACCACCGTCACGTCACGCAAGGCGACTGCAAAAAGGGGAATTCGTGCGCGGAATTACGTATTTCCGTACAAACCACATTGTACAATTACGACGAACGTGCACCATTGCCCTCATTCACGACATGCGGAAAACGTTTCCCCATTTACGATCGGGCGTCGGTATTTGGAGTCCGTTACGGTTGAACGTCACCAATCAAGCAAGCATGTCTTCGTGGCTCAGTTGGTTAGAGCGTTGGTCTCATATTCGTATGATCCAATCCCAGATTGGGTAATCCAAAGGTCGTGAGTTCGAGTCTCACCGAGGACACCATCTTTTTTTGCAAATTTTTATTTCTGTGCGCCCCACTTTGCCGAAGTGGTCGAGGTCTTGGCGCAGCATGCCGAGGGGACCATCGTGACATTGTCAGGCAGGCCGGCAGTTAAATCGAAAAGGGTTGCTTGTCATCCGTGGAGTGTTGCATCTTGGTAGGCAATCATTCTTTTTCGTTTTGCTTGTGATAGCAAGCAGGGTTGTGTGATCTCTTGGTATTCCAACTTCTGTCGTTGAATGGAACCCTCTTAAACCTCCTCGGTGGTTGACCCGACATGACAAGCACCACTGGCATTTAAAAGTCACCACTCTCTTTTCTACAAAGTCTCGGCGTGATCAATCACCATGGGAGCTGAACTGCCATTCAATGATTCTCACGTAATCTATCAAGGCATCACTACATTAACATTACCCGAGGATGGCGACCTAACACGACTTTGGTTCACGACAGCTTGCAATGTAACTATTAACTGCTATTGTCTGAATGCATGTAAATGATTTGCAGGTGTCTAGCCTATCCCCCGGCTAAAACAACATTCGGCTTCTTGGGAATCATGCTGCCAAGACTCAAAGCTCTCACAAAGTCGGGATCATCATCATCATCTTGCACTCTAAACTTCAAGACTGTTTTGTTCCCTCTCCACCCGGTCATCCTCATGAGTGTCCTCTTGTACAGGTGAATCGGCCAATTTCCGCGGCTTACTCTGCACACAGATGCTCTGCAATTGCTAACTTTGATATTCAACTTCAGAAAGCAATGCTAGCTCAAGCGCCAGTTCCGATTTTGTTCAGCCCCTTAAGCGATCCGAGACTGAGCGCTAGGCCTTGAGATCTGCTTCTTATGCGGACAAAGCCTGTGATCGGTCCATCATCGCCCTCCTTCTCTATGCTCAGGTTGGCCAGAGCATCCTCTCCTATAATGCGGTTAGTATTTATGTGAATGTTCAAGGAAAGCGGAGTACTACGTACCGAATACACTCTTGGCATACAGATTCGCGCTCAAGAATTGGCAGTCGCCCTTCATACTAGCTTCGGGTGTCAAGCAGTTCATGTTCGTGCATGCCATAAGCTGCTCCAAGAACTCGCGCAAAGACTTGGCCTTGCTGTTGATGTTCACCTTGTTCTCCCACTCAAACTCCGTCCACATGGTTCGGAATTGTGTCTCTGTACATGTCGCGGGCTGGATGTAATCCATAATATCGACATGAAGATCATTAAGGATGACAACATTGGTGTCCGTGCTGTGGGCACCATCGTACACTACGTTGCCGAAGATGACACCAGTGTCAGTCGATGAGACCTTGATAGTGCACTGCACATTGTGGAAATCGTGCGGCCCAAGATTTTGAGTAGTCGGTCGCTCCACGACCTTGAGGTCACCCAGGGTCGCAAACTCGACCGACAGGTTTTGCAGCGTCTCGGTCGTCTGATTGACAAGGAGAACATCCAACACAATGTCAAACTGATGTACTTTAACGTAAGCTTCAGCGTAAACGGGATCAGAGAAACCAGTGAGCTGAACAACTCGGCTGAGTTTCGATGTGAGATCCTCGCCCGTGGCCTCGCCACCGGTTGCCCTCTCAAGATCCAACTCAATCTCGTCGGCACCCTCTCCGTGGTTCTTCTTAGATAGCTGACGAATCTGAACAACGTCGTCAACCTGGACTGCTGTCTTCGCCTTCTCGAACGCTTCCTTGGCAGCTCGCTTCTTCTCCTCAACCTGAACCATAGCCCGGAAAGCCTTTCGGGTATCGTCCAGGAACACGGACTCCAGCTTCTTGTTGTCGGAGAATTCGGCCAATGACCGAACGCAGGACATGATTCTGTCAACCGAATCTTCGTCAATAGGAGCCTTGACAAACTGAGATTGACCAACACGAATGATGGAGATCATGATAAGCATGGCTTCGGCCTTGAGAGCGTTTGTTCGTGCCTTGTCGGACGAAATTTCAGAGTGGCGCATAACCAGCTTAGTGAGGGTGGCAGAGAGGACAGTTGCCAGGTAGTAGTCTCCATCGAGGATCAACTGACGCAATGGAGGCTTTTGCGCCGCCTTGACAGCTTCCAGTTTTGCGGCGGTGGCCGAAGCACTGGTTAGAGCTGTCTCGGTGGCGTATGTTCCGTCTGCCAGAACGCGTCTTGAGCCAGAGGGCTGAGCAGGTTTGGATCCGTTTACGTGCTCCTGCTCCTGTTCCTCTCCGCCATCGACACTGTCAAGTAGTCTTTGCTCAGAAGCCAAGATGGGTATCTCGCCCAGACTGGCGCGTATTTTCTTCCATGCATCTCTAATGTCACTTTCTTCAAGAGAATACTCGCCAATAATCCAGACAATTCCTCGGTAGACCTTGCCAGCCCGGACCTCACTGAGTGTGTCAACCAATCGCGCAACAATCGAAGGTCGCAAGTTGGGGAACTTCTCAACGACCTCCTTGACGAAGCTGATGACGTCAACAGCAGATGAGTTGCTGAAATCCGCAATGAAGTCCATGAGAAGATCGACGACACTGGCCGCAACCTCGGAGAACTTGATGGCGCATTGGTGAATGGATTGAATTAGGAGCTGTCGGTACTCGGCGTTCTTCTCGTATTCTTGGTCGACCGTCTTGGAGAGCTCTTTCTTCAGGAGCAGGACAACTTCTTCGACGTTCTTGCTGGACACCATTTCCAAAGCAATGCCGAGGGCTTTCCGTCTCACATCGATATCCGGGCTGGAAAGGACACGGAGAATTTCCATAATAAGATCATCGATAACACCATCATTCCGTTGGCGCAGTTGGTCCACTCGGTCAAGCACGATGAGCTTCACATTGTTGTCGGCCTCCTTAATACTGAGCTCAATGAACTTCGCTGCGGCGGCCTTAACTGCTACCGGGTTGCTGGTCAGAGTTGTCAAGGATGAGGCAGCTTCATACACGACAGTCGAGGTGTTAGCTTCTAACAGGTCGAAGATGAGCCGCAAATACCGGGGCTTGTTTAATGTCAGCGATAAGACCAAAATTGCTGTATCAATCGCCGGCCTACCTTGTTCTGTTGGTTCTGGATAGCATCTTTGCGAATGAACTCCAGCTCCACCAGCTGGAGCAATTCCTCTGCGTTGGGGATGCCCTCGAATACGTTGCTCAGGTAAGCGAGCGCCTTCTCGTGATCGATGCTCGAGAGAGCAGCAAAAGCATTGCGCTTGCAAGTGGCGTCGCTCTCTCCATCTAGGAATGCGGCGATGAGGTCTGAAGCGTCCGGAATCAGGGAGGGCGAGTGTTGGTAGATCGAGGCGATAGCATAGACAGCATTCTTTCGCACATAGGCGTGTCTGTGCTCGAGGCAGGACCGCGCGGAAGACAGAAGAGGTTCGATTAGCTCGGGTTCCCGCAGCTTGCAAAGGAAGCGTAGGGTATTTCCTCGGATATACTCGTTGGGATGTTGAAGATCGTTCCGGATGCCGTTGCTATAGTAATTGCCAATTAGTACTGACTCTCAGTTCTGAAATGATGGCAAGCAGCAGAGCCACCAATCTGGCGTCAAGAAGCTCACCAAACTAGAATCATCTCCTGCTTCAGCTTCCCGCTAGCATCGAGTTTGGGACAGATTTCGTAGTAAAAGTAAAGCAGCTTCTTCAGGTGTTTCGATTTCGAGGGCATGACGAATCGAATAATGTGCATGAGAAGCTGGGGCATCGGATCGCCGTTCAACATGATGGTCAATATGCGCTTCATGGTGTCGACCTTGGTCTCGTCGGTGCCCTTCTCCAGCTGCGTGCGCAGCTCCGACATGGAGGGGACATCGGCAGCATTGTCCTGGTGGACTAAGCTGTAAGCATTCTCAAGAAACGTAGTCATGGTGAGCAGCTGTTGCGGTCCTCGACCGCCTCGTCAACGCTGATACGGGGTCTATTAGAGGCAATGAGGCGAAAGGAGAGCCGATTAGGACGGGGTTGGGATTCGGTCCAGTCGAATTACGGGCGCGGAAGTAGAGGCGGTATGGGACGGATTCGTTATATTGAGGAAAGAAGAGTAGTATCAACAGACGAAAGGCAGTCGGATGGGCATGGAATGCGATTATACATGCCAGGAATAGCTTGGTCTGCTGGCGATGCTGGTGATGGTAATGGAATAGGTTCACTTTAGGGATGGATTACAATTGTCGAGAGGTAGCGACCTTCAATTCACGGGCAGCGACTGACTGACCAGGCTGTCCCAAATGATCGTACCGACGGGTACTGCACCAAGTATCTCAACACCAACGATTATATGGCAAGGTACCTGACACGCCTCAGAAATCTGTCCCTCTTTATTGCCAGGCACCGCTAGAGCGACCACAAGTGGGCCTGCTCCACAACTGGTGCATCAACGTCGAGTGGCTTAAAGCAGGTCCCGCTCTCTGGCACAGTGTAGCATGACAAGCTGGTGCAAATCTTTGTACTGTTTCGCACGGTCGATGCACCTCTAGATGCAATTAAACGTTTTCTTCTGCGATGACGATGTCGACGGGAGTGGGGAGGAGCGCATCAAATTGTCTGAATAGAGTTCTTCATTCTCAGGAAGTCGTGATGGACCTCATTGAGATTCTTATCTGAGAAGTCTCGCTCGACCTCTTTGGCCCATTTTCAATCTGGTGACTGACCATCCAATTCAATCCTCGCTCTTTCACATTCTGGATCTACCAAACACCCATCTTGTCCAATTGTGATCTTACACGAATATGAGTTTTCCTGCTACCCCTATCTATCTCTAGAGCAGCTATATCGTCACAGGTATGATGGAAATCATTAATGATGCGTAAATTCCGGCTGCTTTTTCTTCAAGAAGGCATCCGTGCCCGCCTTGAAATCATCAAAGGAGAAGGTCATATAGTACAGCTGCTTCTCAATAGCCATGCCCGCGTCTAAGTGGTTGTTCTCGGCTACATAATAATCAGTCGACGATGAAATGGTTGCATATCGGAGGACCTACCGGCTAGAATGGCTTGCTTCGCCATGCGAACCACTGGTCGAGAATAGGCAGCGATCCGAGTCGCAAGCTTCATCGCTTCAACTACGACATCCTCGTCTTGGTTGGAGAAGACTCTGTTGACGAGCCCTCGCTGAGCAAGTTCGGCGCCAACGATCGTCTGGCGTGAAAGGATGAGTTCCATCGCCTGCGAGGTCTTATGTTAACTGGATATTATTGCGATTGTCCTAGTCGCATTGATATCTATCTACCTTGTATTTGCCCAGAGCTTTCACGAGCCTTTGGGTGCCGCCGGCTCCTGGAATTGTTCCAATGCTGACTTCAGGTAGACCGAACATGGCATCTTTTGCCGCATAAATGATATCGCACTGTATCTCAGTCATTAGATCTGGGAACTATCTAATTTTCCAGGTGGTTATCGGACTTACAGAGAGAGCGACTTCAAATCCGCCTCCAAGCTTCATCGAATCCCATTGTTAGCAGTCAACCCACACCTGCCTCATTCTGAGGGTGGGTAAGGTAGGTAAGAACGTACAGCCAGACCCTCGACAGCGGCAATGATGGGTTTCGAGAACCGTTCAAATGCGACATTTAGATCAGACAAGAATCTTCTTTCGTGTGCTTCTCCAGTTGTAAGCTGGGTCAACTCGCTGATATCCACACCGGCTAGAAGATACTCTTTCGTCAGCATGAGTCTGTTGATTATAACCAGAACTGACCGACCTGAGAAAGCGCCCTTTCGTGTGCCCATCAATACGACGGCTCTAACGGCCGCGATTTGATCGAGTTGGCTCAATATGACAATCAAGCGGTCTATCATTGCCTGCGTGAGAGCATTCCGCTTGGCAGGGCGGTTGAGCTGCATGACAGCAACGGCCGCCGCAAGATCTATGCCAACTCGTACATCGTCGAATCCAGCTGATGCATTATCGTGGACTGTGGGTAGATGGAGCCCCTCAAGTCCTTCGAACTCGGGGAGCGCTGGGAAATCCAGGATGGGTACGAGTGCAGGCTCCATGATTCAGGCGTGCTATAAGCAGTACTGTTCGGGTGGACGGTCGTTCTATCGGAGTCAAATGTTGTTTGGCAGACACAGCAAGATCTTCAATGTTGTCTTCCGTGATTACGAGACCTTCTGCGAACGACGGCGCGATGGATTATTAAGTATCCACATTCAATTGACGGCCAGGAGAGGGCTGCACGCCGTCGTATCACAACCAGACTCGGCAACGTGCATCATAAGCCCCAACCTGCATTCCTACCAGGTCGACCTCCCCAATTGGGGAAACAAAGATAGCAATCGAGTCTCACTGCCGAGACTAAGGTTGTGTACTATGTATATCTGTTACTACTACGTGTACAACACGGAGAGCGTAAGACGCCTATTTTATGCAAAGGACCATCTCAGATTGCGCGGCAACGGACGTCACGCATCTGTAAGCCGGATCAGCAATCGAAGATCAACATGTCAAGAACTCGGTTCAAAATCAGCCGTCCAAGATTATCGGTTGAAGATCGACAGGCGAAATCACATAGGAAGAAGTGTAGCAAAAAGCCAGAACTGAGTTTCTTTACTGTACGCGGACTACGAGTATGCATGTGTTGAGACTGCAGCGCATCTCTATCGCCAAACGTTGCCACGGAGTACGCACATGTCGTTCATGTTAGGTAACGTCGCGTCAGAGGATGTCAAATCTTGTGACATTCACTGGATCTGGCGGTTCCATGATCTGTTAACACAAGGAACCATAGGGGGAAATGATATTCCGTGTATGATATCAAGACGTCGTCGAAGACAGGGGTTGACCATGGGGGCACCAACAACCCCATCGTCATTGTCCACATTCATAACGATGAGCCTCTCGATGGGTCGCATCTGCGATGCCTATTTTGGGGACCTGTTGTTCGAACGAACCAAGACTCAAACGATCTGACTGTATCTGCGTACCACGTTTTAGAAACCCTTGGCATAACCGACATGTCATCTTCGCCCTCCTCCAAGTACGATACATACGTATCTCGACGGCACTAACAGTTCAGCTGCAAAGAACAAAACAATTAAGGTTGATCTGAAGATCTCTTGAACCGAACATTAAGACCAGATGTTTACTGTTTCGTTTACTAATGAAGTCCTGCAATGCAAGTTTCCTGTCAATTGACGTCCAGCACCTTACATGAGCGCTTCGGTAACCGCGATGGAATATTCATCATCATGGGCCTGATGGTGCTGGACGAAACTTATCAGCCTCGGAGAAACCCAGCAAAGCGGAAAATATATCTGAGTAATCGCATCTACCCCTGAGACGAAGTTTTCAGACATGGAACAAAGATTTGGAAAAGAACACATAGAACGCCCATCGAAGCCTCCCCGAGAAACAAACCGGCTGGCTCCCAGGGTAATCCGGGGAGCACTTGGTAGTTGCCACGACGTCTTACACTGCAGGATGATGTCTGGGCTGAAGGTTGCACATAGCGCCGTTGCCACCGTTATGATGCGATTTCGAGCGCCATCTTGTTCAACCGGACAGAAAGCTGGAAACCGGAATACGCTCGGAATGTTCCGCGAGAGTACAGAGCGTAGAATCTGAGTGTGGCGAGTAAGCCTGCGATGTGTGGGAAAGCCACGAGCAGCCCTCTCACAATAATTTCATCCCGAACTCCATGAAACCTGAGGCTGTGTTCGAAGCCTCATGGTCTGATCTGGGCGTCTTTCTTCTACGAGTTTGCTTTACGAGTTGAAGTTGCAACAACAACAGCTTCGCTCTGCCTCGGTTTGTTCGTGAAGATTACTGATCTCTGTGATAGTACGCGGCCCTGATATCCATACCAGGTCTCCAACGTAACGGTTGTGCTTCGCGCCATCTACCCGCAAGCGGCAGGCAATACTCGTCATCTCTCTTACGGGTTCACGTGCCTACGGAGGGTAGTTAACTAGACCTGAGATGTCGAAATGGGCAGGTACTCTTCGTATGAGATGCGAGGCGAGGTCCCCGAGACGGATCTATTACCTATCTACCTACATATCACCGGGAGAGCTTCCGTTCCCTCCACACATATCGGTCTCATCTAAAAATAAATACATTCTCAGTTTGACAATACGAGGTCCAATATACAATTCCTAGCGTTGTCGGTCTTTTCACATCAGGCAGGTCGTACTTTGTTGAGGCTCTCAACTCGGATTGTCGCCCTGGGCTCATTACGGGTTATACACTTGCGCGTCGATTGGCATCACCTCGCTTCCTTCACCGAGCCTTGGAAGTCTAGAACGGGATCCGAAGCCCACGTGGCAGGATTATCGCGGCTCGGGTAGGCATGTGTATGCGCACGTATGCACATGCACTCAGGTAAAGGAGGAACTTTATGTCTTCTCCCGTAACGGGTCGCACCGCTCCTTGAGTTCTTTTCTTCCCCCGAAGTCTCTTTTGTTGGTACCGAAAAGCCTCATAAAGAGACGCATACAGAACTCGCTCCGCGTAGAAGCTGTCTAGCTTCGGGTATCGAAAATCATTGTACTAATCAGTGAAGATTCCAGTGAAAATACAGCGGCATCGGGAGATTTGTGATGGTTGAGTAATCAACAAGGGACTACGTACACCATCATCCCAGATTCAGGAAATGACTGTTTGATAGGAGATATGAAAACCACTTTCCATTCGAATGTCTACTGTCGATATGCATCTCGTACACATGTAGTGAAGAGTAAAGATCAGGGGTCCGGCTGACCTGAACCAGACTTTCTTCCCATCTCATTCAGTCTGACTGCATTACTGCCTATCTAGGAAGAAAGATATCACTACTCGATGCTACTCTTACCCCACACATCCCGGATTCAACTACTTTCGATCGACACAGGGTAGGATAATTAAAGTAGCTGGTTAGTATGCGTGCGTACGAATCTGTCAATCCGTCGCGAAGTAGGATCCACCACGATGCAGGTACGAATATCAGGTTCTTAGTCCTATCTATTGTTGGAGTGTTCATTTCAATACCTACACCCCGAGTCTGGCCCGGTCGGTATGTAGATAGGATCAGATAGACTATAGTGAGAGAGAGCGTAACGCCGAATCTCCTCCTCGAAGGAGAAGCCAGCGCCGAGGGGCGTTGCGTTGTTGTCTTAGATCGGAGGGTTGTGTGTAGCTAGACGTCGTGTACCGTTGTATGTCCTCTCACATGATTGATAGGCGCACTCAACCACCACATCGACCACAGCAACGTTCCTGAAAACGAGAACGCCATGAAACCCTTCTGAGATCTGACTAAGAGCCGAACACCTACCTACCTATCTGAGTAGTATCTACCCGTGTGCCCCCAAGGCACGTGCGTTGTTGCTATGTATAGGAGTTACGCAAGGTGAGAACTGAAAAAACGATGATCATCTCGTACCTGGAGGATTCTGATGACGGGCATGTGATAGAAGTCCTGTTTGAGCAGGGAAGGGCGTGATGGTGTAGGTGTTTTAACAATAATAGGGATACCCGGGCGTGAAGCAGTTGAGGGTCATCATCTTCGTACACTATCTCCATACGAAGTACACCCACGGAGATATACATACGGAGTATTATTGTCTGACGCCACACGGGCGCTAGAGCCTCAAGATGTTCCTAGTTCTCTAGATTCATAACAGAGGAAGTAAGTAACAGGGGAAGTAACTAACGTATTACGACCGTGTGAGAATAGAACGGAAAGGTTTCAGTTCAGAGACGGAGGATGTTCGGTCAAGCCTTTCAGCCTTGATCTTGGCAAGGGGATCATGCCAAGTGTGGCATTGCGAGTTGGCGTTCTTAGTAATACTCTACTTTGCCTGCCGTTTGCTTCTGACAGTTTGGAATACCGGGTAGAGATAAATCTGGTAGCGAGTGTATCAGATGTGCGTAGCCGCAGCGTGGCTTTGACTGCTAATAGAGGAAAGGTTGGGACGCCTCCCGGTGCCATAAACGTCGAGATTCGTTTACACTACGAATCCTGATCGTCGATCTGACGAATGAGAGAGAGTTGTTACGAAGTTATCGAATCGTCTTAGTCTCGATGGGGGTTGCACGCGACGAAACCGAAAACCCCATGTGGCATTCCTTTCAAGGCAAGACGTTATTGTGTGGGGTAACGGGGGCAACGCAACGCCAAGAACGGATGGGATTCAGGAGTAACATTTGACCTTTTACCTTCTTGTTCCTTTCCGGAGCAGGAGTAGTAATTTCTGGGCTTAATCGGAGACCTCGCAGATTAGGATGCTTAGAAATTGTTACCTTATTTTCGTGTCGAGGCTAGGTGTATCGAATGCACGTCAAGATGCCTGAAGCAGATCAGGGCGGCGTGCCCGAACGGTGTCCCTTCGGTAATTGCAAATACTCTCGACTCCTACTAGGAACCCAGCCTCAGCCGTTCGAGAGAGCAAACACAGACCAACAACACCCATGCCATACTGTCTCTGCTTTGTCAGTGTCTCATGAATAAGCGTTACTGAGGATAGCCATGTTCGAGATATCGCGTTGAGTAAGCTCTAGCTAACTGATGGACGCACTCCCCTGTCGGATCGTGATGAGGATGAGATCGCCTCCAGGGCGCCAGTGTAGGGTCGTACGGAAGCCGGTTTCAAGAGCTAAGCATGGTCAAAGGCAACGTCGTCCCTGGGTGACAGTTGGAGTGCCAGGAGTATCTGTCCTCGTTGTATAAAAGGATACTTAAAGATGACGATCTCCCTCGAGACATGAGGACAGTCACACTCAACCAAGTCCGCGGTCAAGAACGAGCTCGACAAACACTCTTCGCAAAGATGTCGTTCGCTTCCATTGACAACCTCTCCCCAGAGGACCAACGGCTTTTCAACAAGTTCGGCCGAGGCCCTTCAGTCAAGATCCCCTTTGATCTCGTCCACAAGGCCTTCGAGAACATCGTCGACAACTATCCCTATGTTACTGCCGCTCGCCATTACGATGGGACGACAATCTCATACCGGGAACTCGACAAGCGGGCCAACATCCTGAGCAACGACTTGATACAGCGAGGTCTTCGTCCCAATGACCGAGTTTGCATCGTCGTGTCTCGGTCGATTCACTTGCTCATCGGAATCCTCGCGACATTGAAGGCCGGAGCGCAGTATGTCCCACTGGATGGCGGCATCGTCGCTGACGCCGCGCTGGACCACATATTCGGTGATGCTAGACCTCGATTCGTGTTGTGTCTCAACAAGTTCCGCTCGAAGGTCGAGCCGCACGCTCAGAAGACGTACTCGGAAATCGTCGAACTCGACGCACAGCAACAAAAGGCGACTTTCGACAACGCCACGCGCCCCAAAGTCACGATGAACTCCAACTTTGGTTCATACATGATTTACACCTCTGGTACAACTGGCAAGCCGAAAGGTGTCGATGTCAGACACCGAAATGTCACAAACAACCTCTTGGTGGAGCCGGCCAGCTTGAAGATCACCATTGGCAAGAACGTTGCTCAGCTCCTGAACATCTCGTTTGACATGGGTAAGTGATCCTAAATAGTTTCCCCTTTCCGTCAACATCCAGCTAACACTCTTACAGCGCAGTGGGAGATGCTCGCAACCCTCATGAACGGAGGAACACTGCACATTCGCAACGGAGACTGGCCCGATGTGCTCAGACGCGTGGATACAGTCATCGCCACGCCAACGGTTCTTGGGAAGTTCGCCCAGGCCGACTTCCCCAACATCAAGACAGTCGTAGTAGGCGGCGAGCCATGCCCTGTCGCTCTGGCAGAAGAGTGGTCTCCGTACGTCGACTTCTGGAACATCTGTGGTCCGACTGAGATCACCATTCTGAACACGGCACACTTGCATAAGCCGGGTGAATTATTGACCATCGGAAAACCACTGCCTAACACAACCGTTTACGTCCTGGATGACGATGAGAACCCCGTGCCTATTGGGAAGCCCGGTGTCATGGTAAGCTTTCCTGAAAACTTTCCGACTTTCCGTCAAGCAAATACTGACTCGAGATATCTCAACAGTGGGCTGGTGGAGCTTGCGTTTCGGCAGGATATGTCAACTTGCCGGAACTGACAGCAACACGATATAAGCCAGACAAGTTCGCGCGAGACGGGTAAGTTCCCCTATATCGAGGATCCGTGAATAGATACTAAGACGATGTCCCACAGTACCACGATGTTCAACACCGGAGATCTCGGTCGTTGGACCGAAGACGGTAAACTGATACCCCTGGGTCGGAAGGACGAACAGGTCAAAATCAAGGTATTTTATAGTCCGATCTCTGGTCGTCGATAGAAATGACTAACAATGTAATAGGGATTCCGTGTCGAACTCGATGGTGTTTCCGCTGCAGTGGAAAGTGTACCAACAGTGACAAAAGCCTGTGCCTTGGTCATCAACGACAAGCTCTGGGGCTTCTATTCAGCTCCCAAGCCTCTTAATGAAGCCGAGATGGCTCAGATCGTCGGAGCAACATTGCCATACTATGCCGTACCCACGAAGTGGTTGCACATCGCTTCAATTCCACTGACTCCCAACGGAAAGTTCGACAAGCGGAAGCTGAGAGAGATGGCCGAGGCCCCTCAAAAGGCGCCACGAGAAGCTACCAGCACCGAAACCCTGACAAGCAGCTCACCCTCGACAGCAGTTACATCAAGCAGCGAGACAACCCCATCAGCAAGTGTAGTCGATCTGGAGAAATGCCACGAGAAATGCGAACCGACCGTCTCATCGGAGGAGTTGCACGAAGACATCCGATACGAGCTCCCCGAAAAGAACGGATTCCACGGCCAGAGATGGCTTCGGCACCGTTTCTTCTCGCTCTATCGGCGCTTTTTCTCTTTCGTCTTCCTGGGAAATCTCCTGGCTTTTGCTCTTGTCTGGTGGAAGTCATGGGACACGGGTAGCTTGCCCCTTGATCAACTCTCTACCGCTATTGCTGTCAACCTCCTGGTCGCAGTGGCTATGCGACAAGAACACGTTATCAACTTTCTGTTCTGGTTGGCTACTCGCGTACCAACCTGGGCGCCCCTGGCCATCAGACGTCACTGGTAAGCGATCCTTATCTCTATTTTCTTCATTGTGACAAGTACTGACTCTCAGTTTGTAGTGCTCGCGTTTTCCACATTGGCGGTATTCACTCCGGTGCCGCAGTCTCTGCAGTACTCTGGTGGCTCGTGTTCACCATTGGCGCAACATGGAACTTCGCACGAGGCAATCGTGAAGTCCACGTCAACACAGGAACCGTAGTGGTCAGCTATGTCGTTCTCGTCCTTCTGCTGGCCATCATCGGCATGGCTCATCCAGACGTCCGAGCCAAAATGCACGACCAGTTCGAATGGACGCACCGTTTCGCCGGCTGGACTGCCACAGCGCTCGTCTGGGCGCATCTGGTCGTGGCCACCGACTCCCTCAAGCCACGCACAGAATCCCTTGCTCACGCCCTCGCTCGTACTCCCGCCATCTACCTCCTCGCGTTGATCACGCTGAGCATCGCACTGCCCTGGATCAGACTAAGACGGGTTGCCGTGCGATCGGAACCCCTATCCAAGCACGCCATCAGACTACACTTTGACTTCGACACACCCATTGCTGGAAAAGCAGTCCGCATCTCCGATAGACCCATGCGTGAATGGCACGCCTTCGCAACCATTGATAAGCCAGGCCAGAAGGGCTTTTCCATCGTCGTTTCCAACGCAGGCGACTGGACACGGAAGACGATCGACGGACAACCAACCCGACTCTGGACGCGCGGTGTTCTCGCCTCAGGTGTGCTAACCATCGCGCCACTCTTCAAGAAGGTCGTTCTCGTCGCTACGGGATCAGGCATCGGACCTTGCCTGCCCATCCTCCTGGAAGGTAGAGTACCGGCTCGCATCCTCTGGTCCACGCCTCATCCCCGCGAGACCTTTGGTGAGGAGATCGTCAACGACGTACTTCGCGCTGACCCGAAGGCGATCATCTGGAACACGCGAACGCAGGGCAAGCCGGACCTTGCTGCGCTCGCGTACCAGATGATGAAGGAGAGTGATGCGGAGGCTGTCTGCATCATCTCGAACAAGAAGGTCACGGAGCAGGTCGTGTACCGGCTTGAGGCTCGGGGCATCCCGGCTTACGGAGCTCTATTTGATTCTTAGAGAAAAGCACTCGTACAATGTGGAGGATTTGGGAAAGGAACAAGCGAGGGGTTTGGGGTTTGTACTGATACTGACGGAAAATGAGGGGTTCACTGGTGTTTTTTCTTCTTCCTTTGTTGTCTCTTCTTTTAGAGGTGGACAAGCCATTGTTGTTGGTATATTCCGTTCAACCATGTATATCATTCATATCGTGAGTCTGCGTTGATAAAACGGATAGATATATTAAAAAGAAAATGAATTTCGATGTTTTACGATGGAAGCTCACAATTGAGACTTGTGACTGTTGTGATGGTTCAGATGAACTTCTAGCAGGAAGCATGATGAGTCCTGAATTTTCACAAGGGGCAATCCGGCTCTATTAAGTCGTCCCTTGGCTTTCTCAGGGTGAGACACGTGAACGACACGACGCGTGTGAGGACATCCTCAGGAACGACGTTGAACTGATCGCGGAGGAGATCCTTCGAGGAACAATCCGATCTCGTCAGTTCACCAAGAGTCCCACATTACGGTTGCACTAAACGACCCAATTACATTACATAACAGTTTTGGAACTCCGTTTTGCTCGGCAGGGATACCGGAAAGTACCTTCAAAGTACCGGCATTACCGTCTGGAAGCGCTGCCGAGGAGGTACCATTATGCCTGGGACCTTGTACCCAAAGACGCGACGGACCATTCTGCTAACCCCATTTCAATATGCGCTAGTCGAAAAACAGCAAAGATGCCGTCATTCAGCTCACCCAAAACGGGTAAATAACGGAAAATACCAGCCCAACATGGGACGAATACCACCCCCACCAATGAGATGAAAGTACTCCACAAGTAACCCCTCTGTGCCCCGGCAGTTAAGTGCGTTACAGGCGCTGTAACTCCGTAAGGCTACCGCTGTAGCACAAGCAATTCAATCCAAACCCACCTTGTTTCGTCCCTCTTCTGTCTCTGTCTCGTCTCGTCTTCGAGATGCGACCGAACTCAAGACAACTTTCGTGAATCATCCGGAGTCAAAATCCCACATTCGCCCGTAATCATCACTCAACACCACATCACCATGGCGACCCCTGAGGCTTTCTACATCCGCTACTAGTACGTCCGCGCGCCCAACAGGAAGAAGAATCGCGATCTCATTAGTCTGGTAGCAGCGATTCGGTATAGATACTGACATGTGCAACACCATAGCTCCGGCCACTCTGGTCGTTTCGGCCATGAGTTTCTCGGTACGCGGTTCCCTCCTATCTATCCTTCAATATGACGCGAATCGTCTACGAGTCATAGACTAACGACGACATGCACAGAGTTCGACATCCGCGTCGTCGGCGACGCTGGCAGCGCCGTGGCTCGTTACGCCAACAACTCGAACTACCGTAACGACAGCTTGATTCGCAAAGAGAGTACGGCGTCCCTCTCTCCCCCCGCTTACCTCTATTCATCCGTCTATCGCGCTATTCCAGTCCGATCACCCTACGCTCCCATCTATCCCTCCATCTCCCATTCCAGCCCGACCATTACTATATCCTCCACCGATCATTGTTATACCCTACCGTGTTAAAAAGCATCGCTAACCGCGATCCCTTCCCATAGTGTGCGTCTCGTCTATAGTAGTAGACGAGATCAAGCGAATCGTGCGCTCGAGTGAAATCATGAAGGAAGATGACTCGAAGTGGCCCCAGAAGAACAAGGACGGCCGTCAGGAGCTCGAGATCCGTCTCGGCAACGAACACATTTCGTTCGAGGTGCGCAAAGAAAGGAATCATCTCCCTTCCAGACAGATTACTTACACATGTGATTTTCACAGACCGCCAAGATTGGTTCCCTCATCGACATCACCGAGTCGGCCGACCCTGAGGGCCTCCGCGTCTTCTACTACCTCGTGCAAGATCTCAAGGCCATAATCTTCAGCTTGACCTCATTGCACTTCAAGATCAAGCCTATCTCGTAGGCGAATTCGGGTGGAAATGAGGAGGCAAGAGTCACACGGCAGGATCATTATGCTTAGCTTGTTGCTGTTTCATATACGCGAACTACGCCATTTCCCCCCTCTCTCCTTTGTCATATCTGGGACACAGGAAAATATACCCCCTCGTGGCTGTGGCTGTTCGTACGAATAAAGAATAAAGCAAAAGACAGCTGTGTCGTCATGTGTTTGCCCGTGAAAGCGCCTTGGACGTGAAAGCCAATCGCCTTAATATTGCCCCCCATATCCGGCCATTTCGTTTCTGCATGTGTGTTGCCCAGCATTAGGCAGGACCGCCGGTGCTTGCTTTATCCGCCACACGCCTTTTCGCCATGGTACTAACATAACGTCTTTACTTTGTCATTCGCTGATTGAGTTTGTCAATCAATCGATCAATCAATCAATCCTCCTTGCCATGCAGCTATTCTAAACCTCGCGCCTACGCTGATTAAACTGTGAATTATGAGTGTTTGTGGGTTGTCTGTCTGACGGTGGTATATGTTCGGTCGTTATCGGAATTCGAAGGCGCTGAAACAGCCCCGATCTGCCACATGCTTGAGCTCCAGTTGCTGAAACCTGTCGCACCAACACGGTTAACTCATGCATCACGAAATTGCGCAGCTGGACAGGACACACCTTTCGCTTCTGTGGTGGAAATATATGCCACTGATACTGCCCTCCTTCTGGTTAAAACATATGTAGTAGAACCCTTCGAAGCTGGCACCGTTGAGGGAGGTGACGCGATGGTCCGGTACCACGAATTGTTCCTTCCAGCGCATGAATATGTTCTCACGCTGGGCGAGGTTGGGTATGTTCACGGCAAGGCCTTTCCGGACTTGTTTGCTGTACTGCCGGAACGCTGAGAACTTGCCCCAATGACTCAGGTCGATTTTCTCTGTCGCGCCCCAGCCTTGGTGTTTCGTTAAGAAGTCATACCGGCTCCCAATGATCTCACCCTCGAAATACGTTGTCAGAGTGGGATTGTCTTTCGTCAGTCCTACAACAGAAAATCGCTCTCCGTTAGCAAAATGCACAGCACATTCAACAGTCAACCACATTTAATTTTGCCAACTTGAGAACTGAAGAGTTGCGCTGATATTGCTTCGGGGCACTGGGCTCTAGCGACCTACCTTCGATCTTGAGATAGCCGCATAGAAATGACTCGCGCATGTCAACATATTTGATCTCGACCTGGACATCATATATCTGGCGCTCCGACTGCTGTGTGCCACAGAATCTACTTCTTGGCCGTAGGAAGGAGGATGTCGATGAAGGGGTTACCTTGAGGCAACATTAGCTCGATGCACAACGCTGTGTAACAGTAAAGGACCTGGGTTTTTTTGTTCGAAATGGGGTGGCATGTGTTCTCAGAGACATACTCGGAAGTTAGAGAATTCGAAGCCCATGGGCGGTTCATATTCACGCTGGTTCACGACAGACGTTTGTATCTCCTCGTCATCTGGCTTCTCAGGGTCTGCCGACGGCGTATCGATGTCGTATTTGGGTGATTGCTGATTTGTTACGGCTGCTGGTACGTTTACAATAGCCTGCGCTGGCTGTTGCTCTTCTGTTGGTTTGTAGAGAGGTGAATCGATGTCGGTGTGCTCAGAGGCGCTTGAGTATGCACCGCTCCGAGATTCGGATCGTGAGGAGTCTGTGATGGATGGCGACGAGGCGAGGTCGTCGACGTGCGCAGTAGCGGCCGTGTTCGTTGCTTCCGGTGACATGGTCTGACGTCGGCTGCCCAAGTTCATATCTAATCCATCATGATCATCAATAACGGGATGCCGACTGCTGGGGGAACCGGTGTCCTCAGGACAGGAGGAGTTATGACTCCATGGCGGTAAATCGGCAGGGGTAGGAAGTGTGTTATCTGAGGGTGTAGGCATGCTGATCATTGGGGGTATGCAGCTGATTTTAGGTAGGGAGGTAAATAGCAGACAGGTAGCAGTGGTGTGGTGGTCGATGCAGGTGGCGTGGTGGCGATTTCACTCGGATACCGGCGCGGGAGTACAACGGAGCGCGCGCAGGTTCCGAGATTGGTTGGTTCTCAAACGTATACAATGAAGTATGGAATGGAAGGCATGGGGTTTCAAAAGAAGAACACGCGAGAGAGAAAGAAAGTAGAGAGAAACAATAGCAGGATGGTTTGGTACCTTATATCGCGTATCACTGGCAAGTGAGAGAGTACCTCGCTAACGGGCAGCGACAGTGACTACTAATATGATGGAGGCAGGGTGAGGGAACACAATAAATGGGTGGAGGTGGTAATGTAATGAAGAGAGAAGGAGGTAGGGCAGGGTTGGTATGGCTTGGTATGGCTGGAGAGAGTCGGCAGTTGTAAGGATGTGGAAGTGGTTGTGGTGGTAATGCTTGTAGTAGCGGCAGCGAGTTAGTACCAGAACGGTGGAATATTGGTGGGAGTGCACGAGCTCGCCGGCTCAAGACTCGGTGGTGATGGAAAGAAGGAGAACCCGAGAGATAAGTTGAACTTTATTCAGAGCAGTGAAGCAGGAAGAAAGTGAAACTGTATGGCGATTTCCAGATCACACAGACGATGATGGATGATAGGGGAGAGACGGAGGGAGGGGGAGGGCTTTCAAATGGGATAATGGGGGGGATGTTAGTCCACATTAGGTACCAACCTGGACGTACATGAGTCTAGAGGTATTTTTTCTCCATTTAAGCGCTCTCTCAACGGGTCAGGCGAGAAAATGGCGTTCGTCAACTGAACCTTGTTAGTTTGCTGTTTATTACCCCATACGAGTACTCACGTATTCCGTAGGGCCATGTCCTGATGAATCTGTACCAAGGAGGGAGGTGGTAATAGTCGGGTCGACGGTTTGGCAGACGGTGGTGACCTGGACTTCGGTCTATTCCGCAACTTGTACCGGCATCATACCCGTAGGTACACATTAGTGGCCGGAGTACCCACTCGCTTCTCAGTCGGTCCACGCTAGGTACTAGCACTGCAACGATGCTATGTCATTACCTAAGGTATCCTGCATGTACATACCCAATCGGGCTAGGTATCTAGGAAGTATCGGGATACCTTTATCTCCGCGTGGGGTACGGATTACGGATTACAGATGGATCGACGAAGCAACAAGAACATCACTCAACATCTTTATTCCGTCCCGTCGCAACACACAACAATATCTGTTAAATTTTCTGAATTTACCCAAGGCAGTGTAGCATGTCTTGAAAATGTCTCAGATTTCAATCTACAGAAGTACATCAGGTAAGGTGAAGAAAGCAGCAGCTTAGCCGGCAGAGATGCACACCCAATGCGTTCATGTGTGATTCAGTGCCGTCGTACCGATTCTACATCCAGGAGTTGTGACCTTTTTGAACAATCCAGTTTCGGTTAGTGCGAGTGGAAAGTGAACAGCGCCCAAAAATGTTGAAGTTGCGTTGTAACTCGTGACTTCCAAGTGAATGAATCACTGAAACTCTTGCAGATTCTTACCCATGCAGCGACCTTGAGTTGACTTACTAAGATTCAATATGAAGTCGCCTACCTACTCCTTCCTCAGAACCAGTCGGAGTTATCGTGAATATGCGAATTCGCTTCTTCATATTGCCCGTTATATTGCACTTTAATGGTACAAGTACATACTAACGGATCCTCCATCGTAAATCACTTGGGCATTGATCATACGGAATGTACCGAAGATCTATCGCACCGGTTACCGTTGTACAACGACACTACGATCCACTAGCCAGCATCACATGAACCAACAAGAAGCCCTAACAACCCCCTGTGAGTGTGACGTCAACTATTTACTTACATCTTAACATCTTACAGTGTCGACAACTCCCTATTTCGTACGAAGTACGGACTGTCGACGCCTACATATATACCACGCATGCGCCAGATCAAACTCTATCATCCCACATTGCCGCTGTAAGCGGATGCGTCGGGCAATGCCGACCTTTGCAGGTGTCAGTAAGTTTATTGCTTGCCTACATATCTTGGTATATATCACCCATGCAGTCTCCCGTCGCAAACTTCCCAACTGGTCCAAGCAATAAATGTTGCCGTATGCTAACTACGAGGCAGACAGGGTATGATGTGGGAAGTGGAAAATCCTTAAATGGTCGAGATCGAGAACAGAAACCAATGCCGATGCCACAGTTGGCAGCGGGTGTCTTGCGCCCGGGCCACTTGAGGAGTTGAGACTCTTTGAGTGGCTTTTAATACAGCCATGATGTGGCCATTGGGCACCCCTCGTCGACACGACTTAGGTACCGTCAATACCCAAGCGGGTTTGGGTGGCCGATAATCCGATAATTCGAGATGAGAGGAGAGAGTCTGCGCCACGACCGGGAAGAGTCAATAGGACGCTATTCGACGACGACCCTGAAGTCCTCCAAACGCGTCATTACGGAATATCAGGATGTTGTTAACCAGTACGGCTGACACAGTCAAACTGGGCACTACAACAACCCGGGATATACGAGGCAGACTGCTATAAACACCAAAAGGCGCAGTTATGAGTGGTGCATGATACAATCTTGAATTCTCATTGTTGCATCTATGTTTCTGCTTGCTGTACGTCAGACGGAGCGGCATTTGAAGCTTCCTGCTCGGGCTTGAAACCACGGAAGTAATGCCGGCGGAAAGGATTGAGCTCATCTGCCGATCGACCACTCGCCTGATCGCCTTGCTTCGCCCGTAATGCGAGTGCTGACATGTCCACGTCAGCGTCAGGAAGACGGCGATAGGTGATTAACCGTCTCGACCCTAGCGAAAAGTAGTCAGCACTATTGAATACGATAGATGAGGAATAAATGAAGATGAATCCAAGCGCTTACATTTGTTAAACACTTGAACGCATACACTGACGAGTTCAAGGCTGGGATGTGTAGGCACAGCGATTTCCTGGTCTTCATCGTTCGCCGTCGGCATCCAGAAAGACAACCGACCGTTATCAACTAGCATCTCTGTAGCAAAGTTGAGTATATCATCTAACATGGCGACGAAGCTGTATGGCTTCTTGGGCGGGATGAAGGCCGGATCCCTATTCTAAGTCAGCAAAAAGATTCATGTGAGTTTGGTAGTAGACAACCCCTTACGTGTACCGCAACTTTCCTCTCTCGACGCTCCGGACATCCTTTTCGGGGTCCCGGCAACCCAGAACTTTCAGGCCCTCTCTGACACCGTAAGGCGGATCGCATAGTATTCCGTCCAGGATCCTAGCTTTGCGTAAAGGGGTGTTCGTGAGATCACTGACGAAGACACCGCCTAATGACTTCTCTAATCCGTACTGCTTGAAGTTACCTAACAGGCACTTCTTACCACCAGAACCTCGCATACTGCGACCATCGATGTCGCTGCCCCAAACCAGAGCGCCGAACTGGGCGCAAGCAATCGGGAAACTACCAGTTCCAACAAAGGGGTCGAAGAAGAGTTTTCCCGGCCCCGCGAGCGCAATATTGGCCGTCACGAGAGCCAGCTCAGAGTCCATCGATGTCGTACTAATGTAATCACGCTTCTTCAGATCAAAAGTGTTGATCAACTCTCTCGAACTGCTGCCTACTAACCGTCCAAAATGCACCTTGACAGGCTCCTTCGCCTTCTTGTCATGAACGGGCTCGAAAATCCATTCCTCGAATAGGGTAAACTCATTGTCGGGCGACGTCAACAGAATCTGGCCCTCGAACGGGAGGTAAGAAAACGAGTTGATGAGCGCAACCTTCTGCTTCTGGGACCGCGAGCCTCGGAAGCAGTCTACACTGAGTTTGAACGATGTTGTCGTGTATTGCGACCACAAATGCGCCGTGTCTTTCTTGATGGTGACATGCAAGTCGTCGAGTGTGTCAGCTGAGCCCCAGTGCTCGTAGATGGCATGTGCTAATATAGAGCGCTTGACAAGAGCGCGCGCAGCTTCATCTGAGGCAAGCTCAACGAGACAGAATGGGGACTACATAATGTTAGGTTAGTTATTGATCATTCATATCATCCCATTCAATACTCGAGCTGATGAATCTCCTTTACTCACCTCGGCCTCATAAGATAAGATCTTCAACTCAACGCCTGCGGAGACAGCAAGAGCCTCGATCTCCGCCAAACGGAAGCTCTCATGCAATTGCGTAAATCGAATGAGATACTTCATGGTGGGCGAATATCCTCCGACACCCGGGCGACGAGTTCAGATTGTTGTAAACGGAAAAGGGTCGGTTGGCTTATAAGAGAGAACTCCATTTGTGTTTTAGCCGTCGCGGATAAGAAAGTCATTTGCGCATTGTGGGAACGTTCGCCCGGGTATGGCACGTAAAGTCCGGGTGTGAGCCAATCATAGATATCTATTTGATAGCTACAAGGTTTGGATTAGTCTATAAACTGTCACAGTGGAACGCTGAAGAGATTTGGTTAAACCATTTAAAAGAGAAACGAATACGATGCTCTACTCACACGCCGGAGCGTTTCTCCATCACACAGCGAATTTCTTCTCATCGCCCAGAGAATCCATCACGGAGAAGTCACGACTTGCTCTCTGCCAGCTTTCACGACAACATCATCCGAAGACCGGAAATTAAAACTTACGCGTACTACTGATCGCCTGTCATGTTTTCGTTTCCGAAACCCAGCATTTATCAGGCGACAAAATGCTATGTCACGTACGGGACAATGAGCTATCCCGATGCCAACCAGCTCCCGATCAAAGCTAAGCCATGGAACGCGTTGCTGTCGCAGGAATACATTCACAAGGTCAGATCTTCACTTTGTCACCTATTCCGATAGAACATAACTAACAAAAGTCAGGTCGATCTAATAATACCCGAAGAGTTGGTGCCCGCCGTCAAGGAAGGGATTCTCGATGACACGGCACGAACTCCACGCTATCAGCGAGTGATCATGACGCTTGCACAAGTGCTCGAGGGTGATTTTTTCACGCAGTATATCAAGATCGGTATGGACTGCTCTGAGGTACTCAGAGTGCTAGTATTGATATCAAATGATAGGAAATGTGATTATGCTCTCCGAGGGCAGAATCGGAGCCGAAAATGTGTTTTCCATCAAAGATGGTATGGTTCACATTCACACTGAACACGTACATTTGCTAAGATCACTCAAGGAAAACTCACGATGCATCTTGACAAGGAGACGTATGAACGAGTTGGTATCATAGGGAAACCTTACGGCGTCAAGGGAGCACGAGGATTGCAGCCCACATGGAGTAAGTCGTCTTGCGGTCAAAATTTCAGGTTTATGAGGCTAATATACAATGAAGTCGTTGAGTACGATCTTCGCAGCCCGTCGGCACTGCCTGGCAAGAAGGGGTTCGAGAGGCTAGTATACGGTTGCAAGAATGGACTGAAGTCGCCAGTTACCTGGCTCTTCTGCAACCTCTCTGAGAGTAAGTATCCCTTATCAGCTCAGATTAACAGTAATGCTGCTAGCTAACATGATCATTTCAGCCCCTAATCCAGAGCCTATTGCTCAATTCTTCCCCACGGCGTATACGTCTAACCCTGCTCTCGTCCAGAACATGGCGACGAGGGTTCCTCAGCTAAAGGCTCCTTCAGCCATATATGAGGATCAGCACAAGGAAGAATTAGACGAGTATGCCAGCGAGATTTACGAATGGCTCTCTCTCATCCGTCTGGAAAGCCCTCGAGTAGAGTCTGGCGACAGCATCGATCCTTACCTATCCACTTATGCTGTACCTGGTACACCATCAGAGATCGAGGAAGGTTGGCTGTGCAAGATTAGCTGGCAGGGATTCATACCGCCAAGCTGGGCGGCAAACACGTTGGCAAATCTGATCCGGGTACTTCCAGCACAGGCATGGTTTTCGTTTAGCACCACGCCTTTCACTCGATCAGCCATGAATCATGGTGCGGATTGTACCATTATGAGACCCCCCAAAAGTTCAGGAGAGTATGTACTCTGGGAGATTAGAGGACATGAGTGAGATTGAGCACCTGCAATAAGATCAGGTCTTAAACGGGGAGTATGTTTCATTCAACCATCTCAGTCCTGGCGGGGCCGAACGTTGCGGTCTCCGAGGTTTCTAGCGGCGATCGCTTCTTCGATCATCTGTCGGAGCGCAGCCTGATTCTCTTCGCTGTGGAAGTCCGCACTATGAACCAATTCCTCTATTGCCCTCCTGAACTCGGCGTCGGTCTCGTTCTCTTCAGGGGCTGCCATAGTGCTGATATTGACGTTGAGTCCTGCAGGCGGCGCTGGTATGCTGCCATCCTCTCCATTTCCACGGCTGACTCCATTGCGCGAACCCCAGGCTCCCTCGGTCTCTTTGGACATGAGGTACTCTACAACATCTGGGTAGTCGCCCTCCTCTTCGATCTTTTGGCGGGCAGTGAAACCCTCAGAACCTTCGGCCATAAGGTCGGCGTCAAGCTCTTCGATGAGGACCCGGGCAGCTTCGACGGTCTCGACGACGAATAGGGCCGTCTCGTTGTCCTCGTCGCGTATGTTCACATCAACTTTGAACTCACGGATCAGAGCTCGTAGAAGATCTAGGTGGTTGTAGCTGGCAGCGGCGTGGACCAACGAGTATCCGTGCTCGTCTTGCTGACTGGCTAGATTCGGATTCTCACGAAGGAGGGGCAGAAGAGCCGGGCTGTTGTCGGCCGCAAGGATATAGATGTTGGGAGGCATAGTGACGGTTTTCGGGAATTTCAGAGAATCTAATAGATACGAGTATATTCCAGACCAAATTGAACAATGCTCTTAGAATATGGAGAGTCAGACAAAATATGAATCTCTACGTGAATACTAAGAGGAAAGCTGTTGGTTGAACAAGAAAGGAGTCTCGGATGATGGAAGTTTTCAATGCGATCGAAAATAACGAATGGGCACCCCGCCAGAGTCGCGCCGAGGGAATATTTTGATCTTTGCCCATTGGAGGGGTTGGTGGGGCTCTTCAGCTATCGAGGCCATGCCTGTTACAGCTAGTCTACACATTGAAATACTGCCCACCTAGGCCTAGTGCCCTCTAGTTTAGCTATCGTGCTCCTCAAAATTCTAAAGATATTCCCAGAAACACTGCTCGGTAGCACAATTCTCTCGGTCGATATTCATCAGAGCTTCGAATTCTACGTTTTTCACCCCTTGATGGAAGTTTTAAGCCCACGGCTACGGAGACTGTAACTTACCTCTGTTTGGACCGTTAATCACAGCATTATACCGTTAAAACCAGGTTTCTAACGGGTTTTGCCGAGTGACTCATGTCGGCAGCTCCCTTCCTGCTCTTTCCTTCACTGACCAAAAGTGCTCGTGCCTGCCTTGTGTGGCGGCAAAGTCCACATATAAATAGACCACGGATCGCAGCGTGGAAACTTGCACCTCATTCACTCACTTTTCATCGTAAGAGCCTGGTTTTGTCTGTTGTTGTCTCCCCCGCACGTAGACAAGCTCCCCTCAAAGGAACTGATAAGACGTGACCTGGTCTACTACGCTCCTGGTTGGGCTGCCGGTTCATCTATTACTACGACTGTTACCATACTATTTTCATTACATCCACAACTCTCTTTTTCCTCTGTGTCCGTCCCCCCTTTCAGACCACTGATACAGTAGCGACAACTAGGCCGTCTCACCATGGATCTCCCTAGGACCCCTTACGTTGCCCAGGATCCTCAAGAGATCTCGCAGCTTGTTTCCGATCTGAAAGAGGCGACCGACAAACAGTCGCGACGCGGATTCAGGGTCAAGAAGACAAGCTACAAGGTCACCGGCTCACCCAATCATGTTGTCGTTGATTCGTGGCGCTTCCAGGACTGGGACTACAAGAAGCCCAACCTACCCACCTATGCGCGTGGTCTCTTCACTACCAGAAACGGCAGTGGCAAAGATGAGATTGTCGTGAGGGGTTACGATAAGTTCTTCAACATCAATGAGGTATCTAACACCAAGTGGGACAATATCAAGTCCAAAACACGGGGCCCATACGAGCTCACTCTGAAGGAAAACGGCTGCATCATCTTCATCAGCGGCTTGGAGGACGGGACTTTACTCATCTGCAGTAAGCATTCGACTGGAGACCGAAGCGATGTCGAGGTGAGCCATGCTAGTGCGGGTGAGAAATGGATAGACAAGCAGCTGGCTACCATTGGCAAGACACGCGAAGAATTTGCTCGTGAGCTGCGCCGCCGAAACGTCACTGCGGTTGCCGAGCTGTGCGATGATGACTTTGAGGAACACATTCTGGCTTACGGCCCAGAAGCAGCCGGCCTATATCTTCACGGTGTGAACGTGAATACCCCGGAGTTCATGACCTATTCAGGCGATCTGGTTCAGCAATTCGCGGATGAATGGGGCTTCCGCAAAGTTGCGCTGCTAGTTTTCGACGACGTCGACAAGATCAAGACCTTCCTCGAGGAGGTTGCCGAGACTGGTGCGCATGAAGGCCGGAATGTGGAGGGTTTCGTCGTCCGCTGCCAAAGGTCGAATGAGCGGGAAAATAAGTTTGATGACTGGTTCTTCAAGTACAAATTCGAAGAACCATACTTGCTATACCGACAATGGCGAGAATGCACCAAGGCCGTCATTTCCGGAGCTCCCCCCAAAGTCAAGAAGCACGTCAAGATTACAGAGGAATACTTAGCTTATGCCCGCCAAAGATTAGCCCAGGACCCGAACCTAGGCCAGCTCTACCAGAAGAATCACGGTATCATCGCTCTTCGGGACGACTTCCTTGCATACAAGAATCTTAAGGGGTCCGATGCTGCAAATATCGAGAAGTTGTCCGGCTCTGAACCGTCAGAGCAGTCAGGTGACATTGTCCTCGTCCCAATTGCGACTCTTGGTTGTGGAAAAACGACTGTTGGTGTTGCGTTGGGTCATCTGTTCGGTTGGGGCATTGTTCAGAATGATAACATCACGGGCAAAAACCGGCCTCCAAGATTCGCTGACGCCGTTTGTGCTACTCTTTCGGACCATCCCGTTGTTATCGCTGACAGGAATAACTCGGAACGCCGCGAGCGTGAACAGATTATCAACGATGTCATTGCGCGACGTAGCGGCGCTCGCCTGGTTGCCTTGAACTTTGCTCACAACAACATGGATGAAGTGCAGAGGGTTACAAGAGAACGAGTGCTCAAACGAGGTGATAAACACCAGACTATTCAGGCGGCGACAGAGGAGAAGAAAGTCATTGGTATTATGAACAACTTCTTGCAGAGATTCCAGCCATGCAACCCGGACAGTGGCCCCGATGATGGCTTCGATCTTATCATCGACCTCGATCCTGTTCAAGGAAGTCGTTACAACGTGGCCAAAGTGATCACGGAGCTTCAGAGGAAATACCCGGCACTAATTCCAACCATACCAAGCCCAGAAGATATGGATGCAGCTGTCAAGGCCGCCATTGAGGACTACACGCCCACGTTGAAACACACGCTCCCCGATCGCACAAATAAGAAGGATCAGAAGAAACCAGAGACTCAGAAGAAACAGGTGGTACAGAAACCACTAGCCCAGCAGAAATCCAAGAAGGCAATCGAGTACATGTCTGTATCTGTTCCTTCTAGGGAGATCAATGTGGCACTAGAATCGGCCTTTAAGGACACGGACCCGGAGACGCAGCGCTTCTACAAACAGCTCCAGCAGAACCTACGCATTCAACCCCTTTTCCACGTCACACTCATGCATAGAGCCTCTGCCTCGCACCATCCCGAACTGTGGCAACGCTACACTGCCCTTGAAGTAGAGAGTCAGTCCGCGGATGGCAAGCTTGGCGAATGTGAGGTCTTGCTTGAGCGCGTTGTGTTTGATGACCGGATCATGGCCATCGTTGTCCGTCTTATCGACCCAACGGAACAGTGGATTTGCGTCAACAAGGTGGCGCATATCACTGTGGGCACGCGCGACAACAGCGTCAAGCCCAAGGAAAGCAACGACTTACTCACCCGCTGGCTTGAGGTTGGAAGTGGAAACGGTACCGGCATTGGCGAGCGCGCCTTTGAGCCCAAACCGACGCTGAAAGGAAACGTTCGCGCCGTACTATCTCAATCCTACAAACAACGGAAGTAAGGAAGTTGGAAGGGGTTCTTGAGGAAAACGGTGGAAGAGCGCTTTTCTGAATTGTATTGCTCCATATGGCTAGATATGAGATATCCTCGCGCCTGGTTAGATCATAGGAATACTACCCTCCACTTTTTTGGAACAGTTTTCAATATCACCCTGTGATTTGTGCATGCTGCCCGTGGTGTTTGTAACAGTACCCAAGGTGTGAATATGCCTCGGTACGTTTCTTACTTCAGGAGAACGCCGTTAACTTGCATGCGTGAACTCTTCGATTGCATACATGAAATGCAACGACAAAGTTAACCCATCAGACTTGATATTTGAATTATTTTGCACCACATAGTATATATTTCATCATGTTCATCATTCTCAATGTTATCCCGTTATCGATCCTGCACACTCTCGCACCACTAGTATATAGTCAGGTGGAGAGAAAGGTCTGTCAACAATCACCTAGCATCTCGATTGGTCTAGTGGTCAGGATACCTGCTTGTCATTTGAAATGAACAAGTTCGCAGGTGGCCGGGGTTCGATTCCCCGATCGAGAGTCTTTATTTTTCGACTTTTTGTCTTTTTTCTTTCTTTATTTCGAAGTAATTGATTCTTTTTGATTATTGCCGTTTTGATCTTCGTTATTTCTTTTTGGTTTTTGATCGTGAAAATGAGTGTTTTTTGTTCAAGTACGGGTTTTGTGATACAAATCATGTTGGTGGAATGTTACAACAGTGAAGAATCGAGCGCACGTCTCAGTGACAAGAAGTTCACATGTGAAACCCTCTACACCGAGGAGATATGATCCGTATGCTCTATCGAATGAATATGTCGCCTCAAGATCAACTACCATTATAAGCTCGCTAACCATTTTCTACTGCTAAATGCGCATCTATCGCTTTTGTGAAAGACATCATGCAGGGAGCTCGTTCGTAATCTGCGCGAACGCATTCCACTCTTTCCAAGCCTGACCACTCTTAATGGCCCATCTCGCCCGTCTAACACCCTCTTTCCAGCGACCATTTCCAGGTCCTCTCTCTGTGATGACCTTTCCGTCATCGCAAGAACCCATGGCGCTCGTCTCAGCCTCACAAATACCCGAAACAACGAGCAAAGCTGCCGTGTTCATGAGGACGAACTCTAGGATGGGGTCGTCATCGGGCAACTCGCCCCGCAGAATCTTGCGCAGAATCTCCGCGTTCTCCTCCGGCTCCTTGCCTGGCGACACGGTACTGAGCGGATGAGCGCTGAGCCCGAAATCCTTGGGTTCGAGTATGAAATGCTCAACCTCGACTCTGCCTTCGTTCTGCACCAATTGCCAGCACAGACTAGGTCCCGCGCACGAGATCTCATCCAGTTGCTCCGCGCCGCAGACGATAAGGCCCTTCTTCGCGCCCGCGAGGCGCAAAGCATCCGCGAATACGGGGCCCAGGTCGTCGCGCGCGACGCCGAGCATGCGCGCCTCGATGGAGGCGTCGAGGGGGTTGCTAAGGGGACCGAGGAGGTTGAAGATGGTGCGCCAGCCGAGCTCCTTGCGGATGGAGGCGACGTGGCGCATGCCCGGGTGGAAAACCGGGGCGAAGAGGAAGGCGTAGTTGGTGGATTGGTAGACGGTGGAGATGGTCTCGTGGGTGATGCGCGGAAGCTGTGCGGGCAGGGGCTGCATGTTCATGAGCAGGTCGGCGGAGCCGGACTTGGAGGTTGAGGCGCGGTTGCCGTGCTTGGCGATGAGGAGGAGGGAGGAGGCGAGGATGGAGGAGGTCGTGGAGATGTTGAAGGTGTGGTGGGAGTCACCGCCTGTGCCGACGATGTCGCACTGCGAAAGGACAATCAATTAATATCAGATTCTTCTTTGCGCGCGATCAATTGGGAGATATTGTGAGTTCGTTCATCGTCGCAGGGGAGTGACTCACGAATCCGCCATTGTAGTTTCCCTCTGGCCGCTTCTTTGACGATATGGCATCTTCCAACGCCTTCAGATCGACCTGCACCGCATGACGGCGCATAGCCGCAGAAGCCTCCGCCAGGACATCAGCGCGACGATCCCAGCCTGTGAAGTGCAGAGCTGTGAGGAGGGAGCCTGTTTGAACGGGAGTAAGACGATTGACGAAGATCAGGGCAATTGCCTCCGCAATCTCATGAGCTGTGACATTCTGTTTCTCGGGGTCGGGCCAGAGACGTTGAAGGAGTGGACGAATGTCTACGGGCGCTTGTTGGTTTTCCATGGTGAATTGGATGAGAATGCAGATGAGTTGCACCGGCCAAGTGTTGCGACGGTTAGCCGAATTCGGAGGTAATGAGATCAGCTACGGGACTCTTGAGCGCCGACTCCGTTCTTCGGCGTTAACGACGGACTTGAACAAGAAAAGTTATGAATTACAATGTTCAATTACGAAGAGAAGAATTTGAAAATATCTAAACACTCAACAGCCAACACTCGTCAGAACAGCTATTATATATTCACAGGCTGACTCATAACAACAACAGGGGCATTGCAAGCTTGCCATGCTCCTTCAATTCGGACGGAAGAGGTAAATGTGGCAGTACCTGGCTAGCTGCTAGTGAGATGAGGTCATGATGGAGGGGCCGAAGACCGAGCTGCTGGCGTATCAAGGTGGGTTATCCTTATCTCGAGGTTATCGATTGAGGCGGTGAAATCCGGCAACCGTGCGATACAGCGCGATAAGGAACTTCAGATCTCCAGGGACGGAATTACCGACCGCTTCAGGCAAGGTCCCTAGAACCACCCTGGCCAGTCAATTGCTGGACTCGTCCCATTCACCTGCAGCTTTTTTGGCACCAACGCCAATTAATTCGCGAGTGACACCGACGAGTCACGACACCACGGTCGAGAAGCGAGCGCGACAGGAGGTAAAAGCTCGATAGGGGAACAGCAGAGTTGCCCATCATGCCGCCCAGGCTCAATTGCTCTGCGCGCAACAGCGTAGGGCGAGCTCTCCAGCGAACGATCGCAAGCCCGACGACGAGAGTAGCAGTCTTCACAGCCCAGGATGCGACGAGGGTGGCTTCGAGGCAGTTCGCGACGACCGGCAGCTTAAGCAGTCTCCAGACTCTGAAACTACCCGACGACTACATCCCTCCGACTCAACCTCCCAGTGCGCGCCGCCCCGAACTGAGACAGGCCCAACTCATCCGCACATACACGGCTCTGCTCCGATCGACGCCTCTGATGCTCTTCTTCCAACACAACAACCTCACTGCAGTCGAGTGGGCTGCTGTGCGACGAGAGCTCCGTGCCGCCCTAGCAGCTGTCCCGCCCCCCGAGGCTGGACCCGACGGTACCGTCCCCATCGACGCCGGCTCCAAGGTCGAGTTCCAAGTGTTGCGCACGCGCATGTTCAACGTCGCTTGCCGAATCACCGAGTTCTTCAACGCTGAGGAGGCAAAGGCCAACTCTCCCGGTGCGTACACGCACGATCTGTCCGAGGCGGCCTACGATGCAATCCGCAAGGCCAAGGTGGACGAGACATCCACATACGGCCAGATCGCCCCCCTGCTCGTCGGACCCGTCGCTACCGTGACTATCCCTATGGTGTCGCCTGCCCACTTGGAAGCCGTCCTGAAGGTCCTCGCGCCCTCTCCCGAGTTCCCGGCGCCCGCGCGCAAGAAGTTCCCCAACTACTACGACCCTATTGCGCAGAGTGGTTTCCAGAAACTGATCCTCGTCGGAGGCCGAGTCGAGGGCAAGGCGTTCGATAACGCTTTACTCAAGTGGGTTGGTGGTATCGAAGGCGGTATCGACTCGCTGCGGGCACGCGTTGTTTCTCTCTTGCACTCTGCTGGTTTTGGTCTTACACAGGCTCTCGAGGGCCACAGCAAGGGCTTGTGGCTTGCTCTGGAGGGCAGACGGACACAGCTGGAGGAAGAGGCCAATGGCGGCAAGAAGGAGGGCCAAGAAGAGAGCGCGGCGGCCAGTGCCTAGACGAGGACATGTACCATTCATGTGCAATATTAGGGCTATGTATAACAATATACCTAGAACAAAACAAATGTACATACATTTTCGAAGTAAGCAGGCAAGTCAATGGCGTCTGTTAGATTTATGTAGTACTGATCTCCTGCCGATCAGGGTCGACGGGGTTAAGAATCCAACAATAATAACCAATTATTCCAGCCTCTCGTTCGGAACAGCTTTTGTATATGATATTGAATTCCTCTTAAAGTACTGGCTACCTAGGTCTTAATCCGTACTTCGTTTATAGCTCGCAGAGGGTGGCTGCAAAGGAGTTCGTTCGCGTGGCTAGCTAGCTTGAGATATTGCGTGTATACTTGTAAGAGCTTGCAGAAGTGAAATCACATGCAATTGATCATTGTGCCAGCTATATTCCGCATCTAAAGAACGTAAATAACTTGAATAGCCCTTCGTTCAGTAATTCTCTCACAGCTCATATTTCATAGGAGAAGGTCCTTTGGAACAAATTCCTCACTTACACTCATTTCGCCTGGGATACAGGTTGAAGCTATGGAAATTCATGGCGTTCATCTGTACCGCGTGAGTCGTATGTTCACGACATCTTCTCCACTTAACCCGACGACCTTTCACAGCTAGAGCCGGGCTAGAGCGACACTACCGATGCAATTGAATTCATGTGTCAAGAGAGTCGCAACGCGATTCGTCTGTCGATACCAACCTGTAGGTCACCCGTCACTGCGCTCATTTTTAACATGATGGCCCAATTCGTTAGCAGTATGTGTACCGAAAAAGCCTTCTTTCGTAGGAAACCCTAAGACACAATATTTCGTCCTCTTATTATTATCATCGTGAACATCATCTTCATCCATTCCGTAGGGCTGGCTCAATGAGACCGTACCGAGGTACGTACAGGCCAGTGGAGCTCATCTTCTACCTCATCTGGCCTAGCGTCGTTTAAATATATCTCATCGGCGCTAGTGTACCGGTAGTGGAGGTACCCGCCCCCACCAAGGTACAACATCGAGCGGAGGGGAGACCGTGAAACGTCATACAAATGCCATCGCCCATCATGTAGGAACCCTCCTAGTGTACACCCATGCATATGTACCTGCTGCAGGGCATTCTCTCTTCGTACGAGTACGAAATGCAAATGCTTCGGCCCTAGAATGATAAACATCCATTTCAATCCTAGTTCGAACTCGAGATTCCATTCATTAGCTGCAAGTCCCAAGATACGCCGTCGTCTTCCTTCTTTCTTGTCCTTGAACCTCCATCCAAGCTTGCGACACTAGTGCCGTCCCTCGACGACATTTCCCCTCCCTCATCCTGCCGCATCCTCCTCTCCATCTGCATCTCCAGCAATCCGACCTTCCTCCAACGACCCATTACCTCTACGAACCAACTTCCCTACTCTTTGTCACGGTTATCATCCCATCTTCGAAGATTTACGACGACTTATCGAACCACGAGTTCGAAGTGCGCTAGATAAGAGGCGCGAGCTTTCGACTTAAACCGATACGCATACCAGTCACCAGATCCCAAGAACGAGAAACCCATCATCATGGATTTCGCGCCATACCAGAGCTCGCCGCCCGAGCACAACCGTCCCTTCTCACCTCCCGGCCCTGAGGGAGCCACCTCGCCGCGCGCATCCCTCGACAACTCGCGCTTCAGCCCTACACAGCGCAACTACGCCGCTTACTCTCCCCCGCCTCTACAACACCCACAGCCCCAGCGTTCCTGGCACGCCAGATATGCATCCGAAGACGCATTCGGTAGCAATGATGTGAATGCTGCCGAGAATGGTGCGTTCGTCAGCGAGTTCGATACGAGTCTGGGCATTCGGCTGGATTATGAGGCTGTACTTGCGTATTGTCTGTTCCCACCCCTCGGCGCTATCATCTTATTGATTCTGGAGAGAAAGAGTGACTATGTTAGGTGAGTACATGACAACCGACTTGTCTATGTCCTGAAAGCCGTGAAGCTGTTCTCGACACCTGCGCATCAAGGGCCTTCGCAATACAAGGGATTTAAGATGTTCGCATTCGGGTACATGCCTGGTTCTTGAAGCTAATACCTTTCTTATAGATTTCACGCATGGCAGTCCAGTCTCGTCTTCACTGTCATGTTCATACTGCATCTCTTATTCTCATGGTCGGCTTTCCTCAGCTGGGTTATTGTGCTCGGAGATCTTGCCCTGATCGCTGTTCTTGCGCTACATGCTTATCGCGATGCTAGTACCCTTGATAGGTGAGTCGACTCCCATTAACGTACTCAGTCACGTTCTACTATGAAAACAGGATGCTAATTGGTGCTTAATGTTGAATAGATATGAAGCCCCTATCCTAGGAGGCATAGCAAGTCGCATACTCGACGATGAGTAGGAGCAAGAGGTGATGGTCGCATGTCGCATTCTAGGAGCCACTAGCTGTGTGGATCGTTCGTCGCCTTGGGAGTTTCAAAGGGCCTTAAAGAAGTCAAAGACACTCAAACGTCGAAGATGTGATGGATGATAATGGTAATGTGGGCGCGTTTTTACCCAAGTAGTATCGGTGCTTTTCGCGGTGCATAATTATGAATAATGACGAGGAGTCTTCGAGTCGAATTAACCATCGACTATCAGTGTCGACTTATGGCAGGTTTTTATGGGAAGAGAACTTGCTGTTGCGAAATCCTCCGATATGAGCTATGGTCTTTAGGAATCTGGCTTTCATCAGCCTGCCAGAAGGAATGCATCACGGTCCAACCCTTGAGAATAGGCAATGCGTGATGAAGACTCGGTCCGAGGGCTGGATGAAGCTTTGCAGAATTCAATCGCCCTTAACACGGGCTTATGTTCAGCTCTCGGGGTGATAACTGCGGCTGTTCATATAAGTCCGAATGCGAATTTGTTTAAACTCATGGTCTGTTGTCGCATCTGAGTCTACGATCTATGGAACGAGAACTCGAGGTTGTTAACCCGGTATTAATCCAAGGAAAGCTTCAGGATTCAAGCCGATTCTCACATTTTCAACTATGACGTAACAGCAAAGCTCAAAGTCTTTGTCAATAACTTCAATTTATGACTTGATCATGCCTGTCTTGTTAATCCAAAAGAATTACAATCACGAAGTTCTATCCCCAATCGCGCATACAATTACTCCCTCCAATTCACACATTCGACGTCCAGCTTAGCGCACCCCGTAGGACATAGTGCTCGAGTGGCGCACGTCTTTCCAACAACAACCAATAAGGCTTCGTGGCCCAATGGCAAGGCGTCTGACTACGAGTCAGGTAAGGACTTCAAATCCTTATCTAACATCAGCCATCAGGAGATTCTGGGTTCGACCCCCAGCGAGGTCATCTTTCTTTTCTTTTTCTACTTTTTGCTTTTCGTTTCTTTTTTTTGTTCAATAACTTGTTTCCTCCCGATTGTCGCTTTTTTTCTCTTTCGGCTCTTCAAACTTTTTGTTTCCAGGGCCGCATTGATTGAGGATACCGATCAAGATCAAGGGCCTTTTTCCTGGTAAGAAGCGGTAGGTTTGGTTGGTGAAGGGGACGGTATCTATCAGCTTGTCGTCGCGTGCTGTTCTCTTGTTCGCCTGCTTTTGTTTCCCGTGTCCGATACAAATCAAAGCATTATGGTGTCCAAGCTTGTCGTCCGGTTTTCGTCCGTATCAATTGCTCCTCTTCTGCTTGTGTTTCCCATTGATGATGCGAGAACGGCTTCGTCGGTGATGACTACAGAAGACGGGTCGTTTGCTTCCACTTTCTATGATCTACGTCTTGCTTGTCTAGCAGGATGGTGGTTTGTCAAGTTGGCTCTACGCAATGTTCAGAATACACGACTTTCAACGCCAAGATTTGTGTGAAGAAGAATCCTCCATTTTCTGAGTCCGTTTTAGTTGCATGCTGGGGTATGGAAAACTCCTCAGTTGCTACGGTCTGAGCAAACCTGCTTTCTACCTCGTGTTTCTTCTTTGCTATAAGAACAACTCATTCGTTACCGAAAGCAAACCGTTTCATTTTCACCGCACACGAATAGTTTTCCCTCCTCTGACTGGGTATCAATCACAGCGGAAACTGAGAAGGGGGTCCCTCATCCTGATCACGACCCTTAGGGCCCTTGTTGTCACCCACATCACGATCGAGGAGTGCCTTGAATTCCTCAGCGCGCATTCTCTTCGGCAACTTGGCGTCGTGGGTAAGACGTCGAGCCATTCGTTGGCGGCGTTCGTTTCGGTAAGTCACGAGTCGGCGCAGCTGATGCAGCGAATCGGCGTCGAGGTCAAGGCGGTCGCACTTTCGAGGGCTGTTCGTGGTGGAACCACCCTCGTCGGAAGCGGCCTTGTTGTAGATGATGTTGTCGGTGATGCGACCGATCATGCGGGGAGTGTTGGATGCATCATCTTCATCCTTCTCGACGTATTCGGCGCGTCCATCATTGCCGGTTGTTCCTCCCATCTCGATGTCGCCCTCGTTGTTGCCCTCGGCATGGTTGCCGTCGACGGACAAGTCACCCATGGCCTGGGGTACATTATCCTGGATGCTGAGACCAGCAAGGGCTTCAACGAAGCGACCTGTGTGGGAGAGGAACTGCTGTTCGTCGAAGCGGTGACGTGGCTCTGGGTCGAAGCTCTTGGGGCAATGACGGTTGTCATTGTTGCCGCCGGAAATGCCGGCTTCGAATGAATGAGTTGGTCTGGCCACATACTCGTCCGACTTGTTTCGACGTTCATACAGTTTACGATCCATCTTGGATGCTGCTCGGAGGTGGGTTCCGAGACCTTGGACTACTCATTAGGTTAGGTCTTGTCCGGATCTTTTGCGTGTTTGGGCCTGCGCTTTCTGTCTTGTCTCTCTGGTGGTTTGGGTGGGAGAAGGAGGCGCCGAGAGAAGAACCAAGAGGCACTTACTCGGGACGTGAGAAGGAGGCGATGTCGAGGACTTCGTAGGGATTGGCACCAGAACTTCGCCGGGTGCTTTGGCGAAGGTTGGCGGTAGAAGATTCGTGATGTGTACCTCACATACGAATCAGAACTTCAAGAGGCACAATCTTGAAGATTTGTTGTCGTGCTGGGAGGCGAAGTCAGAAGAGAAAGATAAACAACAATCAAGTTGGTTTGTTTACTCGAATTTCTGGCGGCTACACCCATTATGGCGACTTCCGGAGTTGTCGGCGACAACTTTTTGGTAAGCACAGCCGTGTTGTTGAGCCGCAATTGTTGTGATAATAAACATAAATAGGAGAGTCTTGAGGTTGAAACCTCAACTGGACCCGCTGAAGTGTCACATGGACGGATTGGTGTTGACAAAGTCGGGGAGGACTACAAGAAAGGAGCACGCAGATGAGACTCACAGGCAATGGTCTTGACCGGAACTTACGCATACCTGTTTGCTTGCTACTTGGTTGCCGTTTGAGCTGTGAAGCTATTGCTGTTGCTTGTGCCAAACATCACACTGTTGTCGAACCTCATGGAGTCATGTTCTCCTTTTGTCTGTCTATTTATACCGGCCCATTTCCCATACAGAGAACCTGTCCAAAGACTCTCATCTACACATGGACTTTGATCATGACAGCAAGGCACAAGTCAACGACTTCTGCTTTTCTCGACCACGTGATGCCCTGGTCGGGCATTTATGTTATTTCACTCTTCGCTATCTAACCCGTCCTGCTACCTTTCTATTGTCTACCGTCTACGCGCTCTTCCATGTTCAACGCCCCTGACTCTTCCCATCACACTCTTTGCACCATTCCGCATCTCTTGTCGTATCTACCATCCCGTCTTCTCTTCCTACGCGACGCTGCGCATGATTCCTCTCACGGTCCGTACGCTTTTCCTGACTTCGCTGTATCAACAAGAGGTAACCGGCCCCTTGAACTGCTTGGCCCTCCGGTCTGTCTGGAGAGAGCACAACATCGAAACAAAAAAAGAATCGAATAACGGCCAAATGAAGAAATGAAAAAAGGAACGAAAATAAAAATAAAAATGAGCAAAAATAAAAAGAGAAGGAAAAAACGTACAACACCAGGGATTCGCTGGTCGTCACCGACCCAACTACTAATCTGGCCCTCACCGGCTTATCTATGGGAGAGCGGACGGGATCCCGAGTTCTCCAGTGGGTATGGTCGTACGTGATAGCTCAACAGACTGTGATGCTACAAATACTTGCAGCTGGTCGATTGGACCGATTATCATCCCGACATATATATACATCTATACTGCTATCACTACCAAGCGAGGTCAAGAAAGCGCAAGAGCGGGCTTGCTGGACGCGAAGAAGCGGTTGCGATAGCTACCGTGACTGCTAGCCCCGGCACCAAAACTTCTGGAACAGTCACCGTTCCAGAGGAGGGAAAAGAGGCCGTGTCCTCAGCGGCAAGTATGTAATTTCCATTCGTATCATCCTTCTGTCAGTTTGCTAATGCTGGAGCCTAGGAGAAGCACGGCCGCCATTCAACGCCAAGGCCTTCGCCGAGCACCTGAATGGGAATATTCTGAGATATTCCCATCCAGGTGCAAAGGCACCTCCTTCTCCACGTGCAGTCAGTTCTGGAGCAGATTTGCTTCGACTTTTCTGAAGCAAATCTGCCCGAACTGACGGGCAAGAAGTGGAGCTGCGTGGAGGTCTTGGCTCTCTTTATGTGGCTAGAAGAAGCACACGGCAGATATGCCGAGATCTAGACTGTCATGAGGCATGTCCAGCTAATACCGTTTGTAGCTTGACCTCCTAATAAGCCTGCCCAGGATGAGGTCCAGATGCTGTGCAGCAGCAGCCCTCGAAACGTGAACTTCTAACTTACATCGGATGTGTCTCTTGCCAGCATGTTCTTGACCTGGTCCATGGACAGTTTATCTATACGCCAAGAAGGAGAGAGTGGTGCTCTCTGGATAGATCCGTCACGCAGACAAGCCCACATGCCCAAGGGAACGTCAAGATGCCCCGTAACGAGCCTCTGCCGGCGCGGTGTCTTCGGTATCGTCGACCTCAACCAACAAGCCACTTCAATGACGAGATTTGGTATCGCTGGAGACTTTTCACCGACAAGATTGAAACCAGCAATCTGCTTGGTTGTACGGGGTTTCTTGTCGTGTGGTATACGAATTGCCCCCTTCGCACTCACGGTCGTGGCGTTTTATTACAAGTTTACCTGGTCTCCCTTTCTTCTACCATCAATGGCTCGATCACATCCATGAGGAGAGCGTGATCTGGAGACTGGTAGCTCTGAATCCATACTTCCATTGCATCCAGAATGATGCCGTGGACGAAATCGGTTGGGGTGCTTTTCCATTCGAACTATGTACTTGACAGCCCAGTGCCGTTACTGGAGGGTGATCGGTCAAACAGCCAAAGTGGACGACTATAGACATGAAAAACGAAAAAGACATACAGAAAGTACGTAAGGAGCATGCTCCTGTTGCCTGGTTCTCACGAGTGGTATCTGTGTTCACGAACATCGAGTCGAACCCCGGACTTATATAGTACGTTCCCGACCCAGGCGACTAATGTCCGCCAGACTATTATAATGAATCAAGTCAACATGGACCCCGGTCGTACGTTCTCTTGCCGAAGACCTTATAGTACCGATGATCAAACTGAAAGCCATTAAAACCCGAACAGCTTTTTGGGCAGCGGAAGCCACCGCACAAGTCTCTGCCGTTCCATCGGCGGCTGATGGCAGCATTGATGATGCGGCAGAGTACATGGAAGTCGTAGATATTGAAATGGGTGATTTCTTGGCTGGCCTTGATGCTGGTAACAACACTTCAATCGAGCAGAGAAGGTGGTAAAAGCATGAGGTCTTGGATGGGTTCGGGAATGTGGTGTGGGGAGTGTGATGACCAAAACATTTGTTGCTTTGTGTCGAGGATGACATTTGGATGGCTCTACATATTACCATTTCATTAGCAGGGCGTGCTTCCCTTAGGATCTCGTGATGTCCATTGTGTGAGTCTTGAGATGCACTCTCAGTGCTCTCAAGGGACGTTCCAAAGGTGTCTGTATTGAGACCGGTGGGGAGGGGGGTTGGACATGGACATAGAAATCGTTGCGTCCAGTGCTCGCTCACAAGGACATTCTTGTCAATCTCTGTAAGGGTTCCTCTTTCTTTGACTTTTCATGTACTGATTTTCCAATCTCCAGCCTATTGCATTGCGGGAATCGAGCTGCTCCATAAGATAACTGATTGTATATTGGCTAGGAATGCATCACGCAAGTGACAAACCGGAGTAGATGAGCCCTTCCGTTCGTTGATGTGGCTATCCACTTCTTGGAAACCCACTCGAGTATTTATATGATTTATCTTCGGGAAGGTAAAGCATTCCAGGAACACTCACTGGATCGGGAAAGCCCTCTTTCAGTCCTGGGGTTGGGATGCGTGCGGAGCCTTTAATTCGAGAATGAATGGGATCTCGTCAATGCGTTGCCCCCTGTGAATCGAACGACAACTCCTTTCTCGTACGCGGTGTTGAAGGGTTTCGACAGCTTCACGACCCAGGGTCCCTGGTATTCATATATCAACCATGGATCACCATTACAAGAGAAGGCCGCGATGTGGAACAATATATATATATATATATATATATATATCTTATTCACAGTGATGTGACCCCCGTATTTCCGCTGCCGTATGAAGCTGTCCTTCCCGGACGTCATCTTAGACCTATGATCGATCAAATCCGGGAGTCGTCCACCAGCAAGCCTCGATCTGCCTACGCTTTAGGTTGGTCAAACCTGCAGAATTCCGGTGCTTCTCTGGCTGATGACGAGAGATCACGGCTGGCGTTTTTCATGTGGTGCTGCTTGCGTACCAATGAACAGCAAGCCGCGGATGACTTGTTGATGCATAGATAGCGAAGCCCTAAGGATGGTAAGGAGGCCATGGAGTCTTGTGATTTAGTTCTGCCACACGATGAAGAGGGTCTATGAAAAAAAAAAACCCGGGCAACACTTCCTATGGCCTCACGAACGCGGCAATGACCTGCTATCTTATATATTGAAATCAATGTCGTCAAGCTACTGATCTGTGTGCGGCGTTAACACCGAAGATTGAGCTATATAATCACGACAAAGAAACCTGCCCAAGATGTATGTATGTATCGAGCCATTGACCAGACAAGCGTGCCCCGTATCCGATGGAATGGCACTCGACTGGGCAATCACACCCCGCGTCTGCGAGCCTTGGTGGATAGTGAAAAGAAATACGTATAGGCGATGGGCTTCAGAAACTACAAGATTTCCAGCACTGCCCTACTAAGTCGCCACGAAGCTGGTGGTTAAGACTATACAAAAGGAGCGTGTCACTGTACTCGTACTGCTAGAGTATATACGCCCGGTGTCCTGGTGAAGGTCATATAATGGTCCCCGGACTACAAGGGAGCACGGGCAATCCGGCCTGCGGTGGAGAGGAGAAACTCGAAAATCCATTGGAGTCCACGGTCTCAGAAGGACGTCGAAAGGGGCTATCCAATGTCCGATCGATAACAACAGAAAGCATGAACAAGATCGACGCGTCGACGCTGAAGTCAGAGCAATGGATCTATATATTGAGCCTGATATCACCTGCAGCTGATTGGCATTGCATGTCTGGTGGAGAAATCATGGCTGGAGTAAACAGCCAGGCTAATCCTATGACGTCTGTCTCTCTTTCGATCCTACCTAGGTGGAGAGGACCAGTTCGATCGCATTATGCCCCGTGGTGGTTAATAATCATAAGACTACATTTATTCGTAGCAGTAGCATCATTCATGGAATAGCTTCTTTGAGCCATCAGCTGCCTTCTTTGCTTCGGGATATGCTTGTGGTGCCATGTTTCAGGATCCACTCACAGATCTCCTCTCTGTACGAGTAATCCGTCGTATCATCATCATCATCAACAGATTCGGTCATAGTTCACGACCTTCGACGGCAACTCCTGTCTTGGCGTTGAGACCTGTGAGGCTCTGTAAGAACTACAGTGGGGTGAAAAAAATGAAGTGCATTTCTGTTCCCCCTTATGTTTTGCCCTCGAACAAGAATCGCGACGTATTTTCATACAACAAAAACAAAATACAGTGAGGAATGCATCAATCATTCAATTAATCTTTTCCTCAACTGAATTTTAAGTCGTTGACCTCGCCAATACGTTGAACGTTGACGTACTTTGGTGTAGGTATAAAAAGTGCACTTCATTTTTTTCAAGTGACTGTAATATTGAGCGTACCTATCAGGAGGCCCCTTGATTTGATTTTCCTTGGCTTGGCAAGCTAACAGAAAGAAAGGCGGCATTTTCTAGCCGATGATATTCCCCTCACGTCTCTTCGTCGCTAACTACACTAGTAGAGATGATCCCACGAGGGAGCCAACCGAACTCGGCGTCACTGCCTAGCTAGCTAGGTAGTGAGATGACTTTTTTCGTTTCGCCTACATACCGAGGCTACGGAAGATTTCCCGAATAGTAAATCAACGAGGTAGCAGCGGGCCGGTTCTAGTGTAGGTAGCTCCATCGACAGTCCTGATTCGCATAGTACTATCTTGATTAATGATCAGATAGAGGTTTTTTCTTACCCCCGGACTCAACAATTCCTGTGAGCTGAAGCGGTTTCATCACTATTCCCGTGACCCCCGTTTCGTTTTCTCATCATAGAAAGTTTTGGCAAGGAGGGAAAATAGGAGAGAAAGATATCAGAATCCCCTAGGTAATCCGTATGCGTATTCCGCACTCGTACGAGTAACGAACGCGCCGATGCGCGGAGCCATGATGCCCGGGACTCGGGAGTCGCGCCGGACGAACGGGCCAGAAGTCCAAAAACTGCTAGGTCGGCCTCCTCCAGGGATTTTCAGCTAATCCTACCGACTGACTATGCCGTAAGCCGTAATAACGTGTTGCGGGACCACATGGCATTAGGTGCGGATTAGGTGCACATCGTCTCTGTGGATCGCTGATCGCTAGGTACCTAGACGAAACAGGGCATAACGGTCGATGAATTTCAGCTCGTTGGGCGAAGCTTCTGGTCGCCGTTGGCCCTGAAAGAACCAAATCCTAAGAATAGGAGGAGGCCTCGGGTCCAAACATCGTGGCAATAGGTAGTGGACCACATGGTCCGGCATCTAACAGCCTATAAGGTCTGCGGCCCGGAGTACGGGAAACGGCAGTTAGATGCAGGTCTGTCAAGCAGGCCTCCTGCATCCCTGAATATAAAAGTCCCTATAATAATGCAGCTAGCCCCGGAATAGAAGGTCGCAGGCATTGTTGGGCCAGATGTAGGTATTTTGTAGGACAAGCTTTGTCTCTCATGCTGTGAGACATGTAAGTATTTTTCAGCTTGCTCTTCCATGCGCTCTTGCTCCGCCTCATGTCATCCTACCACAGCTCTGTATTTCGTACCCTGCCGCCTGTGTACTTGGCAATCCTAGGAAGGTAGGTCAAGAGCTGCTTCGCAGTGCGACCGGTGTGATGGCTTCATGTTACCTAGTCCTGAGTTGAGTCATGGTGCCCAGATACTAGTAATGTCGCCACGAGCCCCATCCACGGTCCAGCAACTCTGCGTAAGCGAACAACGTCACAACAGTGGGGGCATAAACGGTCGAGACTGGAAACTACCCGCCTGAGGGCTCCTTGAATCGAACGCGTGACAAGAGAAAACTCACGATGGAAAGGGCGATTTTCCTGATTAGTCGATCCAGGAGAATCACCGCCGAACCCCAAGATTTTCTTAGCCGTTAGCGCTAGGAACTTTAGCCACCAAGTCCACGTTCCAGCTCTAAAGTCTGTGGGCCATGATACAGGTTGGAAGCTCGGCGCAGATCTTCGGGAGGCCGCTGAGCGATACGGAGCCACGAACTAGAAGCCGATATAAAGTCCAGCAGTCTATTCAGGGAGTATCATTGACTCGAACGCCTCTGGCAGCTTCACAGCAGACGCTTTCCTCACCTGTTTAGTCGCTCTGACAAAGAGACATATTCATCCCTTTTTCCAGAGATGCGTGACGTCGTTGTAGTCGGCGCAGGCCCCTGCGGTCTCGTAGCTCTCAAGGAGTTGCGGGAAGCTAGACACAACGCGACTCTCTTCGAAGCCTCGGGTGACCTTGGCGGTGTCTTCGCGAGTCCAGTCGCCGATTACGACCTCCACCTGACCATTTCGAACTGGTTCATGAGCTTTTCCGACTTTCCGGATCCCAGCAGACTGCACTACCCATCGGGCAAGGCGTACTTGGAATACCTTCATGCGTACGCGCGACACTACCATCTCGAGGAGCATATCAAGTACAACACTCGGGTAAGCCGAGCTGCGCTGAGAGACGACAACCGCTGGTCCTTGGAGATTTGCCAGTCCGGTGATCGGGTGTTGAAGATCGAGACCGACACCCTCATCGTCGCTACAGGCGCCAACCAAGTACCCAATGTCCGCGTGCCCGGCCTCGAGGGCTTCTCCGGGAAGATAATCCACTCAAGTCAGTACGACGCGGCATTCAAGGCGCAAGTTGCTGAGCAGAAACTACGCGTGCTGGTGGTGGGCGCAGGCGAAAGCGCTACTGATATAGCGTCCGAGCTGGCCGAGGAGTCGCCAAACGTGATGGTCTGGGCTAGGAGAACACCGTTGTTCGGCCCACGATATCTCGACGAGTCCATGCTCGAGATGGAACGTGTCAACCTGAACAAGAAACAGAAAGTACCCACGAACATCTTCCTCGAATCGTTCACCACGAATCGCATGAGTACCGGCAGCAATGTCTTCCTCTATGGATTTTTCCGCTGGGTTCTCTGGCACCTGCCAGGCACTAACGTACCGTATACCCAGTTTGCCCTCAAGCACACGGCACCGGCCTGGATTCGTGCAGATCAGGCTACCTATGTCACTAAAAACTTCCGCATATGCGAGGCTGTTTCGCAGAACAAACTCCAAGTTCTCGTGCGTCCTACCGTATCCACACAAGGCAAGACGTGTCGGTTTTCCCAGGCCGAGTCCGAAGAGGGATCCGCGGTAGAGAAGGACTTCGACGCCATTGTCCTCTGCACAGGATATAGCAACGAGTTTCCCTGGCTTCAAATCCCAGAGGAGTTGAACTTCAAGGCGAACCCCCGAACCTGGCTCTACCATAGCGTTCCCCAGATGCTGGCTAATCGCCTGTTCTTTGTGGGTTACGCCCGTCCACAGCAGGGTGGCATCCCTCCCGCGGCTGAGATGCTATCTCGGTATATCGCCCGCTTACTAAGTGGAGAAGTCGCCCCTTTACCCGTCGACTACAGCGAGCAGACTCGTCGTGACATGGAATCTGAGAAGCAGTACTATTGTCTCAGCCCGCACCTGAACTCTCTCGTCGATTACTCTGCCTATATGGAGAGTATAGCTCGTCGCCTGGGATGCGAGCCCCGATTGCCGGCAATTTGTGTTGCGCTTTTCAATCTCCACATGCTGTCGGTGCTGCTGCTGCCGTTGGGGTACTGGTACACGAGCCAAGTCACCATGGTCTCAGCGGCCCTTTTGTGGGCGGTGACCTCTCTTGGCTTCTTCACCATAGACGATGGAATCCTCATCAAATGGTGGTTTTACCCGCAATGGGGTGTCTGGTATCGACTCCGTGGACCCGGCGCAAGACCCGAGAGCGCAAGAGATATGCTTGCCCGGGCGCCACTTCGAGACTGCATCGTAACGCCGGCAACCGTTGTCTTCTTTATTTACTCGGTGCTAGTATTTTATATTCAGCGTATCCTGTCGGTCTTCCTGTTCGTACCCTACACAACGCTGAGGATGTTTGGCTGGGATTGGCTCAGTGACAAGCTAGACTGGCTGCGCCCAAAGCTATTCGTCTTACACAGTTGCCCCTGGAAGTTCTCAGACCTCTTCCTACCCTGAAATTCTGCATGTTGCATGGGCACTGCATATGGGTAGGTAGTCGCGAGTAAGGGGCAACATGTCGACCATCAAACTCAGCAGCTCATTTCAAAGTCATCGTACCGTTTGCGAGAACATAGTGTTTTCGGAAGGAACGCGCATAATTGCATCCGGCGTTGCAGCATTGTGATGCCAATCAAGCCAGGGTCCGATGTATGTCGTGCAGGTGGCAGGATGTCAGGGACCTACAGCATCGTAGGAGGGCATGTTTGGTGGGGAGAAGCTTCGATGAAGAAACCGGCCTGAACACCTCTCCGCTCGGCCTTTCCTATGGTTTCGTGTTTCAAATGATGAACGTCGGAGGATTCGTACCTCCCCATGCTGCGATGGAGTAGAGGTGAGAGGAGGTCTCAGCGTGTCCCCAGGACCACCTCAACTTTGTGATACCTACGCGTCCAGTGTGGCTCAGTGTGGCTGATTTTCTGCCCCCGTTGCAGCGGTTATAATGAGCGTTTGTGGATATGTAAATAAAGTATTTAACTTAGGCATTTGAAATCGACTAAAGAGTATTACATTGTATCGGGTTCTACTCTCAAACAGATTGACTTTGGACGAAAAAAGTGACGATTGAAGAAACAGAAATCTCCCTTCCATACCTATATTGTATTCCGTACGACAGATCAGAAGTTCACATGAAGACAACACACACGCTTTATAGTGGAATGCCGTCGATTATTCCTCCAAGTATACGGCAATGATTAGTCTGACCTCAACTCACCGTACGGAATACATCTTCTTACATGAGGCCAATATTGACAGCTTGTGAACACGACTACTCCCTACAACTGGGCTCCCTTTCCGAACCCACGGACATGGCGTGCTTCGTTCCATCTTTTCGAACTGTGGCCACAGCATTACAACTCACCTGCCGAGGCGGAAATCGTATGTTGTGTCGTGTGCCTCTTTATGAAGGTGTCTTGCACTCCTCCAATATGTCTTCCACTTTCGCAAAGGCGAGTTCTGCCATCATTTCGTCCCATAGAAGCTTTGAGACGCGTGCACCCTGGGGTTCGTAGGCAAAAGGTGCTAGCCTGGAGAGTGTGTCAGTTGAACGTGAAATTTCAGGGGGATCAGTAACGGTATTGTCTTACGGTTCCAGCTTGCCATCCTCCACATACTGCCCATGGGCTTCGGGTCCGAACTTCACAGCTGCCGCAATGATCGTCCGTGTTCCCACCGAGACGTGCCGCCCAAAGATGCGTTTGATCACACTTCCGATCTTATCGATGATATTCGGCTCCGCGAGTTGTCCGAGATGTGTACCGTAGATCAAACCGGGGTTGGGCAACGTGATGATGGCGACAGAGGGGTCGACTCGTTTCGCTAGTTCAGCAATGGCTAGCTGGCCCAGCAGCTTGGACGTGCAGTAGCGTTCCCAGCCGTTGAAACCAGCTGGATTATCGAAGCTTGGAAGAAGAGGCTCGCTATCCCGCTCCTTGAACTTGGCGAACGACGACACGTCCGATGACACGACTACTAAGCGACCGGGAGCATTTGACGGGCTCTTCGGCTTGAGTACCGGGAGCAGTAGGACGGACAGCAGCGTATTTGACAACACGTTTAGCTGGATGGACTCCTCATGACTTGACGTCGGACCCGCCTCTATGATTTCGAACTTCTGTTTGAAGATCCCGGCATTAAGTACTGCGATATCCAGGCATTCCAACGTCTTCGCGCGGTCGGCAAAGGCAGTTATTGAGTCATAAGATAAGAGGTCGAGCTTCCACACGTCGATGGCATTATCGGGGAGCTCTCGGCCCTTTCGTAAGTCGGCCTTTGCCTGTTGGCCCTTCTGTTCATTCCGCACAGCCAGAATGAGCCGACTAAGACCCAGATCGAGTAGTTGGCGGGAGCACTCCAGGCCGATACCTCCACTTGCACCAGTTACGATGGCGGTTTTTCCCTTGAGATCGACGTCCTTCACCGGAGGCGGCGTGACAAATAACTGACGCCGTAGAGCCGCACGCGCGGTCGCCCGTTTCTCGGGAGGCGTCGTGAAGGGCGGTGGCGTGTTCTCCATATCAAGGGAGAAGACTCGGTAAGCAGAACCCAGCTAGAGTTGAACACTAACTATTATCTTGAAGGTGATAAATCCTCAAGGGTTGCCGTAGGTGTACAAAGAGAGCGAGCTGTTGCTCACAACTTGTGGGAGAATTATAAGATGGCAACTTGGGTGTCAAGGGAGCTGGTGACGCGAGGTAGGCAGCCTTGGAGAATCCTTGGTGATGGAACATTTCCCAAATTAGCCCTCGCTTATCCAATAATGTTGAAACTGCAGCTTTTATTACAGGTGAGATGAACCCGAGTCGTTCTTTGGTTCGATGCAATGTCATGGCTTGTACACCCCGCATTTTCCAGTTACATTTCCACTGAGTTGCATTTCCTTTCTTCTTGCATTCCGAATCTAGATGTAATATTTACATCCGGTGTGGTTGCACTCGAAGTCACGGTGAGAGTGAAGAATCGTGCATCACGTCGTCGCATTCTCGTTCTAATAGTTTTATTGAAGCTAACCAACTGCTAGGCAAATTCAGAAAGTATATCGCTCTACATCTCTACCTTCTCATCCAAGTACCTATGTACAGTCTATACGTCTAGACATATCTACACTAATGAATCGGGTTGTTGAAGCCAAAGACGTTGGTCGGATCCCATATCTTCTTCTGGGCCCTCAGGCGCGATAGATTGTCTGCGCCGTAAATGGACTCAAGGCTCTCGTCTCCGTGCGCCGAGTTGATGTATGCAGCAAGCTGCGGGTATCCGGACGTATCGACGAACTGCTGTCGCCACTTCACGCCGACTTCTGAGGCAACAGATTGCATATCGGTTTTGCTGTCCCATGCGAATTCGATATCGCTATTCGTGGTCAGTCAATGATATCTCATCTGGGATTTCAGGGGTCAATACGTACATATAAGCCTTGGTGTCCCGCCAGGGATATGCTGTCGATTCCACGGGCACAGCCGTCGTCGCATCATTCGGGAAGATGGCAATCTGGATAATGCTTGTCTGGAACGCAGGGTTCTCGGTCAAGAACGTCGAAAACTCAGAGAACACAGTTTTGTAGGTCGCCGCGGAGATGTTACGGGCATTGACCGTGTAAACATCGTGGATGCCGCCAGTCTGACAGATGTAGGCATCGGCTCCGCCAGCGACAGACTGGATGACTTTGTTGTACGGGTACACTTGCACGTTTCCGACGATGAGACCGAGATCAAACATCGGTTGGAATGCTTTCATTCCGTCTTCTTGTGGGCCCAGATATGCCCACGAGCCAGTGAGTTGCAACTGCACTCCATGTGAGCCGGTATCCACGGTCAAGAATCAACGCACCTTTACAAGAGGCATGACGATGGCAACGGACGAGACCTACCTGGTTGACGCTTGCATTCCAAGCTATGAATGAGCTAATAGATAGAGATGGCGGCTGATTTGCACTATACGACTGCAGAAGGTCGAAGTATGACGCATTCTTCTCTGCTGGAACAATGATGTCCGCGACGAGAATCTGGCCCTCGTTGACCTGGGGCTGTAGTTGATACTTTGCGGACACGACGATGCCAAAGTTTCCGCCCGCACCGCGCATGGCCCAGAACAAGTCCGGATGGGAGTTTTTCGAGACGGTGATGGCGTTCCCCTTGGCGGTGACGACGCGGTAGGATATCACGGCGTCGAGGAGCAAGCCATGGACACCAGCCCAAGGTCCAATGCCCGCGCCGAGAGTCAAACCAACGATGCCGGGACAAGACGCCGTGCCAGCCTCTATGGGATTGTGAGCTCACTAGTCTTTAGCTACAAAACAGGATGCTTACGCAGTTCATAACCCGCTTCGTAGACAGGATCGTATACCTGGTTCATGCGGACTCCGCCACCAACCGTCATAACGCCCGTAGTCTTATTCACACGGACGCTGTTGAACTGACTCAGGTCGATTGCCAGGCCATTCTTCAAGTTTCCGAGAGTAGGTGTATATCCATGACGAGCACCAGTTGCCAGGAAAGGAATGCCATTCGAAGTTGCGAGTTTAACCTAACCAGAGAGATCAGCCGCGAAACAGAAAACTCTTAAGAATATCATATTCATACAGCTTGAACCACATCCTTCTCGGTAGCCGGGCTCACGACTGCGACGTACGTGGGCTCGTCAAAGGTACTCCATCGCTCTGTCGCGTTTGCAAAACCCGCAGAATTGGGAAATTCTACGGTCGTTTGCTTCGACCACTTCGCCTTTGTGAGTAAGGCAGTGATATTCGAGCTCTGAGCGCATGCAACATCAAACAGCAGGACTAGAAGCCCTAGAAGCACGATATCTCGAAATCGTGAAGCCATCTTTGAGCATGCCGCACACGATAGAAGATTGTGTATCCACTGCGGGATGGCCGCGGTATTTACATGGTCAAGACATCTTATACTGACTACCAAAGTCTTATACTAATTACCAAAGCTAGCGAGGTAGCATCCAGGTACAAGGCAGGTAGTATTCAGCCGCTATGTGAGAGAGATTCGGGGTAGTAATGGCAACGCGACGGTCTGTTAGACCCCACGGATCCTTCAGTCTAGGGTCTACACATCTTCTTCATCACCAACAACCCCATATTTTTGCCAAGATGCTAAGACCGTGTCGACTACATCTAACTTTATAAGTTTCCAATGTATATGGACCAGATGTATATCGGAAGGCAGGTAAGCTTCTATGGATAGCTGGCTGACAGCTTGGTGGTCCAACTAACACAGCCCATGAGCGACTGGCATAACGAACCTTCACGACGCCGACTTTCACGTCAGGGCTACTTCTGCATGTCAGTTGGGGGTTCAGGTGAAATTGAGTGTAATATTGAAGACGCAATTACGCCGTCTGTCAGTGCCTGACAAGCCGCAAACCGAGAATCAGGGACGCATGTAATCCATACTCTGGGTTGAAGCGCATCACAACAGACGCCACAACACATAACGTGGCTCTAAATTTAGATATTCGGTCAGCTTCACTTGTCCAGTCGTGATCGACAATCGGTGGGCTGAAGCCATTTCTATGTAAGTAAGAACGATACTCGATGCGTGCAGTATCGGAAGGTTATACGCCGTGATGATAAGAGTTGATCGAGGGTTACACAGAGTTGAGTTGGGAAACCCCGTTAACGATATTCAGTACTTGAAATTGCCTCTTCTCACCGCGAACTTTCTACAGCTTTATGAACGTTCATACAAGCATGAAAACGATTCCATCCCGAAACCCCGTCGATGTACCGGTACTTACGAGTAGACCTTCCCCACAGCCGGCACCCTGGAAAAGTAGCGTGCGTTAGCGCTCACTAGGACGCGCTTAAGAGCGGGTGACGGGGACGCTAAACTAGGAAGCCCGCTTGGATCGGTTGTTAGTGTGCTGTAGGACGTGCGACAGCGTACCTAGGTAGGCGAGGATCTCGTATGCTGTCGCAGGCCGAATTGGCTGAACAATTGAGTCAACTGATACGACTGAAGACATTTAGACATTGACAGTCAAGTCTGATGTCAGCTAGATAAGGTGTTACTAAGACGTTAATGCGGTAGAACACAACCTGCCGTAGATCGTGGGTAACTTCCCCCGGTAACCTCCGCTGCGGCTTATGTTCCCGTGTACTCGTAAGTCCCTTCAACGAAGTGTTGATCATTACCCCCAACTATCGCAATTACAACCCCAAATCCTTCAAGCCTCTCTATGCATGTTACTGTATGCCGTCTAAATGGCGGAGCAGCAACTCGGTGAGTATGTAAGGGTAGCATCGCGGCCGTTGCATCCATGCGAGATCGTGCGATAGCTCACCATACGATTGAGACATGGGGGCATAACAACTACATACACTACCTACCCACTACAGACTCGCCTACGTATTACAGACGACAAGCAAGTCGGTTAGGACTTTGTAACCATCCTATTCCAGCATACAGTTAGTTACACGCGGCATAACCTCCATCGCATCGCAGCTTACGAGTATACGGGGTAAAGCCTTGTCTACAACTTCACTCCAAGAGTCGAGATCTGTTGGTGATGATCTAACCTTGCTGTCGCTGTGACTACTACAATACAAAATGGAAACCTCATTTCGCGTCATAATCGTCGGCGCCGGCCCGACGGGCCTCGCGCTCGGCAACATGCTAGCAGCGGCCGACATCGACTTCGTCATCCTAGAACGACACCATCAAGTCGTGACGGAATCGGGGGCCTGCATCATGCTCTGGCCGCACTCGGCGCGTGTGCTGGATCAATTGGGACTTTTGGAGACCGCGAGGTGTAGGTCGTTGGGGTTGCATTCGAAGAGGACGGTTGAGGGGGCCTCGGGACGGGTGAGGAGTGATGATGCTGCGTTTCGGTGGATTGAGGAGAAGTATGTGATTCTTTTGATTGTTTTTAAAAGGAGACGGAGGTGTACTGACTGGCCTCAAGTCACGGATATCCTGCGCTGCATCATCCCCGGGCCCAGCTTACGGAGCTGTTGTTCAGTGGGCTGCGGGAGCATATGTCGAAGGTAAGGGTATCTTCGCATATAAGTGCAATAGAGGCGGACGATGATGGAGTGAGTGTCACCCTTGCGGATGGTAGTGTTGAAAAGGGGTCGATCATCATTGGATGCGATGGTGTGCATAGTCAAGTCAGAGGAATTAGTAAGTTCTCCATCCCGTCTCGACGTCGTACGAGCCAGGACTTATACTGATATACCTTCGTTAGTGAACGATATGGCAAGAGTAGATGGCGTCCACGTCGACGCATCGCCTCAGATTAGTACGTTCCAGTGTCTATTCGGCACTGCAACACCCATTCCCAACGTGGAACGGGGTGTCTTCTTCGAGTCGCACGGGTCAGGAATAGCCACGCAATTCGCAGGATCAGAAAAGCTAGCAGCATTCAGCCTGTTCAGACGACTGGACAATCCAACTAGCGAGAAGCGCAAGTACGACAGTACAGATGTTTCACGTTTCTTCGAGGACATGGGAGACACATACATAACGCCGTCCCTCCAGGTCAAAGACTTACAAAAGCACTGCACATGGACGCGACTAGCCAATCAACCAGAGGGGTACGCACAGCTCTGGCATCACGGCCGCATTGGTCTATGCGGTGAATCGGCTGTGCAGATGACGTCCGTTGCAGGGATGGGATTCAACGAGGCGTTGCAATCTGCGGTGTTTCTCGCCAACGGGCTCTACGATGCGACACGGGACGATCCCAACCCGGATATCAAGACCATCGAAAAGATATTCACTGAATACCAGCTCACACGACAGAGTGAGACGCTCGTAATCAAGGACCTGTCAGCGAGCTATGTGCGCGCCGTGACGTGGAGCTCGTGGCTGGAGAAGATGGTGGTCGAGTGGTTGGTCCCCTGGGTTTGGGGCGAAAGGGGCATGATGAAGAAGTTGGGTATCGACACGATTTCACGCGCTCGGAAGCTCAGCTTTGTTCCGTATGAGGATAAGGAAGGGAAGATTCCGTGGGTGAGGGACTGAAGATGGCTAAATTTGTCTGAGGGGTTGGCGTTAGTGTTGACGCTCTTCTCATAGCCACGCGCTAAACTAGCTTGAGAGTGAGAGACGTGACCATGAGAATGTCAGTGAGATTGCGAGCTGAGTTTCGATCAGCTGTATCGACTAAGCAACAACATCTAATCTCTACCTAACCAATAGAATAAGGCAGTAAACAACACCTTTCGAATCAATCTCTGTTTCCTTTCTAAAGTAGGCGATATCCATTCCAAAAAGACGCGCCAACCTCGGCCCACGAGCTCGGATTCGCTAACCTTGAATTTGCCTAGCGAATCCGAGAAATCACCTAAACTTTACCGGCGCGACGGGTAAGATTTGCGCTAAATTCTCGGGCCGTCATCACAGTGTTTTCTTAGTCCTGGATACCGTGCTGGAAGCTCCCATTCGATGCTAAACGACCGGTTCCTCGGCATCTTCAGTCGTGTGATTCTGCAAGATGTTCTGGAATGGGTAGGAAGGCCCTGTTGATCTCACCGTTGAAGCTCTCAGTTGATCGAACGTTTCACAGACACGCCAATCAGTATCGTATCGTTAACCCGTAGGCATCTCACCCGGCCCCGCCTCGCACTCGCTAATCTGCTGAGTCGATCCGATTGTAACTCCGTATTTGCGCCCGATTATCACAAGCCTCGGCCGACGTTCAGGAACTTGTCAGTTGTAAGATCAGATGCCAATTGTATGGTTCTGCAAGCAGGATTCTACGTGTTAGTCGATTCGCCAAGCAAGACGAATGCAAATCCCAACAAACTGGACCAAATGGAATCGCGCATATGTGGTGGAGTGGAAAATGTATGATATTATTAGTTAGCCACCATGCGCGCGCGGGCTGTTAAAAAGACACGACACCTCACACGACATACCCATCTCCATCTCCCCGACCGACATCACAGCCCTTAGTGTAACTCAACTACCTACCTACCACAGAAAAACAAATGCCCCTCCTAGGCTTCACCCGTCTCCAACACCTTCTAACCTGGCTCCTCCTCGCCGGGCCCCTAATCGCCTTCTCCCTCCTGCGTCTCCCCTACCTCGCCTTCGAATCCACATTCTGCAACCCGGACGCCCCCCGCGCGGCGCCGGGGGAATGCCTCTACTTCCGGCGCACTGCGCTCGCGCGTCTGGGTATCCAGATGCATCTATGGTGTATCTTACCTGCCGGAATCCTAGCGGGATTGCAATTCATCCCTGCGTTGCGCAAACGGCCATTCATAAAGGTGCATCGCGTTTTCGGATATGGGTCTATTATCCTTGGGAGTATTGGTGCCGTTGCCATGATCCCGATCACGCGACATAGTTTTGGCGGCGATGTGGCGGCACAGGTCGTCACGGGCGTGGCGATGGTATTGTTCCTGGGCGCACAGGGCGTTGGGTTGGTGTGTGTGAGACGGGGCGATGTCGTTCGGCATCGGGTGTGGATGTTGAGAGCTTGGTTTTATGTGCGTTTTACCCCTTTTTCTGTTATGCGAAGTGCGTTTAATGATTGGATTCCTAACTTGTGACAGGCCTCATCAATCATTACCCTACGCATCATCATGGCCATCACAGCTATCACCATATCTGCTATTGGCGGGTATTACCTCGCCATGCCGTGCGACAAAATCAACTTCACACTCGGATCGCGGGAGGAGACACTGAAATGGTATCCGGAGTGTTCGCCGTTTTACACGGAGGGCGGTGTCTCGAGGAGAGCCATTGTCGATGCTAATGTCTTTGGGCGCGATCTTATGCAGCTCACGGCCGCTTTCAATATGACGTACGGTATGAGCGCGTGGCTGGCGCTCTTTATCCATATGATTGGAATAGAGATATATGTAAGAGTCAGACGATCTTATTTTTTGTTTCTATGCTAATGTGAGGTACAGATCCAGTCTCCTAGCAAATTATTTGGATGGGGAAAAGCGGCAACAAAGAGCAGCTGAAATGCTCAGAATCTGATCTAGACTGTATTATATGTGTATCAACAATTTATTCCAGATCTCTCCAAAAGTCTCCACGAGTCCTGAATGTCAGATAGGGTCCCTCATGCATCGCCGAGAAGACGTCGTAAAGCTGAAACTCCTCGGGCTTCTCTCTTCCGGATTCTAAAGAAGGGTGTCCCTCGCCAATCTTACCCATATCTCCCGCAGTGCATTCAAAGTCGAAATACCACAGCGTCTTCGCGATAACCAGCGCAGTTTCCGTGTACGCCATCGACTTCCCGGCGCACCCACGCGGACCCATGGAGAAGGGCATGAATGCCTCGTTCATGCGTTTCCTTGTATCCGAATCTTGGTCTTCAAGCCAGCGCTCGGGTCGGTACTCGAAGGAATTGGGAAAATAATCCTCGTTGTGATGTAGAGAGTAGATGTTTACGGCTACCAGTGTCCCCTTTGGGATTACGTGACCATCGACGATCAGGGGCTGGTCACCAGCCTGCTCTCGCCAGAGCGTACCAGCTGCTGGTGGCGACATGCGCAAAGCCTCATCGATGCAGGCTCGTAAGTATCGGCACTTTGTGAGTGCCGGCCCGTCGAAGTCGCTAGAACTGAACGTAGTGCGGATCTCCTCAGCGAGTTTTTGATAAGCACGGTCATTTCGAGCCAAATAGAATAAGACGGCGCTCAGAGCTGTCTTAATCGTATCACCAGCTATTTCGGGGGTCAGTCTCAGTAAACCGTCGACAAAAGTGGAATACGTACAGGCCGTAAGGAAAAGATTGGCCTCAGCCCAGAGCTCGCTTTCACGAAGACCATTCTCTCCGCCTATATTGAGCGCGGGCGCAACTCTCGAGAAGAGATCATGCTTGGCATCAACTTCCTCCGCTTCTCGTGATTTAATCATTTTCTGCATCAGAGCAAAGTAAGGCTCGCGCAATGTCCTGAACGCCTTGACAGCGATGAGCCCAAGCCGGAATCGGCGCGCACCGGGGTACTGGAGGAAAACACTGCTCCAGAAAGTGCCTGCGGTGATCATCGTGAGCATGAACCTGTTCTGTTTGTCTGTCTGCAGTTTCAGATCATAGCCGAAGGATAGAAGCCCAGAAATATCAAGACCAAGACGTCTTGCCTGCTCAGTTACCTCAAAGGGCTCTGAGTTTCGAGCCGATGCCAGCACATTTCTGAGGAAGACATCAATCTCCTTCACCATGGTTGGCTCAAAAGCACGTAATGAGCGATCCGTCAAGATCTGACCAACGAGCTGGCGACGCTGCCTATGCTGGCCATTATCTGTTGCCGTAAACACATTGTATGTTTTGAGTCCAGGTCCCAAGGCAACATATGCTTTTGGTTTCGTGGTTTTATCTGTCCGATAGATATCTATGCCAGACATGAGAAGATAGCTCCTCAACTTGATATCTATCCTGAGTTGCACTCTTTAAAACTGACCTTGGGCAGCTGTGATAGTACTAAACACCAGCTTATTGGGGCCTTGTCTGACGACAGGACCTGATATCAAACATTCGGTCAATCATGTAAACCATGTGAGTTTGACGAAGGTCAACATACCGTATTTGAGATGATTCTGCCATGTGACTAGATGCAGTCGTTGTCCGGCCGCGTAGAAGCCATTGTACGCGTCGGTGAGCTTCGCGATCCAGGGGCCAGGATAGTTACGTAAGGGGTGAAACAATGTCTGGTACGAAACGAATATGGCCAGCTGCCAGTCCTAGGGTTAGCATCAAGTTCAGGACGGCATCGAGTCGCATGCTTACACAAGATGCGAACCCAGCGAGGATAAAATGAGCCGTGCCGCCCGCGAAAGTGTCTTGTATGGCCATCGTTGCTTTTGATGATATGATGTTGAAGTGGAGAATATCCAGGGCTCCTGAAGACTAGAGTCAGGAGCCTGAAAAAAGCGAAGTACGATAAAATGCGACGACGACCTGGTATGGGCCTGCTTTACATTCCACATATGTCCTGGAAGCGAGGGGTTCGCTAAGAGATGAAATGAGCTGGAACCTGAAAGGAAGTACATACCGACAGCTGCCTGTAGGTATTCCATTAGGTAGCATGCCTGCTGCGCCGCATGGTGACATCCACCGAATGACTTCCTCTGGGCCTGGATTTCTTTTTGACCTGCCGTTTACATGCGTGATACATAAATAGTAGGTACATACGACTTGCACATGGCCCATCAAGATTACAACGGCGTCGTGTATGCTACCGGTGGTCTCATTCCGTCGTCGTATCAACCCCCAATACGGACGTATTAGGCATGGAATCATCCGTGTTCCGTACACTGGAAAGGATCTCATAGAAAAACCGAAACCAGCATGTTGTAAGCGTAAGCGCAAGGTAAGGGGGAACGCAAGAGGTTCACTGCGACAACCTAAGACTCACAGCCGTTATACGGCACAAGCATGTACTGAGTACAGGTACAGGTCCATTCAAAAGAACTGGCTCCCATTGTTCTGAAGGAGCCTTCTGAGTTCCCCTCAGTCCAAGGTAAGCTTGAGCCGTTGTTTAGGTGTGCTGCCGGGTGGAAAAGCCGTACCTCGGATACATCCACCACGGTGCCCAGCTGCTTAGCCAGTCATCTCGCCAATCACCTCGCCTAGACATGCGCTTCCAGCCTATGAGAAGACGCAAATAGATCTGGCGGGGGTCTTCAGAACCCTACATCTAGGCAGTGTGGTCAAGCGATGTGACTGGCTAGGAAGCTGGTGAATATGTAAGTAATGCTTTGTTGGGGACTCTCCCCTGTTGCTCCTGGGCTGTGGTGCTATTTGCGTCTGCACCCTACTCGTAGACAACTATCGTCTGCAGATATAATAATCCATCTTTGTTCACATCGTGGTTTTCGTTGCTGCAGGCATGTTCGTGCAGCTTCGTCCGTGGTTCTCCGACTTTTGCGCGGATAAGACGACGGCGTGAGAATCGGTTCCATGGTAATCCGTGCTTTCGTATGCGTGAATTTCAACTCCGAACCACCACGAGCACGTAAGGATCTCTACAATTGGCTTGCCACATCAGCAACAGGCTAGAGTAGGCGGTACCTGACAGCAGACACCACAAGGGTGGTTGTGTTGACGAGAGCAAGAATGAGAAGATTCCGAGCAATCACGGAAATCGGGAGAAGTAGCTGACCGTACTGTATGCACTGTACGTATGCACTGTAATTTCCATTCCATACCCCTCACCGTGCCTATCCGTCATCAGCCACTCAGCACCAGTTGCATGGCACGCTAGGTAGCCGTCACAGGTGGTAAGTGCGGGCCGTTGCAGCCTTGACAGGCCGAGACGGTTAAAAGATGTGTAGGTAGCAATTCTGTCAGGGTGATCGTAGTGCACGTACTATCTACGAGTAAGAAGAGCCACGTCAAAATCCCTCGAGCTTTTTTTCTTCAAAACATCCATTTCTCGTTATTGCGTGATATGGAAGAAATGTTCATTCAATCGTTATATACAAGGGCAAAGAATCCGAACGCAATCCTAACCTCGAGTCCCTACTTGTTCAGCTCTAATGGACTGCCTATCTCGTAGCTCTCCACCGCGTGAAACTGCGTGGTCCTTACAATGCCCCCCTGCTCGGCAAGACTGATGCTACCCTCATTGCCGGTCACGGAAACCTCGGCCGTATTGGCCTGTGCATAAGCAGCCGGAAGCATCCGGAGCTGAAGCGAGTCCATGTCTGTGTCCAGTTTGCCCTTGTGAGACATCTTCGAGTACTCCGACTTCGACCACGAGAGGTCCTGGCTCTGCTTAGTCGAGGCCAGAAGCCGAACTCGACTGCCGAAGCTGAACTTCGTTCTCAACTTGGTGAGATCGATCAAGCTCATCATTTGCGGGAAGTAAGGCCCGCTCACGACCAGGAATCCAAGAGCAATCTCACTAGCACTGACCAGCATGATGGCGGAAAATGTGTATGTGAAGTCCGGCGATTCGGCATGACGGACGGTCTCAACCAGCCGAATGAGTGATGCAACACAGGCGAGTATTCCGATGGCAAATACGATCGAAACTCCAATCTTGTTCTTGAAGGACATGTTAAGCGTCCAGATGACCCTCTGTGGGATCAAGAAGATCAAGACATCGGAGATCAAGTTGAATGCCGAAGTTGACAGATTCGTGAACTTGGTGTCGACTCTCGTGCAGTTTGCATTGGGTAGCAAGATGTTCCAGTTAGCCTCGACTGGTGAGCATGCGATATTGAATGCCACTATAACGGCAATATAGAAGCCGACAATTGCCACGATCAACAGATGGCTTGCCCAGAAGACGGCGTTGCGTTTGCCGCCAGGGACAAAGATGCGGATCCACTCGAGTAAGATGGCTATCTTGACTGGTAGGATAACCGCGATATAGAGCTGCGAGGAAATGAAGACATTCTGTTTCATCATGAGAATTCCGCTTCAGAAAGGAGTCATGAGAGTGTCACTTACACGAAGGAAATCGATGAAGTCGCCAACGCTTACATTCCACTGATGAACAAAAGCCCCGGGCACCAGTAGCATCTCATGCGATATAACGAAATCAGCGACGAGAAAGGCATAGCTAATCAACAATAACCCTGTTGTCTGTTAAACTCATGCCAACCATTTGGAGTACCGGAGTTGTATTCTTACAATCGGCTGGGAATCTGAACTGCTTCAGTATGAAGAACCGCACATAAGTCCGACAAACCACGGCGATGGTCGCCAAGGCAAAGGCTATGCCGACGATGGCATATGCCAGAACGGTGTTGTTTGGAGGATTGATAAGCTGAGACGTCTCGCCTGCTGGCGCAGGGAGCACAGGAGAGGCAAGAACAGCCTGCTGCTCGGCCGGCGAAAGAGAGTAAAAGTCAGGACTACTCATGGCGAGAGAAGATCATTCGTAACCACCAGTCACCGCAAAGCCAAGATGCGAAGATGAAAGGGGCGCAGGTGAGAGATCAGAACTTCATTGATTGCATTGCTTCAGGCGGTGGAATGTAGGTGATGATGATGGGAGTGAATTTGTTTGGAGCAAATCCCCCGCCCCGAGAGCTGGCCATGATGAGATTATACTGGACGAAGAAGAACGGTTGCAAATCGGATCATGGCTGCGATTGCTACGTCAACGCCCAGACCCTTTTCCACCCTTACGCCGACTCACTGCGTGCTTCATACCATGGTCCCAGCATGGTCCATGGCTACACCACCGCAGGCTGAAGACTGGTACGCCACATTCTCATTTTGCATTGTGCCGGCTCACGCACTCTTGCCTCTACCACACCACTCATGATGTGGGTGGTACTATCACATCCACCACGTTACGTACCGATATGGTATGCCGTCCAGAACATGAATAGGGTACCCTTCTACGGAAGTGAGCATGCATGCGGCTAAAAGCTGACGCCCAAGCCCAAGCGCACCTTCACAAAGTACGGATTACGGAGGCCCTGCACAATCTAACTACGGTGCCCGTACAGGATGAGTATCCTGGTAGTTAAGACAGAACCATATCACTATTACCATGAATAGGCAGTTATCGTAGGTCTTTCGAGGGCATCAACTCGTTACCTAACCTCGACCTACATTCACAAGTATCAGTACCTGCCTACCTACGAGTAGAATGCCGGTAAAGTCCTGTTAGGGGCAGTGTGGCACATCAACTAGGTCTTTTAGCCCGCGGTCGTTGGAGAAATACCACTTGAGTCCACAAATGGTGCGGTGTACGGATGCAACCTTGCCCGCAACGGAGTTGCTGAAGACAGGCCTGGACGCTCTACTCGTATGTACGGATTACCTACATCGATGACGGTTATCGAGATCAACCCCAACGTGCTCAGCAGGCATTTCTCGCCAAGGTCGGTCGGAAAAGCAACGCTGACGATGTCACAATCAACTCGTGGCATTTCAATCTCTACCACACCATCTCGACATCCAGTACTCGTTCTTGTGTAGCTACAACACGACGATCATCGCTTGTGTTTACTTACCAGCTCTACCAAAGTCGGTTCCTTGCTTAAGCGGATATTGGCTGTGATCTCATATATCGCGCGTTTTACACGAAGAGGCACTACTACCTACTTTCACTCATCCAGATTGTCATTAGACGTCGCCAATTGTACTCAATTGAACCAGACGAGCACTCCACTCCAAGAGTCACCATGGCTGAACAGAAGAGAGAATTGAAAGAGGGCGAGATCAACGAATACGGTCTCCCTCACAATCCCAGAGCTCACGGCTACATCAGTCAGGGCTTCCCGGCGCCTGGATTACGCCGAACGGTCCGGCACATCACTGGTCATGATGCGAACGGCAAGGCTGTGTTCCTGAGCACAGACTGTGGTGATCACCACTTGATCATGGGGGAGGATCAGGCTCTCGCGAACATCCTCTACTCGACTCGTGAGACACCCGTCGACCTCAATGGCGACGTCGACATCAAACTGGCTAAGGAGCCGGTAAGTAAATCCATCGTGAGAGCAACTTACAAAGAGAATCATAACCTCATACATAACCAGCCCCCGCTTCACTATTCTCATGGCACGGTGATGAGAATGATCGACTTCGCTCCGAACGAGATCTCACCCATGCATCGTGCCCTCACCATCGACTACGGCGTCGTCCTAGACGGTGAGTTCGAGCTCATCCTGGAGTCAGGTGAGCGGAAGATCCTACGCCAGGGCGACGTGTGCATCCAGCGTGCCACGGGCCACCAGTGGAAGAACCTGACAGGGGGTGGCACGATGCCAGGACGCATGCTGTGGTTCCTGGTTGGCGTGAAGGATGTCTATGCGAACGGCAAGAAGCTTGAAGAATACATGGGCCCGTTGGGTGTCTACTACGAGGGTAAGACGCGGGAAGAAGTCATTGCCGAGGTGTCTGCGGCCGCAAAGTCGGATTCCTAGAGGGACGATTGTCTGTCTCATGGCAGGATCATGATGAACGTAGCACAGGCAGCTAGTTATAATATAACCAAAACCAATCCCCCTACCATCTCGCTACCTATTTATAATGTCTACCCTACCCTTTCTTTCTTACCTACTCGTACTCCAAATCACCATTGATCGAACATTCTCAGGAGTCGTTCGGGCCTGCGGAGGTCGGAAACGAGCCACACACGCGAGATTCCATGGGTTCTACCGTACCAACACCACGACACCACACCACCCTGCTGCTTACGCTGATCCAGGTTTCAGAAACGCTTTCAGCTTCTGTCGTCTGCCTATCCCCTCAATCAGTCAGCTGATAATCACAAAGATCCAAGATGACTAAGACCTAGCATTGCTTGCTTCCATGCAACATACCCCGAAATACGCCAAGGGGGTCTCGCAACGGCTTTTCGTCGCGATCCGAAGCGAGATCTCGAGCTTACCGTACCTATCGTCAGTGTTATGAGATTCTCACCCAGGTACGGAGAGAGGATATGAGTAGGGAAGTACCGGTACGAAACAATGACGCTAGATGTGTAAGTGCCGTTTAGTTCCCGCGAGCTACGGTTAGTGCGCCTTTAGGGCGAGACGCGAGGATCGAGGATGGATCCGTGGTATCGGCGCTGGTACTCGTACATACTCGTACCTGATCGGCAACATTCGTTAAAGTTGGACGAGCAAAAGGTGTGAACAACCTCACAAACTCGCAAAGCGTATCGATTGTGGTGTGAAAGGACAACACCATCACATGTCAGAACCGTACGGACGAGTTATGTACGAGTTGATGCCAGTCATCCATAGTCGAACACGACGTTAGCACGTGCATGAAGGTGATCGATCGAACTCGTCTGTCAAAGGTCTGTGGAATTCTCCGTATGTATCCAAGGACTTCTCTTGGCGAGAGCTGTCTATCATGCCTACCTACGTGATAACCGGGCCCGGCATGTGTAGGCCTTTTGGTTTGTTGCTTTCATGGACAGAACTGCATCGCTTTGAGTGTTAGTGCCGTAGGCACGCTTTACGAGTCGTATCCCGTGTCATCGAGTCCTACATGCGGTGCGGTGCGGTTAGGCATGGTAGGGAGTCTGACTTGAGCACTTGTGCCTCAACTACCTACCTCAGTCTTACACACATCCTTTACCTCCTACCAATCTACCGACCCAAGACGTTACGAGTGCCGATCAGACCAGAGTTAAGCTTTATGGATGCCACGCTGAGATAATTATATACGACCATAGACGATCACAGCTCTCACACATGGCACGGAGAGCATGGCGATGCTTCAGCTTGTCGATCGCGTTCCTTTCTACACTTATTAACTGGGTAGTGAGTCAAGTATGTAAGCATCTAGCTAGTGCTGTGGCGGAGTTGAAAAGTCGGGGTAAACTAGAGAAAAGAAAGCAGGCGGGCCGGCACCATACTCAGTAAGAAGTGTCAGATCTACCTACAGATTACTTACCTGCCTAACAACCCCTCCGTATGCCATCCATCGATGTGCATGTCCGTACATAAACCAGACCGACATACCTAATGCACACTAGTGTTGTTCAGAAACGGTGTGACTGCGACTCTGCCTACCGACGTTGGCATATCTGCGGGAGGGAGGACTTCGTCTCCATGCCATGTTCGTTAGATCGAAAGACGGGCAGATAATAGTACCTGCCTAATACATTCCTAACAACTCGCTCATGTTATACAGATAGATGTAGGTACTACTTGTTGGGGTATGTATGTGTGAAATAATCCTGGACCTGCCTATCTAGCATGAGGGACCCCACGGGGTTGGATCGATAGATTGGATGTCTTGAACCAACATGTACGATTCCTTGACCGAAGCAGGAGATATATAAGTGCATGACAACTTTCATACCCTTATAAGAAATCACCAAACAAATTATTGTCGTATTCATTATACAACTGGGAAGTCAAGATTCGAGAATGACTTGTGACACGAGTGACCGTCCAGGTCACGCCGGGGCTGAACGTGAAAGCCCCCAAGCTGTGCCAAACGGTCACGATAGCACTAGCCCGCGCGGCGACGATGACGACCCGATATGTGTCACGGGAATAGGTAACCTACCAACCCTCTCATTGCACACTCGTGCCGAGAACGGGGCTGACAGTAATTGCCGGAAACTAGCATGTCGTCTGCCAGGGGAAGTGAGGACGCCCTCGCAGATGTGGGACTTCATGATACAGAGCAAATCCGCCCAGGGGCCCGTGCCGGCGGACCGGTTCAACATGAAGGGATACCATCATCTCGATGGGAACCGGGCTGGCGTGATGGCCGCGGACGGCGGGTATTTCCTCCAGCATGACGTGCGGCAGTTCGAGAATACGTTCTTCGGACTGAACAACCTCGAGACCATGTACATGGACCCAAAGCAGCGGCAACTCCTCGAGGTGACATTTGAGTGTCTGGAGGATGCCGGGATGCCCCTGGAGAAGATATCCGGTACGAATACGGGAGTATTTGTAGGTAATTTCACGATGGATTACCAGACAATGCAGACGAGAGATCCCGACTACGGCTCGAGATATACGGCGACGGGGATAGGCACGGCGATTATGGCGAATCGGATCAGCCATATCTTCAATCTCCATGGGCCAAGGTATGCTGCTGCAGTGTTGACTTACCATTTCTCCCAACCTGTGATTCGGTGCTGACTCTTGGCGCGCCAGTTTCACAATAGATACAGCTTGTTCTTCAGCGATATATTGTCTTCATAACGCCGTCCGGTCGATCAAGTCAAACGACTGTGACAGTGCAATAGTGGCAGCTGCTAACCTGATCACCTCGCCAGAGCAGCACCTTGGCACGATGAAAGGTGGCGTTCTCTCACCTACTGCGACATGCCATACATTCGATGTTTCTGCAGATGGATACGGTCGGGCGGAAGCTGTGAGTGCAGTGTATTTGAAGAGATTATCAAAAGCTCTCGAGGATGGTGATCACATCTGGGCAGTCATTCGGGGTTCGGCGATTAATGCGTAAGTAGACGGATCTCTGACGATTTTCAGTCGTGGCTTACCCCTCTCAGTAATGGAAAAACGAACGGAATCGCCCAACCGAGCGCTGCCCTCCAAGAAGTGGTCATCCGTAAGGCCTACGCCGACGCGGGCCTCGCGTTCGACGGTACCGACTACGTGGAATGCCACGGCACTGGTACGGCAGTGGGTGATCCCATAGAAGTCGATGCAGTGGCTTCGTGCTTTCTGCCCCGTAAGAGTATACCCCTGAGAATAGGCTCGGTACGTATAAGATCAACCCCTATCCATGAGTAATGAAGTGTCCTCTCTAACTGGCCGTGCTCAACGTAGGTGAAAACCAACTTCGGTCACAGCGAAGCCGCCAGCGGTCTGACATCTCTCATCAAAGTCGCTCTGTCTTTCGAAAATGGGTTTATTCCACCTACTTGTGGTATCAAAACGCTGAATCCAAAACGTGAGTTGTTATGTCTTGTAAGTGTGAGTAGAGAAAGAAAAGCCGCTGACAAACATTTGGCTTTTCTTCAGTCAAGCTCGATTCGCGCCCTATTCAGGTGGTCACGACGGCAGACAGTTGGCCGCGCGAGCTCCGCAGAGCCAGTATCAACAGTTTTGGCTACGGAGGCGCCAACGCGCACGTCATTGTCGAGTCTCTTTCCAGTTTTCTGAACGGGAAACCTCACCATGGACAATTCGTCTCATCATCATTGCCAGGGCGTACTTTGGTGTTGCCCCTGTCCGCTTCAACCGAAACATCTCTCAATTCACGAGTTGAGGATCTCGTGAGATATGTTGAGCAAACAAATCATGAGACCCTCGACCGACTCGCGTTTACCCTAGCTGAGCGGCGCTCTCACCTCGGCTCAAGATCCTATCTCCTGGCAGAGGGCAGCAGTAGGGACTCGCTTCATAAGAATCGAGCTGAGAGAGTCGAAAATAATAAACCCTCTAGCGCGAGTCCACTTCCATTTGCATTCGCCTTCACAGGCCAGGGGGCACAATATGCTGGAATGGCAAAGGAGCTCTTGGAAACAGAGAACACCTTTGCCAACACTATCTCTGCGCTTGACGTCGTACTGAGCAAGCTACCCATGCCCTATCGGCCGAGTTGGACATTACGGCAGACCCTCGAAGATCCTGCGGAAACCAGCCAAATAAACGATGTGTCTCGAAGCCAACCGATCTGTACAGCCGTTCAGATTGGCCTGGTGAATGTCCTGCGTAACTGGTCCGTAAATCCATCCGCTGTCGTTGGCCATTCATCTGGTGAGATTGCTGCAGCATATGCGTGCGGTATCATCACGTCAACACAAGCTATCTTGATAGCATATTTGCGTGGATACGCCGTGGCACAGTTGAATACGTCCGGCGCAATGATGGCAGTTGGGATATCGTCCGATGAAGCAGAAAAGCTCATCGAGGATTCTGGGCTCAGGGGCCAAGTCTGTGTCTCATGCGTCAACTCGCCTGAGAGCGTGACCATTTCCGGATCAATCGATGGAATCGAGACATTCGGGACGGAGACTGGCACTCAACACCGAGGAAAGCTCGCACGCAAGCTTGAAACTGGAGGTCGGGCATATCATTCTCATTTGATGACCGAAATCGGTCCGCTATATGAGCAGCTTCTTGCGGGATTCGTCAGTAGAGGCTATCCCAAAACGGTGCCGAACATCAGGATGTACTCTTCTGTGGGTTATCTTGGTGATGAACTCAGTGTCTTTGATGGAAGAAGTAAGCTTCTTCCACAGTACTGGAGAGAGAACCTCGAAAAGCCTGTGCAGTTCAGCTCAGCACTTAGTTCTCTGGTTCGTTCAGGCGAATTCCACCTTATTGAGATCGGGCCACATTCTGCTCTTCGGGGTTATATTCAGCAGATTCGAACATGCTTAGGAATCGACCAACCCCATCTGCCATACAGTCCCACTTTGGTAAGGAAGAAAGATTCCGGTCGACGGCTAAAGGAGTTGGCGGGCGAGCTATATGCTCATGGCCATCAATTGAACTGGTTAAAAGTCAACAACTTGCCAGAAATGGGGTTACGCCCTCTCCATGACTTACCACGTTACCCATGGGACTATTCTGCGGGAATCCTCTGGTCTGAGCCTCGGGCAAGCGTTGAACTTCGTAACCGGCAGTACATTCGTCATGAGCTTTTGGGATCCAAACAGTTAGCTGGAGATGGCACCAACTGGAGTTGGCGAAACATCTTACATCTCGACGAAATGCCTTGGATTCGAGGTCACAAAGTCGACAACCAAGTCGTATTTCCTGCCACGGGATATCTAGCCGTTGCGATGGAAGCATTGTCGCAGATCCTCAACTTACGAGATCAAGTCGAGAGTTATACATTCGATTTCGAAAATGTAAACATCAAAGCAGCTCTTGTGTTGTCAGAAGTCGATAAGTCGGGTAGTGGCAAAGAGTTACATACTGCGATGTCGCCACGAAAGCTTTCTGCCGCCACGACATCTTCCCATTGGCATGACTTCAGCATATACTCCTGGGCTGATGGTCTTTCAACTTTGCACTGCGCTGGTGGGATTCGGATTGATCATACCAAGACTATAACAGGCTCGGTGGAAGTTCAGGGGATGGTAGTTGAAAAATGGCCCCCTGAGCCGTGGTATGAAAAAGGAAAACAGCACGGTTTGTATTTCGAGGGAGATTTCATATCGCTCACCTCATTACATACTGATGCCAACCGTTCCGTGCCCGAAAGTGTCTGCACCACTAGGACTGCTCCTTTGAGTGCCCGCCATCCTCACGCAACGCCGTATCCCATACACCCTGTCACGATAGATGCATGTCTCCAGGCCGCAATCATGGGCAGTACGGCCGGTAAACTCGACACACTCAGAGCCTATCTCCCTGTCTTCATATCAAAGGCCAGAATACGTCCGTTAGGCGACGTTGAAGCTGGAGGCGAAGCGACAATTCAAACGCGCGCCAGGAAGACCGGGTTCGCGACCATGGAGGTCGAGAGCACGTTGCGAAACGAGAATCAAGAAGTGCTGGTTGATCTGGTCGGTGTGAGAATGTCCAAGTATACCGCCAAGCAACACGATGGCAAGCCGAAAGTGCCACAAGCCCAACGAAATCCATGTCTACGAGCGACATGGAAGCCAGACATCCAAAGATTACATGCAGGGGCTCAGGATGACCTCCGTCGATATGTGAATAAGGCTCTGAAGCAGCGTCGGTTCGAATCGCTGCCCAAGGGTAAATGGGGCATCGTCGGAGTTCTGCTAGATCTTGCCGGGCACAAGAACCCCAGCATGCGCATATTAAACATGATGAATATGCCGGCAGATTTCTCCCTTGACTTTTTGGACAGAACCTCCTCGTTTAGGAGGTATGGTGAATACGGTTATGCTGAGCTCGATCAGGACGGGAACGTGCTGATCGACGGTTTGATGAAACCTCCTTTCGACGTCGCCCTAATCCCAAATGATGCGATGTCGCAGCTTCACCGTCAAGAAAAGTCAGACCAGTTAGACTCGCTACTGACCGAACACGGCATTGTTATTGCCGATGCATCACCAGATGCAATTCGAGTGCTCTCTGCTAAGAACTTTCATCTTGTTGAGGTTGACGAGATCATACTTGCGCGGAAAGGTCCCTATTCGTCTTTGGTACGGGACCGGGATGTGCTCATTGTTTACAACGAGCCGTCATCAGCCGTCCTTCAATTCGGAAGGGAGTTGATCGACTGCATCAAAGTAAACTCTGGAATGAATGAAATCCACACAGTGTCATTCTCTGAGCTGGATCAGATCCAAATCAGCGAAAACACCGTATGTATCTCTATGATAGAGATCGAGCACGTGATACTGGCTCTTATGGGAGAGAAGGAGATGAATCTGCTTCGCATTCTCACCAATTCGGTCAAAGACCTGGTTTGGGTCACAGGGGCGGGTATGCTGAACGGCATCGACCCAGACCTTTGTCTGTCACATGGCTTGTCGCGTGCTCTAATGCTAGAACAGCCGGCGTTGCGCTGGTCTATCGTGGATGTTGGTCATGTTGATGATGAGGAGCCTCGATTGCTACTCGAGAACGTGATGAACCTGGTCTGTTCCTCCTTTAGAGGTGACGACAAGGAGTTCATCATCAACCACGGTTTGACTTATATCAACCGGTTCTACGCCGACGAAGAACTGAACATGCTGTTTGAACGTCGTCTGACCTCACCCTGGTTCAGGTTCGAGCAACAAGAGTTGGGAACAGTGTCACCAGTGAAGCTTGCTATCGAGGAAATCGGCCAGTTGGATTCAATTTACTTTCAGCAGCTCGATGAGTTTCCTACACCTCCGCCAGCAGGGTTTATCGATGTCTCGGTTCAGGCCGTAAGCTTGAATGCTAAAGACGTGTACGCACTCAGCGGCCGTGTTGAGACAAAAGATGGCACTATCTCGAATGAATTCACCGGGATCGTGACAGCCGTAGGGGCGGATATTGGCCAGTTCAAGATAGGCGATAGAGTGGTTGTCATGGCACCTAATCATTTCAAGACCGTGGAACGCGTCCCGGTATGGGCAGCCCAGAAGCTTTTGCCAGGTGAAAGCTTTGTCGATATGGCTGGCCTCCCTATCGTATATGCGACCGCTTTATATGCTCTATATGACCGCGCTTACTTGAGACGTGGCGAGTCCATCCTGATCCATTCGGGCAGTGGCGCGCTGGGCGTTGCACTCATTAACATAGCCCGGCATATCGGCGCTGTTATTTATGCTACGGCCGGGTCGGATGCCAAGCGCAAGTACCTGGTGGACGAACTTGGTATACCAGATTCGAACGTATTCTCATCTCGAGACTTGTCCTTTGCCGAGGGCATCAAGCGCTGCACGGGTAGCCGCGGGGTTGATGTCGTGGTAAGCTCGCTTGTAGGCGACTTGATGCATGCCAGCTGGGAATGCATTGGCCAGTTTGGACGGTTTGTTGAAGTAGGCAAACGAGAACTCCTCGACGCAGGCCGGTTGGGAATGGAAATGTTCCTTCGAAATGCCACTTTCACAGCGTTTGATCTCTCAGAAATCTTCTATCAAAATGACCAGCTTTATCGTGATCTCTGGTCAAGGTGAGCCCCCCTTTTGCGTCGATTCTTGTTCGAATCGAACGTGGAGATGTTAATCTGTCGGTACAGGCTCATGTCGGATGTACTTGGCTATTATAGGACTGGCAAGCTCACGCCAGCACCGAATACTGTGTTCGATATCGCGGAGACCGGGCAAGCTTACCGTTATTTCTCTAACCGCGATCGGATCGGCAAGATCATTGTGTCAATGGAAGATCCCACGTCCATGATCACGGTAGGATTGCCAATATAGTACACTCCCTACACGCAACCCATTTGGCTGACCCTATTACTAGGTTGCACCTGCGAGTTATTCCACCAGCTTCTCCCCTGAAAAAATATACCTACTGGTTGGATGTCTTGGTGGTTTAGGCCGCTCTCTAAGTCTCTGGATGTTTGCACGTGGCGCTCGCCATTTCTGTTTCCTTGGAAGATCTGGCCTGCAAAAGCCGGCAGCAAAGGGCTTAGTTGACCGACTTCTTGCCTCCGGTGCAACTGTACAGGTAGTGGAGGGTGATGTCTCGCTAGACGATGATGTTTGGGCAGCAGTGGAGGCCTGCAACCAAACAGGTCGTTGTATCGGTGGCGTGGTCCAAGCGGCTATGGGCCTCAACGAGTCGTTGTTCAGTGTGATGGACAATGAGGCTTGGCATAAGGCTATTCAACCGAAGTGGTTAGGTACTTGGAACCTACACGAGGCTCTCGAAGGCAACGATCAGGCATTGGATTTCTTCCTTCTCATGTCTTCCATGTCTGGAAGTGTAGGAACTGCTACCGAAAGCAATTATTGCGCGGCTAATAGCTTCCTAGATGCTTTTGCTAGTTTTCGCCGTAAGTTACTCCTGACACCCCCGAGCGTGAGGTAGGTAGGAGTGTTCTTCAGACCGAAATGTTCTAACCATAAGGATTATAGGTGGTCTAGGAAAACCCGCCATTTCTGTTGGACTGGGTATGATCTCAGAGGTTGGCTACCTGCATGAAAACCCGCAGGTTGAAGAGCTTCTTTTGCGAAGGGGCATTCAACCCTTAACGGAAGTCGAATTCCTGCAAATCATCGACTTGTCTCTCTCTGGAGCCGGAAACGCCTCCTCCCATCAACAGAATTACGTGTCCGAGTCCATGATTCTGACCGGACTAGAGCCATTCGGATTCCTCAAACTCATGGATAGGGGCTACGACGTCCAGCTCGAAGTTGCGCAAGATCCACGTCTCACATTGCTTTCCACTGCTACGGCGGCCGAGAAGGCGAAACTGTCTCTGAGGTTGAATGGCGTCCGGGACAAGAAACCCGAGTTGTCTCAACAGATTGCTAACACGCCTTGGCTAAAGCCCTTACCCGCGCACATCGCAGAGGCGCTAGCGCGTGACGTCGAGGCTTCATCTCTCCGGGCTGCGGTGCTGCAGTTTACGAAAAAGAGGTTCTCGAATCTCATCTTAGTACCCGCGGATACTCTCGACGAGGCAAAGCCATTCTCAAAGTTCGGGGTCGACAGTATGATCGCATCAGAGTTCCGCACCTGGCTTTGGAATACCTTTGAGGTCGACGTGCATTTCCTGGACTTGCTCGGCCCGCAGATGAGTATTGCTACAATTGCGGATATTGTGGTGAGTAAGTTGGGCGTATATAGTGCTTCGCAGCCAAATAGGTCATAGAAGGCATTGCGAGGCGAATCCGTGTGCCGATGAGCAAGGCTGTTAGATGACCTTTACGTTCAGGGGCTTTCTTGGCATAGAGCGAGGTACGTTGTTCTTTGTAGTGTGACGTGGAGATATAAAGATAGAGAACTCGTCATGTTCATGACGAACACCTGGTTTTACATAGATTGATATAGTGATAGCCGCAGTCCCATTTCTGTGCACTAGGTAGAGAGTGTCTGGTTTCTCTCCACCTTATTCATGGTCGAGTAATAGGACTCGGAGCACGCCATGGTCATCCGCCATGACACCATTCTGCAAATCCCTCAAAAGCTGACTCTAGCAGATAACCCAAGATTTGTGGACGAAGCTGGGACGCCATGTGCAGGTCCCAGGGCACGGGGGCTAGGCATCACGATATCGTACCCGGGTGCATACGAGTAGAAACAATTCAACAGACCGGGTACACAAGATGATGCCAAGCCATCGTGTGAGAGCTTTCAGCTAATGTTGGAATGATGGGGGGAAGCCTAGTGACGCATGTGCATCAAATGGAGCCAAGAGCGCGCATTCTCATCGCACGCAATTTCAAGTGCAGTGATGCTCATCGGCCCCGTGATATATCGTATTGGGTTCGTGTCACTGGTGTCTCCGTAGCATAGGTCGGTATGTACTAGATCTTTTCCAGGTTCAGCGCGGGGAGTTGAATGTTCCATATCAAGTGAACGGAATAGACGACACGCCTCCGGACGTCCTCCTGCTCTGTCTCGGCGGTTCTGCATGTCGTGATTCGACATGGTGAATAGGTCAACGTTTTTGATCGGCAGTGGTGTCCTGAATACAGCAGATGTAGTGCGTGTGAAACATAGGTAGTGAGTATGTAGATGGCGTGCAGGGTCTCATCTTAAACCGTGTCACCCGCGTACATAGCACCGTTATGCAAGGGTATTTATGTACGATGAATCCTAGTCGGAAACTTGGTGAAGACCAAACATGCAGTTGCCGAGCTGCAACAGGAGAGTCTGAGCAGCAGATGCTCGTTTATCGTCCTGGTGATAGGCAGTGCGTATGCAATGCCTACCCGGTATCGCGTAGCTCGATCAAGAGCGGAGGTTCGGTAGTTGACAAGTTTGGTGATGGCGACCTGTCACGTTTTACCAGGGTGTAATTTGCATACTCGTATATCTCGTACATGGCACAACTCAACACCGGATGTCTTGGTCAGTTGAGGAGGAATGGCGAGCAGATACCCCTTGTATCACGACGTATCGAATGCGCACGGGACATCTTGCCGGACTTCATGTCCGATATAGTGCTACCAAAAAGGTCTCGGCGCCTCAAGATTCACCCAGCTGCAGTCGATGCACTGGATGAATAGCAGATCTTGCCGAGAATTTCGTGATTTGGCGGTGAGTACGGAATTAACGTGGTTGTCACTGCTTACTCGAAGGCGCAATTCGCCAGGTCTCTTGCTCATCGTCTTTCAACCTCGACGTATCGATAGATATGGAAACACATATTGTTGTCAGTCGGGGGTTTTTCAAAGCCGTTACCATCCTAGTGATGCAAGGCTTGCGCAACTTAGCCCACGTAGGAGAGGCTCGGCCCCTTAGTTTGTCACACTTGCTGTTTAGTTCCCCGATATGAACTAACTTGACTCGATTTTGAGACAGCAGCTGACCTTCTTCTTGTTGTACCTAATAACCTAGTGATTCAGAATGGTAAATATGAGCAACGGTGCAATGAACGGCAGATAGAGCGGCAACACCGGCTGCAGATGGCGTAAGTTTCGGCGAAGATAATTGGCGATGATTGTCCAGCCGGGCTACACAACGTTATCAAACGTATAAGTAGATTCCACAATAGCGGAGAATAACAGTGGTTAGGTCTCTTCTTAGAAGTCGTCCTCGAGAGTTACCGTAGACCTCCCTTTTTTTCTTCCCGCATATCCGGGGCCGGAGTCGGCTATATTAGAAAGGGGTTCATCCTGCTCAGCCGACCTCAGTTGATAACATCACTTCTTCTTTGTTTCGAGGGATACACAACCCAAGATTGCCATACTTACTGATCCATACCCACTCTGCATACCGAAACCTTGAGATGCAGGAGATATCATGATCGACCAGCAGCAACTTTCGGGGAACCCGGACCCCTCGGACGACGTCAGGAACCTGTTGATCGTCTCTCCGTACACGGAAAGGGGGCACTTGCTCGACCTAACAACACTCGATGCGGAGAACGCGATCCTCGCGCAGGCGCTAGTTCATTTGAGGTGTCTCCGGCCAGATTTTGCAACCGCACCATACGTTGATATTTTCAACTGGGCAGAAGTCATAGGGCGAGTGAAACAGCTCTCGCAACAAAAAGAACATTCTTGGAAAGACAGATCGTTCTTCGTGGTCGCATTTCGGTCTCAAATCCCACCAACAACGGTATATGAGGACCTGGGGAAACTGGACAAGGCGGCACACGCCGAAGCGACAGCTAGTGGCGGGTTTCTCAAGTAAGCGATACCTCGCAACCTCGCTGTATGAGATCCATTAACAAGTCCTAGATATTGGTTCGGAAACCCTGATGAAGAGGGCAGAAACCTGGCAACGTGCGTGTGGAGATCACGAGAGGATGCAGTGAAAGGGGGCATCGGACCCGCACATCGGCGAGCTGCCGCAGCGGCTCGAGACCTGTATACCAATTGGAAGATTGACCGATACAGACTTACTATCCACGAAGAGGTGGACAGCTGGTGCATTACAGATTGGGCGTGACAGGTTGAGTAGTAGTGTCACGTCAAATTGTTCCATGTTTGCACAAAGGGCTGGTATGAACGTGTCTTGATCCTTCAGGTCGTAAAATAGATAGAGAGCGTGCGCAGGTCTTCCCATGAGAGACAGTCGCCCAGTACTCGCTCCCAAGAGATGTGAATCGTCTTCACATCGTCGGATTTCTCTGGTAGCTGTTGTGGGCCAAGAGCTGAATCAAAACTGAGCCTGGAGCAAATGTCCTGCAGCGCAGGTTATGTAGGAATCGAGCTGGCGTCTACGACCTTAATCGCCATGAAACCCCAATTGTATCGTACCCTACATAGAAGTCCTATGATGAGAATGGTCAAGTCTGAAAGCTCTCAGTCGCTCAAACGTTGCAGGTTAAAACCGCTTCGACAAATGTACCCTGACAAGACTGGGGTAACGAGGCGTCGGGGGGAGAGTAGAGAGACGGGTGAGAAATGAATGTGTCTTGACCCGCTGACAAGCTGATCAACTCATACTTTCTGACCAGCTGCTCACCTGAATGGCAACTCGATTTCGAACCATGGGTAGAGACTTGAAAAAATGCCGGGTAAGAGTCACAATCGTGGATAGGACTCATCAATCCGGATCCAATCTGTCGGTCCATCTTATTGCTGGTGAAAACCCAGACAATCTCGTTTCCTCATTCATTGTTCGTCTGATGATGAGACGATTGTGTACACTTTGGAGAGCTGAAGGACATAACGACAACTGGGCAGATCACGAGGGCTCTCATAAATGGTACGGAAAGGTCAAGTATGAAGCAGTTGGGTGTTTCCGGAATGCGTGCGCATCACTTATTCCAACCGGTTTTGATCAGCGCCGGTTAAAGTTGCTGTGGCTGGTGGTGGCTAGTGGCTGCTAAGAGAATCAGAATCCCGCTGCCCAGTTTGACTTTAGCACTAGGTAGCCAATAGGAAGCTTGGACTGTCTTAGCGGCTCCACAGCCAAAGACCCTCCAAACTGGGCCACGCAGATCGATGAATGTACAGCGCAAGTACATCGACACCTACCTCCATGGGGAGACGAATCCGACACTTCATTTTGTATTGATATTGGAGGAATGAGTCAGCTGACATAAGCTCATCATTGCATCTGAAGGGAGACAATTAAAGCACAATATAGGACAGCATGTATCAAGCGTATGCTTCCCAGTAAACAGGAGATTTGGAATGTCCAGGTAGCCTCAGATGTACCTAGTCCGTGCATAACCGACGCCCGTTTCGAAGCTAGTGTACGTAAGCAGCCCCACACTGCCTCCTCCACTTCTCCATATTGGATCTTTCACGGACCCAAGTTCTGCCGCTCTCGTCCGCCTTCTCTCCAGCCCACCTGCCTACGCTACATCTGTACACGCACAATTTGCATCCCAGCCCAAAACGACAAAAATTGAGGCTACAGCGAGCGCGTACTTTCGCGATCGTTCGTCATCTAAGAGTACAAGCCACATTACGGCTTCAGACCGACCCGACGCGCTACATTTCGAGTATCTACCGTCGTCAACATGGCCGACTCTGTCAAGACTACACCGCTCAAGGCGGTCCAGGTGGAGGCTCTGGTTCGTCAACCTCCCATGCCCCTCCTTGCCCCATGCGCTATCTCGACCGCGAGCTTCGTGTCGCCGCAAGCCGTACCCGCTATTGACGTATGAAAATGTGTTCAGGTTGTTATGAAGATTGTTAAGCACTGCTCTGCCAGCTTCCCCACCACCGCCACCGGATCCATCGTGGGTATGGACCAGGATGGCCTCCTCGAAATCACCAACTCGTTCCCCTTCCCTACCGCCGATGTCTCCAATGTCGAGGGCGCTCACCAGAACGACGCCTCCGCGATGGCCACTGCTGCCCCCCGCGCCAAGTCGAACATTGCTTACCAGACCGAGATGATCCGCCACCTCAAGGAGGTCAATGTTGATGCCAACAACGTCGGTTGGTACATGAGCGCCACCATGGGCAACTTCGTCAACATGGGTTTCATCGAGAACCAGTACCACTACCAGCGTGAGAACGACAAGACCGTCGCCCTCGTTCACGATGTTAGCCGGAGTTCGCAAGGCGCTCTCAGCTTGCGCGCCTTCAAGTTGACCCCTAACTTCATGGCCGCGTTCAAGGAGAACAAGTTCACAACTGAGAGGTTCGATTCGCCTGCCTCGTTTGCTACGGCGATGCTGCACCGTACTAACTTATCGTAGTCTTCAAAAGTCGAAGCTTTCTTTCAGAGAGATTTTCACCGAGCTCCCTGTCAACATCCACAACTCTCACCTCCTTACCTCTTTCCTCCACCAGGTTCCTACGAAGCCGACCGTCGGTGACTTGGCTATGCCTACGTCTCTGGCCGATTTGCACAACAACCCCTTGCAGATGCCTCTGCACCCCTCCGCCGATACCCTCGATCTCTCGATAGACCCCTTTTTGGAGAAGACTTGCGATCTGTTACTCGACAGCATAGAGTCGCACTACACTGAACTGAACAACTACCAGTACTACCAGCGACAGCTATCACGAGAGCAGACCAAGATCACAGCATGGCAGTTGAAGCGGAAGGCCGAGAACGCCACCCGAGTTGCCGCTAAGCAGCAGCCCCTGCCAGAGGATGAATGGCAGCGACTCTTCAAGCTGCCCCAGGAGCCCAGCCGGCTCGAGGGTATGCTGAACGCTAAGCAGGTCGAGCAGTACAGCAAGCAGGTTGATGGATTTACCGCCTGCGTCAGTGCTAAGATGTTTGCGGTCAGAGGAAACCTTCTACCGGAATGAGAAGGTTGAGTGGGAAAGCAAGATGATGTTTCGGTGGGCATGCATCTGGCACGGCGTTCGGCGATTGGGGGCTCTTATTGGGTTCTATATAATAGTAACCATTCACTTGGCACAACGTCCTCGAGGTGTTATCGTCTCACCCAGCCAGGTATAGACATGAGCAGGCGCGTCCCGCGCTATGATGGGATGGATGTGAAAGCGTACCGGCCGGTACGATGTGCTGCTATGACGACGAAATGTGCCAAGAAGATCTGTAGCAAAAGCTCCATTGGCGGCGAGAGAAGGAGAATCGGCTCCGGACGATCACAGGATCCCAGTCCCGTTAGACACCTGAGGTAAATCCACTACCTATCTAAGTTACCAGGGTGCAGTCCGCGGATTACAATGTGAGCTTGATTTTCGTAGGTGTTAATAATATCATACAACTCGCCGTTTTGTCTCCTGAAGTGTTTAAGAATAGGGGCAGAATATGATCCCTAAGTTGCTCCGATGAGCGCATCGGCTCTCGATAGTTCGCAGGTATACGAACCTTGCCAATTGCCTACAACACGAGAAACCGTGAATTGGATGGAGTTTAGTAACCCACCAGGTTCTCTTCTGGCAAAGATATGACCGATATTAGGCCAGTTCAATACTCCGTAGCGTCGTCATCTGCCTTGGCAAGCCTACGCGTATCATGTATGTAGTGCGTTCGAGGACCTAGGTGTGAAGTGTATAGGTAGAGGCACTACTTATGAATTCCGTATTGTCTACGGCATAGTTATATGTTTCGTTGCGTTTGAGCTATTACGATACTTGTATGATTAGGGGTTATACTCGCGGATTCGTGGTTCCGGATTGCCGGCACAGTCTTTGAGTTCCACGATCGCGTACTCAGGGGATAGTCTACAATTTACACGTGGGGGGACGCAGCATCAATTGCCTTTTGCTGATTGTCTCGTGGTGAAGATGGAGAAAGAGAGGAGATATTGGATGAAGGACAGAGTCAAGTATGGAGTTGATACATTGACAACTTACCGGTAACTCGTGTTATGTCTGGACGGTAACCGGCATCATGCTCCGTATGATGTTTGTTACTCCAGTCAGTTGTCAACTAGCAAACTGATGACATATTGCCTGCTGTTTGACAGTTTGACTACAATCAACCGTTCATTCATTACACGATGTTCGCTCAAGCTTCCATCATGACTGAGTCAAGCAAGACTCAAGACTCAAGCTACGACTAAAGTTAATTGAGTTGTCAATTTGTTAGAGCGACAAGACGTTAAAACAGCTCAAACTAGTCCCCTGTTGCTACCCCTGCAATCGATAAGATAAGGCTTGTTTCAGGGGTCCAGATTGGCCATGATGCCCCACTTATCGCGGGCGAGTACCAACAATCCAAACTGCCGGTACTGCCAGCAATCAGATGAAAACGCATCTCTTTCGTGAATGGTTGTTATTTCTTGGTCTGAGTGCCGCACAAGCTGGGCGAACAGATGGACTTAGAGCAGTTTTCAAAGAGCAATCAACGTAGAGGCTCTGTGCAAATAGCTCACGAGAGAGTCTAGGCAGGCAGGTGGTAGTATTCCGTAAGTCTCGGCTACCAACAAGGTACGAGTACGGAATCCAACATCAGCGTTTACCGATCATAGGCGGCTTTAAGGGTGGGAGGGGTTAAAACTTGGAGGGGTGGAGGGGCAGACTAAGCCGCATTGCTACTAGGCGGCTGGAGGGCCCTAAACCGAGTACAGCCTTAGCGAGGCCTTTCATCCAATCACGATGGCGAATTCGCACGCAGGTCCATTCAGGGACCACGAGGGGTAAGAGGGGCGTAAGGATTTCATTGGAAAGATCTCAGGTTCCCATTTTTATCAGAGCTTTCTTTCACCTAAGACATGCTGAGCTTACTCGGCTCCACTCTGTCCGTCCTTTTCTTCTGCTCCCGAGTAATCCCCTCTCGTCATCCTTTCCGTCATTCTCTCTTCCTCTCTCCCGTCTCTCATCTCGCCGTGTCTATATCTTCAGTAAGTCCCCAGCCTGTGTCTTTGTCTGATCTCTAGTCCTCTACGGATTATAGCCAACGGGGAACTTGAATCGCTTCATTTTTTTCGGTACATTCAAGTGCTAACCCGTGTGTCTCTTCCTCAGCTTTTGTTCATTCATCAAAACCGACAGTACGTATTATCGATCAATCTCCTGGAAGAAAACTCACTTGGGTGATTCTCCGTATATATATCTCTCTCATGCTGACAGCAACTCTCCAGGAATGGCTGCTCCCGCTTCCAAGTTCAAGGTCGCTGACCTGTCCCTTGCCGCCTTCGGCCGCAAGGAGATTGAGCTCGCCGAGAACGAGATGCCCGGTTTGATGGCCATCCGCCGAAAGTACGCTGAGGACCAGCCTCTTGCTGGTGCCCGCATTGCCGGTTGCTTGCACATGACCATCCAGACCGCCGTCCTCATCGAGACCTTGACTGCTCTCGGTGCCGAGGTTACCTGGACCTCCTGCAACATCTTCTCCACCCAGGACCACGCCGCTGCTGCCATTGCCGCTTCCGGTGTTCCCGTTTTCGCCTGGAAGGGTGAGACCGAGGAGGAGTACAACTGGTGCCTTGAGCAGCAGCTCTTGGCCTTCAAGGACGGCAAGAAGCTCAACCTCATCCTCGACGACGGTGGTGACTTGACTGCCCTTGTCCACAACAAGTACCCCGAGATGCTCAAGGACTGCTACGGTGTCTCTGAGGAGACCACCACTGGTGTCCACCACCTCTACCGCATGATGAAGGAGAAGAAGCTCCTTGTTCCTGCCATCAACGTCAACGACAGTGTCACCAAGAGCAAGTTCGACAACCTCTACGGTTGCCGTGAGTCCTTGATCGACGGTATCAAGCGTGCTACTGATGTCATGATTGCTGGCAAGATCGCCGTCGTTGCTGGTTTCGGTGACGTCGGTAAGGGTTGCGCCATGGCTCTCCACGGCATGGGTGCTCGCGTCCTCGTTACCGAGGTTGACCCCATCAACGCCCTCCAGGCTGCCATGGCCGGTTTCCAGGTCACCACCATGGAGAAGGCTGCTCCCCAGGCTCAGATCTTCGTCACCACCACTGGTTGCCGTGACATCCTCGTTGCCCGCCACTTCGAGGTCATGCCCAACGACGCCATTGTCTGCAGTAAGTAATTCTACGACCCGTGTTTGACCTTCTAGCGAACTAATCGTGCAACAGACATTGGTCACTTCGACATTGAGATCGACGTTGCCTGGTTGAAGGCCAACGCCAAGAGCGTCCAGAACATCAAGCCCCAGGTCGACCGCTTCCTCATGGCTAACGGCCGCCACATCATCCTCCTCGCTGAGGGTCGTCTTGTCAACTTGGGCTGTGCTACCGGCCACTCTTCTTTCGTCATGTCTTGCTCTTTCAGCAACCAGGTCCTTGCCCAGATCATGCTCTACAAGGCTGAGGACGCTGCCTTCGGCAAGAAATACGTCGCTTTCGCCAAGACCGACAAGCTCCCCGTCGGTGTCTACGTCCTCCCCAAGATCCTCGACGAGGAGGTCGCTGCTCTCCACCTTGCACACGTCAACGCTGAGCTTACCAAGCTCACTCCTGTCCAGGCTGACTACCTGAGCTTGGAGGTTGAGGGTCCCTTCAAGGCTGACCAGTAAGTTTACTCCATTGTGATGATGTTTATCCGTATCTCGGTACAGTTCGCTGACTGTCTTCTAGCTACCGCTACTAAGCAAACCGTACATAAATAATTCGTTGCGGCCGACGTCGCTGGGTCTAACAAAAGGGCTTTCCTTTTTTTCAACAAGCATGACATGAAACAGGCATCAATGGGTGGTATTAAACATAGGGAAAAGGGGCATTAAAAAAGGTTACAAGGGCCGGCCGGTCATACTTTTCAACAAAAAGGCGTTGGCTGTATAATGCATGATTCCCCTCATGGCGTTTGATATTTCCTTCTAGACATTAGCATATGTCACCAGATACCGACAGCTACGCGGAGAGAGCTGGCTGTACAAGATGATCCGTCAACCGGATCCTGAAAGAATGAAGAACAAGAGACGATTTAATCTCATGAAGTGTCCGTGTATCGTTCATGTGACAGGCTTGCTTCGCAGAATGTGACTTCGAACTTCGCAGGCACTTGCCCGCGATGGATAGCCCGACGACCGCATGACAGCCTCATGGCTGGTAGCACTCTAAGATAACATGAGTACGGGTGACACTCGTGGTCAACACATGTCACGTAGCATGAGGCTCAAAGTATACCGTTACTGCTGTCGCAACTCGTTGTAGTTTTATCCATTTCTCATCATTCCGAGTTCATTCTTCTAGGTGTGGAATGACCCTCGGTTCCGACTTGAAAGCTCCTTATTCTTCCTCGTTGCAGTTACTCTGATGACACCACCTTCAAGCGAGACCACGTCGATGAGCATGGAACCTCACATGTCTTTAGTCACATTCTCGGTCAAATTGGTTCGAATTACTACTTCACACAGCACTGGACATTCATGAAAAGACTAGTGCATGTTGCTTTCAAGTCACTGGTGTGTCGACGGGGTGGCTTCGCGGATGTCCATCCTTCCACTCTCACATGGCTAGCCCTATCACTCTGAGATCTTCACTCGGCATGTTGCCATTATGCAAGAATTTATCCGTTGCTTTACACTTACTTCTACGAAGACTTCCGATAGATCGCTGCCAAATGTGCGATTCTCGCCCCTTCAATATCGACCTGCGGACTCATTGGGACGGGACACCTCATGATCGCGTGATTCTCTTTTTCGGGATCGATGAGAGAGATATGAGATCGCATCCGGCATTGATACCTAAGGCAGAGAATATAAACGTATCCTTCCAAGTACCAAATCCTACCGGTATTTACTCAAATCGCTCAGAACGACTTTCCAGCACCAATGGTCTGCAGTAAAAACTCCTACACCCTCACAGCTCCTCAACATGAAGAGGCAAAGTCTGGAACGTAGGCCATCATTCAAATCCCTCCCATCGCCCCTATCATCATCTGAATCAAAACTCCCTAGATCCTAGACACACGATCATGACATAGTCAGGCTTTTCCGCGCGCGGGTGCGGGAGACCGAGAGATAAAGTACCTAGATTCGAGCCGCGGCCTACCTATTCAAGATGAATCTATGTATGTCTATAAACATGTGAACAAGTCCCTCCATCCAGGGGAGTCTAGACTCCCTGAAAGCTGGCTATTCGCTGCCTTAGATTTCCACCATCCTATCCTCCTGGGTTAGCAAATCGCATTCAATACCCGTTCTTTGGACTCGGGACATATCATATCCCCCAATCAACAAGCTGTGTATAGTGATATGTTCGCCTTTTTGCCTTCATGGGGACGGGGGCCGAGCAGAGGGTTTGCGATCATCGGTCCATGAACGCCCAAGATACAAAAAGAAAACGGCTTTTCTCGGCCGCGCACTGCATGAGCTGTCAGCTACACTACATATCCAGGCTATGTCTAGTGTCTCTGTATACGATCATATAACCAGGACACAGCTACGAGTAGGCTATCTAAAGCTCCGGACCTCTATCGTATAGTCGGGCTTGCGGTGGGGGGTAACACGGCAGTTCTGGTCTGGGGACATTTGGTTACCCAACGGCTTGAGGGAAAGGGAGGGAAGAAAGAAAAAGATTTGTTCTCAATTTATCTTAAGTACAGTGCATTGCATGGCCCGAGTATTCGTCTCAGAATTTTTCGTCTTCTTCTTTTTCCTCCTTCCCCAGAGTCCACACCATGTAGGAGGTAGGTAATCAGTAAATGCGCCATGTACCGTGGAGGAAGACAATAACAACCGACAGGATACGACCCTACCTGTCCCTCAAGAAGCCCATCACCAGGAAAAAACGTTGACGAAGAGAAAGCCAGAAAAAAACAACCCTATCGTTTCTTATTCCGCAGGTACGACAGAGACCCAAGACGTGTGATGGGGCCTGCATGCGTGGCTTTTTTTTGCTGTCCGTTTTCTTTCATCTGTAATGTAGGGTATATTATGTCTCTGTCTTGTCTCTCCTGTATGTGCGTGCGTATGTGTAGTATTCACGCATTGGTTGGAAGATAGAGAGAGATAGGTAACAGTGACAGGGAGTGGACAAAACAGGTTCAGGGATCGAGATCGCAACTTGTCAGATCGGCCTGCGCAACGCCTTTTTTCTTCCTCCCTCTTCTTTTTTAACAAGGACTAGTACGATATGCTGCGACCGAAAAGAAAAGAAATCGAAAAACTCATTGGTGGACGGCATTCCGCCACTGACGGGGCTTGTCTGGACGCCTTTTTCTCCTTCGAACTAAGGGGCGACATTCTTGTTTTCAGCTTCGTGCTCAGGTGCGTTTGGGTGCATGTGTGTCAGTATGTATAGTGAAAATGTGCGTGTCTATAATATCGTGAGCGAGCGAGCGAGCGTATCTGTATGTAACGACCATCCCTAACCTCGCACGCATGTGCGTCCGCATCACTGCGAAAAACGAACTATTTACGACCTACCTACATACTTCCCAGCCGTACAGGGTGTCTTTCGTTTCCTTTTCTTCCCTGTTCCCTCCTTCACTTACCCCGGATCTATCTCAGTATGTAAAGAGGGAAAAGAAGAACCGAAAACATGGCCCGTCCCGAAGAGGAGGGGATATAAAACGACCCAATAACGGCGACTCTTCACTTACCTATCTACTCCCCTCCCCCACACAGAATACAAAAAGTGACAAGAATTTATTTCGATATACCCTCCTAACAGACTGTCGGAAGCCGGAAAAAAAACTCATGGTCGGTCTGCATCCCGGTGCATATGCGCCAAGTCTAGTGCTGGAGGGAGTAGGAAGGGAATCCCCAGTTGCGTCGACGGTTTTGTATTGCTTTTTTCATCGTGCTACATATGTATCTCATAACAGAACCAAGTCATGATTGAATTAAGAAGGTGAGCGATCAAAAAAACAAGAGACGAAAAGCTGGGGAAACCAACCGAGTGTGCAAGTCGGCTTCATTCCTTCTCGTCTAGATAGGAGAATGCTACATTCCCTTTTCGGCAGCTCCTCGCGTTAAGAATCAGTTCATGAACCGAGTCGTGTATGAGTAGGTAGGTATGAACCGAGTCGTGTATGAGTAGGTAGGTATGTACCGAGTAAGTGAGTGAATGAGTGAGACGAAAGAGCCCTACCACATAATGCCCGTGCAAGGATATCGTAGGTATCGCGACGCCGAGAAGAAGGGTGACCCATCAAGGAATATGTACCCCCATCCCAACATCCATGACGTACAGGAGGCAATTGCGGAGAGGGCATGAAAAAGGGCTCTGCAGGAGGAGAAAAAAATTCTATAAAATGAACCAGAGTTGAGAGGAATTCGTACGTACATACTCCATCACAGCCAGAGGACTAAGGCAAGCCTCTATCTAGATCAGCCGGCATTAGTTACTCCTCTGACAGGAGGATAATAGTGAAATCATCAAGAAAAAACGGAATAATTAACAGAGAAAATCGACTAAAGCTGAGGAGTACCTCATCTTCCCTCCCTCTGGAACGAGTGGTCGATAATATTCCGAAACGCTGCAGCGACGGCACAACGCGCATCCAATCGGGATCGCTGGTCACTCGTATAAAACATAACCTTGGTTCTGTATTCCGTACGGGCGCAGTAATACTTCCCTGGAGGATAGGACCTTGGGGAGGGAGGAGGAAAAAAAGTCCTTTGAAATAGCTAACATGTGGCCAATCCCCTTGTTCGACCCAGCAAATGGGCAACTTCTTGCGATAGTATCTATCGGTGGCGGCGGCGATGGCTTGAGAGGGCAGGTTAGTGCAGAAGGCATATCGTACAGTGAAAAGAATTGCGCAGGTTTTCAGTTATGGCAGTTGTTTTGTTTGTTTTGTTTTGAATTCGTTGAATGTCAACTATCTTACAAAAGCGAAATCTTCGAATTGGAAACTCTTCATTGATCATCGGTAACAGTATGGTAACAGCGACAGATTGTCCTTCAAATGAAGCAACAAATGCTAACTAGCTAGATTCTTTTGGCAAATGGGGAATAATATGAATTTCGTTTTGTCGCCCCCGTAAGGTCTCGATGCAACCACCATCAAGCAGTGTCACCATCCCATAGCACCGCTCAGTGAGAAAGGTCTGAAGCAGTCAAAGTCATGTGCCAGAACCACCCCCCAGTTCCTTAGGCAGGTTTCATCATGATGCCTTTCCCGAGACGCCAAGGCAGGTTCGTTAACAGCAGGCTCCCTCCATGCCTTATCATACAATTGTGTTTGGAAAATGCTCGGAATGGGGAACCCCGTGCTCCCTCTTAGCAAGTAAACCGTAAACGCCGACGCAAAATCGATTATTACCTGAGGCCACCTCCTCCTCATAACCTCTCTACAGGTTCATCATGTTCTTTCTTTCCGGGCCCTGTTGACCAGTGTCTACAAATGCCCAGTCTAGGCGAACAGCGCACAACCACCACCCCCGACCGTAATTTCGTGAGAGAATAAGTGAAGTGAAGTGACGAATCTAGTATAGAACCCGGATCGTAGTCGCAGCGGATAAGTCAGGTATATACAGTAACAGCTGACTTCGGGACGTATTATTAGAAGATGGTTGCGACTAAAGGAGTGGCCGACAGGGGGAGGAGGGGTTCTCTATGGCCGAGAAATGTTGTATGCCGGCGCGATGAATGCTCGGACGCCGAGCTCGGAAAAGCGACGGACAACGTTGGTTGTGCCGCCAGTGACGCGTGCCTCGTCCTGGATGAACTTTCGGGCCACAGCTAGCTTGCTCTTCGGATCACTTTCATCCAGATGAGGGGGCAGTGTTGTCTCGAAATCCGGCGGAAACTTGTGCGTCAGAGCTCGAATAACGGCAAGTGAGTAAAGAACATCGCGGTTTTCCCTTCCGTCCAGTAGCTCGCGGAGTTGCGCGAGTATATGACTTCTCTGTAAAGTCGCGTCCATGTTGTGTTGATCCTTCACCAGCAGGAACTCTGCTAGGGTACGCCAGAATGCAAGCTCTCTGTTCCTGTGATAGATTGCACTGTCTGGATTCTCAAGAGGAGCACGCAGTGGATTCGCCTCGAGGAACTCTCCCGATAGGAGAGCCTCGAAGACAGCGACTCGATGGCGTACCTCGTTTCCGTCATCGACAGGGGGAACGCCGTGAACCGTACCGACATTGTAATCGGCGGAGTAAACCAATGTAGCTAATTCCCAAACCACTCGAAATTCGAGATTGGCCGAGTACGCCATGCCATCCTCATCACTCGTACTAGTTCTGGCCAACGAGTCTAAGAACGCAGCTAGCACTTCCTGAACCCGAGGGCTAGACACCAGGGCGTTCGTTCCGGAGGACTTCAGGTACCATTCGGATTCGAAGAACTTTTCTAGTCCCGGAGCATAGACCTGTTCGTACAAATCCTGGACCTCGAGTAGCTTCTCTTGGCTCAAGGGAGCATCAAAAGAGGGTGAGACGGCATTGCCGATGGCGACAAGCTCGGAGACCTTCATCTTGCGGACTGGAAAACCAGAGTAAGCCGGGGCTCGTTCCAAATAAGGCGACTGCGCGTAGACGGGATGCAAGGGGACAAAAGTAGGGCCGCCACCTCGAAGGTATGGTGACCCTTTGGCTCTGTAATCAACAAGATGGGGAAATACGTGTGTGCTCGCTGGGAAATGGGAGGTCGACATACTCGAGGTTGTAAGGACACTGTCCAGAGAATGGTCCGGTGCCTGGTAGGAATGGCCTTCACTCTTCAGATTTGGGATGGAATTTCCTACGGAGGCCAGGCCTGGGCTGTAAGTCGGCGCTGAAGGAGCGACGACACTGGAAATACCCGACGGTACCGTTGTATACGAGGCCGTAGTGCTAGGAGTAAGTGGAGTGGACACAGAGTGCGCACTATGGGGAATGGACGACGTAGAGGTAGCAGGAGTTGGGGTTCCCGAGTTCTGGGAAGGACGGAAACTACCTGTTACGTGATGACTTTGTTGAGCCTGCAGAGTCTGATGAGTCTGCTGTGCGGCCTGCTGCTGCGGCTGTTGTTGAGGCTGAGGCTGTTGTGCCTGTTGCTGCTGCTGCTGCGGCTGCTGTTGAGGCTGCTGCTGTTGATTTTTGAAGATGGGGTCGTAGCCTAAGCATTCACGCTTCGACTTCTGGCAGTTCTTGCAGGTCGGATGTAATTCGTCGCACTTCAAAGGAGTCAGCCAGTTGTTGAATGATTCCCTGTCTTGTATCGTGAATTGAACGGCAAACAGAGGGTTGCGAAAGGGAGAGTGTAACGAGGAAAAAAAGAACAATGTCGTTGATAGCTTTAGACAGCTTTGGTAGCTCCCTGGACCGTTAAGCTTGCCGGTCGCGTCTGGCGTATGCCGTAGGGCAGAAAGAACCAGAAATGACATAATAGCGGCCAGGCACTGCCCGGGCCATCGGTAGCGTGTAGGCCCGTTACTGAGCAGTAGCGCTAAAGATGCTAAAGAAGGGACGAAATGCACTGATGATAGCGCTGGAGATGGGGGAGGCATAGGCAATGGCCAGAATTGGGCTAGGCCACGGAATAGACGAGACGAGGCGCATTTTTGGGGCTGGAGCCGCCGTCTAGTGGAAGGTTATTCCCACTCTTCCGGCTCTTGTCTGACAACGGGTTGGCGCATTGTTTGCTGGATCTGGCTCGCTCGCTTCTCAGTAGCGCAAGTAGCCTATTATCAAGCGAAACCCCAAGCGAAAAGTGTAGCGACTCTTTGAAACAATCACAACTACAAATCAACAACTCCCGTCTCATTCTTTAGTCTGCACTTGCAAACCCAAACCTCCAATTTTTTCGGGCTTTCTTCTTTTCGAGCATTTTGCGCAACTCTCAGGAGCATCTCCTCCGCTCTGCGTTTTTGCGCCGGGCTGGGAACAGAGAGATCGACACGTACCTTGATTCGCCGCTTGCGACATGTCAGACAGCCCGTCTTAGTCCGACGCTTGATCTCCTATATGTATGCGGTCAACATCGTTACTTGTCAGGTCGTTCTTATGAGAGGCAGCATATAAGAGTCTCATCCCTCGAGGAGGAGATTCTCACCTTCTTATGGCGTCCACCAGTTAGCACGGCACCCGGTGCACCCGGAGGCAGAGCGTATCGTTGGTTCATGGCCTCCTGGGACAAGCTATAGGGATGACCGGCCATGCTGCCTATGGACACTTGCTGCCCATAGTAGGATATGGGCTGCTGTCCTGGGACTTGCGGCACGGCTGACACGGGGATGGCCATGGCGATGTGCTGCTGTTGCTGGGACTGCTGCTGCACTGCATCAAACGTGCGCATACTCGGCAGCGGCATTGCATTGTTCGTCGCCGCATGCGCACTCGCTCTGTAAGGATCGTGTGCTTGTGCGGCCGTGTTTGCATAGCCGTAGTGCGCATTGCTCATACCACCGGCTGCGTACGTCGACGCTGTCGAATATGGGAGAGCGTGGCGATTGTTCCCCGGCATATGGGGTGGGTTCGGCGACATCGTCTCCGTCGAAGCCGTGGTGGCGCCCTGTTTATCTGGCTGGTCCTGAGGAGTGGCGGTGGGCTCTGTGGACGTCGCGACTGGCGCCGGCGTGTTGTTGGAAGCTGGAGGTTGATCAGCAGCAACAGTGCTCTTCTCCGTCACGAGGGGGGGCGAAGAGGAGGTAGGCGGCGGCGGTGGTGGTGGCGGTAGTGATGGTGTTATGGTTGTCAATGCTGACGTCGAGATAGGTGTGTCCGGAACGTGATCTTGTCGTAGTTGCTGGTGTCCCTGCTCCTCCGGTTCCGTCCTCTCTGGCGCTGTCTCCTTCTCCAGCGCTTGTATTGTACCTATTCCTGGGTCGCGAGGTGCATCGGATGGTTGAGGGTTCGGGGACTGTGGGGTGGGCTCCGGTTGTTGGGAGGCATGGGCATCTGCCTCAGGCAGCCTGGGAACACGGGACTGTGCCTCTGTCGACTGATCTTGTTCTAGTACGGACTGCTCTTCAGCAGGGACGGCAGAGCCCGGTTCAGGCCGAGGTTGAGCCTGTGGATGTTCCTGGGCCTCTGCCATTTTGATTTGATTTTAAATTTATTTGCTGCTGGGGGGGCTCGACGTGAACAGGGGCACGACGCAGAATCGAGGTAGCAGCAGCTGCCGCAAAGAGGTAACGAAGCCCGCAGCAGCAGCAGCGGCGGACCAGGGACTGGACCGGACAGGCCCTAGAACCCCGGGACGAGCGGTGCGGTACCTAGACCGGTGGCCAGCGGGTTGGCCAGCTATTATGCGACGGGCGGGACGTGCGTGCGTGTGTGCGTATGTTGTGTGTCTGTGTCTGTGAGCGTATGCGAGTAGGTGCGTGTGGGTGTGTGGATGTATGAGGATGTATGTGTGTACGTGCATGCGTGCGCAGAGAGCCAGGGGGATGCAATCCCTAGGGGGAGACACAGCGCCGCGCAACAACAGAGATGGTAAGAGAAGCGTTGGTGGTGGTGGTCCAATGTTTGAGGTGTTTCGACGCGACCCTGGGCCGAGATTCCTGTTAGCTTGTCCTATCGGTGCAATGGGCTTTTTTTTTCTCTTGCATCGCTCCTGCTAGCTAGCCACCCGCGACTACCCGTTGCGGTTTAGCCCCGTTCTCGACGCTAGTGAAATATAGGTACTTGTACGTATTAAACGATGCATCTGCACGCTGCAACGGAAATGGAGCTTTGAGGCTGCTTGGATGGTTTGTTCGTGAAGCGAGGATGGGTGAGCTGGGTAGCACGGGCTGGTTTGTTTCCTTTGCATGAGAGACCGGAAGGTACATTATGTACGAAGAGAGACTCCGTCCCGTCCCGTAGGTAAGGTAGATACAGAATATCTTGCTGCCTCGACTTACACCCAGGGCCTTTGAACCGTTTAGTTCACGTATTAATGTGTCAAAATATTCCCGTAGCAGTTAACCTAATCTATTATGAGTCGTTGAGTTAAGATCTTAACGTCTTTGTTGCCAACTACCCAATGGTTACTCGTAATTGAAGTGATTACTATTATAATCTTTTCAACTCCCCAACGGCATACGGGCTATTGATTTTGTATTTCCTACCGATGTTGTGAATATTCCGTACCAGGTCTACGGATTTCTATACCAAGGACCAACAGGCAGTGAGCGTACGAGTATGTACTCTGCCCCGGCAAAACAATCTAAACAATGCCAGCTAAGGTAAGATGTAATGTTCCGCACCTGCTAACTACTGCAGCTACCTCGCGCATGCATTGCTTCGCATGTACCTACAGGTACGAAGCACGAAGCAGTAGGCAATACTGTAGGCATCGGTAATTGTCTTGTAGGTAGGTCTGTTGTATTTCGTACGTAGTACGACGCATCTACCTATCGGTGCCAGTCGATGCACGGTAACGGGATACGCGCAGCTTTTTTCTATTTCGCCCTGCTCGTCCTGATAGAGAATGGGTTACGGTCACTGCCTTGACCATAGTGGAAGTGGCCGAGCAATATCATGCATGCCTCCCTTCGTGTCGACAATACCTGCTTGTACCTACATAGTATTTCCCCACGAGCACTCTCTGCTATCCATGTTTCTGCCTTCTGTAGTGTAAACTACACTATTGGATCGCCAAGCAAAACGGATAGATCACCGAGTTCTGTGGCCGTATTCCGCGCACCGCAGTCGTTATTCGTACATACTCCGTACGATGGTGTAGCTACGGCAAGGGCGTTTCCTCCGAGTCCTGAGACAGGAGGCTCTACGCTCGAGTAAAGTACCAAGCGCAAACGAGTTCCTGACTGGTTCGCAAACAATAGATAATAACACATGTGCAGTGCACACCACACACAGGCGGAGGGGAGAAAGAACCTGGCATTGGTGAAATGACATCGTGGCGTAGGCAGTTGATCGATGGCATGATGAGACGGGACCCGGTCGCTCGTACGGCTTCATACGGCTGATGGAGACATGCAAAACAAAGCAGCAGTCCTGTCTTGACCGTGCTTCCTTGCCGTGCCAGGCCTGACATGCCTGTCAACGTAGTAGCGAAGTACCTCGTGCGAGAGATCGACTTAGCACGATAGTACTTTGTAGATTGGAGATTGGAGACGCATCGTTTATGGAGCTGACTCTCCGAATTGCGCGCATTGTAGCTGGTGAGGTGTGTGTATCTACCAGGTACTATGTCGTTATGACTCCCCGGAAATGACAAATCTCATCATCTTCTCAACATCAATGGCCCGTTCCCCTACTGACCAACCAGGGTAATGCGGCCCTTGGGCTGACGCGATGGTGCGCGTCCCAAGTGGGAGGACGGGCAATCTCGATGAACCGGTCAATGAACTGGTAGCTCAGGAGGTATGTATCGTAGATAGACAGACATTCCGCACATCAGCATTCCGTACCTGCTGCCTACCTGCCTACCGCGGAGCCTGCACGTATGTAAGTATTCCATAGATAGGCCCGTAATGCATACTGGCATGATGCAAGTGACGTTGCAAAGATAAGTGGTGTAGGAAGAGGGATGGGCCGGGTAGGATTCTGAGTAATTACTAGTAGACTGCAATTATTTCCGCGTTTTGAAAGGGAAGTTCGGTCTTTTTCACATACCTATCATCAGTACCACTCCGTACATGAGATGACAGGTTGTAGAAGAAAAGGATTGTTGGCAAGTGGTATTCCGTAGGTACGGTACGAGTAGGTAGATCGGATTATGTGTTCAGACGCGGGCGTCTACCTATCGGCTCGACTGCTAAATCCGTGCCTGCGGAATGCGCTAGGTAACAACTGCCCTAAACAATCCCTGTTAATATCTGGGGGGGAAGTTGCTGAACGCACACTGTCCTTAAACCGTTGAAAAGGAAGGACTTGCCCAGTGACTGCCCAGTGACTGCCCAGACACTAGCATAACGGGAGTCGGACTTAAACGGAATGAGCCGCTAAGCGCACTTCTAACACCGGTGACATGTTCCTCTCAATGTCGGACAGTTTTCCCTTCATGTAATCCATTGTTACGGCGTATGAAAATGCTTAGCAACTTATATACTGCTCGATCACGTACTCTATCGATTGATTTCGTTCGAGGTGCCAGCCTATGGATGTATTTTGAGTACGGGTTAATATCAAGGTGAGATGGCCGAGCAGCCGAACCACGATGCCAACATACCACCTACCTAACCTACCAACAGAAGTCCTGGCCGGAGAATCCAATATCACGACTCGTAAAGTCACTATTCTCCATTTAAACACAGTAAAAACCACGAATGTAACTTATCGTACGGAATATGCTGGTTTTGTCCGTATAAGACCGTATTCCCGTATATAACCGATATTCAACAGCCATAACAACATCTTACACCAACACCTACAGTCATGTTGGTACGGAATAGATACCTCTTAGGTATTAGTGACCATAGCGAGTCCTTTTCCCAGCCTCCCGATGCATTACACTGTACGGAGATCTGTTCCCATTGATCTGGAATTCTCGTCGGTAACCCATGCTGTCGTGTCAGCCTTGCTTGGTGGACACAAAGGGAACGGTAAGGGCGAGCTGAAGGGCAACAGCCGTAAAGGTGGCCGAGCACCCGGTATCACCTTCTAGGGGCGTTCCAGAAAGAATCGCCAAACCTAGGGCAATTAACTGCGCGTTAAAGGCACGGTGCCTTCGGGTAGCGGCACGTGACTGGGAGAAACAGATCGACTGGCAGGTGCAATCTTCCGTAATCTGTGCTTGCGCTACTACTCTGTACCTAACGGGTGCTCTCGCACTGCATGCTTCTCCCAAGTTCCAACCTGCCTCCTACATCACCAACCTACCTACCTATGATATCTCGAAACTCTCTCGACTCTTCTTGTGATTCCAGTCTTCCGGCTTTGACAATCATTGGAACCCACTCTGCTCATGCCTTTCACATGTTACAACTGCCACCTTGCTTGCTGTGCAGGTTCTACTGATGATGATATGCGATTCCCGGCAGGACCTTTACCTGCAGCCCGAGCAGGTCTCAATTGGTGAGCACATCACCTCGTGAGCAGGTGATCCATCCTCGTATACCGAATCATATCGTGGGTGCATACTCTTCACAGCGAGCCTACAAGCAACCTCCTTGTTGTTAGATTGTCCTTCCTTTGAGGAATGCTCTAGCACTCGCCATCCCATCCAATCTCATGCTTATCGAAAACGGTCGGTGCATCGCAGGGTATCACGGCTTCTGTGTCCTGAACCGTTCACAATGAGCAGTGAGTGAAGAACTTTCGAAAGTCAGGACATACGAGTACTCGTACACTGCCAGCCAACCCACATACGACTTTATTGTATACCAGCATCCACCGCTTGCTGGTTCTCCAATGAGGCAAGTGGCTACCAGGCTCTATCGTATTTATTTCGGCACCACCCATTATGTCTGCTTGCAGGAGGGTTCCATGCAGCGAATATTGGACAGGAAACACTCTTGGCGTCGGGTCCTTGGAGTATGTATTCTGAATCCAAGACACTCCAGATACGGTTTGCTTTCGCTAGTTACTGCATGCTGCCGAGTGCCAGTTCAGGCAGTACGGAACTGATCATAGTAACCATCCGCAAACGGCAGGTTATCTCTGGCATCCCTTCTTCGTTGCACGATTCAGTCATCAAGGCGGGATTCAATCGCAAGTAATACTCCTCATATCAGACGACGATATCCAACACGTTGGCCTCCAAGTTCAAACAAACAACCGGTTTGCCTGTTGCACCGAGTGCCTGATAGTAGTAGGCTTGCAGTGCCGCCATCTAGAGTTCCGAGGACCTCGCGCGACTTGTTTCTCCATCAATGGCAACCCGGCATTGAGTCTTATCATATCGTCTCAATTGCGAACTGCATCCGCATGGTTCACCCCACATTGACTGGATAGTAACACGGCATGGCTAGTATGTACTGCCTGTTGTTGCCCGCCGGTACGCCTCTAATTATATCAGTGGCTAGCCCGTCAACGCATACATTATACGGTGCAGTGCATATTGTCGTCCTAGAGCATATGATTCCGCGGAACCAACTGATTGGAAGCTTAGGAAAAATTCCCCTGACGACGCATAAGCGTATTGATGCGTGCATTCAGTCTTAGGTATGCAGTATCTGGCATAATGGCAAGGCACTTATCTGTAAGTGCCCCAAATATAGGCGGCAGACAGAGCATAGAATATTCCGTGCTGCGACGCAGACTTCAAACTGCATGCTTTAACTAGGGGACGTGTGTGCAACCAAGAAATCATCCCCTTCCTGGCGAATCGGAAGACGAGTGGCCCTGTCGATCGACCTGTCCGAAGCCCTTTCATGCCTCTGGATGGATTAAGCTGCCTACGGCGGGCTAATCAAGCTGCCGCATTCCCACACGGACGACCCGCAGGACGGTGATCACTTGTTTTCAGCGATGCCGCAGGCCGTGCCGCATATTGGAGATCCATAAGACCTGAACAGCAGATGTTATGGGCACATATTACCATATCTGGGTCTCAGTATCCTTATATTTGGATCTACATTCACGACTCTGACACATGCGGCCGAGGCCTCTTCTGTGGTGCTACGCATGAGACCCTCAGAAGGTTTCATTCCGGGCTGACAAGAGAAGTAGGTATGTATCATGCCGTGAGAATGAACCCTACCTCTTCGTATAGCCGAATCATCAGAAATTAAGGGCTATATTAACTGGGTCTTATACACCTACTTACATGGTAGGGAGTAGGGAGGATGTAGACAAACAAAGTGTCCAAGGTCTGGGATAGCCGCGCGGCAACGCACGTGAACGTCGCCTTGCACAACGGCTGCAACATCCTATCCTTACGAGTACGCCGTAGGTACCAGCATGTAAGCTCGTAATAATACTCACTGCTACCTACCTAGATTCCAGAACGGTTTGGTTGACTGACTCACATGTGACTTACATAGGCTCGGTGAGTATCTTCCCGCTCATGATACATCAGAAATCCTCGGGAAGCGGCCCGGTACCAGAAACATACGGTGTCGTGATAATGTTGAGTTATCAACTACCGACAGATGGGTTTAATTACTCATGCACTTTAGACCCAAATATTTTCTGGCAACCCGGACCGCAGTCCCGCGGATACTCCGGCCAAAGCTGAGTGCGAGCCCCGGTCCGCCCGCCCGTCTCCATCCGGTACGCTAATATCCGGCCGGCATCACGGACCACCGGGGTCCGGACTCAACGCATCTGAAGACTACATGATTTCTCGCATATCGGCGTGCTGGAGATTCAATAGTGAGATCCTCTTCAATTCTTAGAAAAGAAAATTTCCACAAAGTTATTAGCATCACCATAAAAGGGGTCGTGCAAGCACTTCAGCTTAACATTGGCTGGCCAACGTCCAGTTGAACGGTCTGAAACAACTCAGGGCATGCGCACAGATCGAAACACGCATATAAATATGCCGCAGCATCAAACTTCTGACAGGATTTTGAAACAAATTAGGTATATTTTCCTATAGGAAATTGTCCTCATCACTTTCTTTGCCTCTACCAAGCCATACCTTAGCGACTTCATACATGCCCAAATACAACCCACTCCCCAAAGCAGTCCACACGGACCTCAGTGTCGCACCACGGAAAAGACCCCTAACACCCCTTTCAGCAACAATGCGCCGCGCAATCGCAAGACCTCCCCTGCGCTCAGCGCGCTCATGAGCCTCTCGGCCCTCACCGTTTCCTGCTGTAAGCATCATGCGCGTCTTAACCACATCCATCGGCGTCGTAACCAGCGCAGCAATACTCCCGGCCACAGCGGCGCTGATCCCCGTGACAACAGCGGTCTCGCTTAGGCCCCGCTCCCCGTCCGGATCCGATCGGGACCTCCGGCCCCACAACTCCGCACGCGCAAACTCGAAGATCGGAAACTGGAGTGCCGTGAACGGCAGATTCCTCGCTACTAACGCCGTATAGCCGGAGAGTAATCGCCGCCCGGTATTGGTGCCACGGACTAATTGTCTCAATGCCTGTAGAGATGTAGATCCCTGGTGTTCGGCCATGCGCCGTTGTAGCACTTGCGCGTTCTGCTTGACGACCTCCGCGGGTGTTAGAATGAGACAAGACGCACACTCCGCGATCGCTGAGGCGGCGGAATGCAGTACCGGTTGCGGAACCTTATCCGTGAAAACCGCATGTCTGGATAGGAATGTTTTCGACGCCTCATATACGGTGAAGAATGCGCCGGCGGCAGGGAGTGTCGCGATCACGACGATGCCGACGCCTTGGTATAGTCCCCTGAATAGACGCCGTGAGGGTTTGGTTGGGAGGAAATCGCGGCTTTGTTGGCGCGTTTTGAGGGTGTCAAGGGGGTAGATTAACATATCCACTGTGAAGGCTGCTGCTGCGCCGGCCTGAGATATTTTATGAGGATCCTGGTAGGTTTGATGTGGTAAGGGGTGGTTTACTCACTAGGATGATGTCGGTGTGGGAGTTGGTGGTCATCGTGAGAATGGGGAGCGATGAGTAGTGAGAGTCTGTAGTGCTCCTTCAACATATACTAGTTAAGATACTTTATAAAAACTATTAACTTGAAAGATATCTAGTTGAGAAAGACGGTTATGGTGTGAAGTTGACAATAAAAGAATGAAGCGTATGACATCATCGCCATCCTTGAACTTCGTGTAACTTGCATGAGAAGACCCCTTACACGTTCATCATCTAATCATGTGATGAAGTTCTTACTCGGAGTCTGAAACTCACCTTCTTCACTCGTCTCTACGGGGTAGTCATGATTTATAACCATCGGCGCTGAATTTAAGGGGTTTCCGGAAGCCTCACAGATTCTCTGTTACAACGACACGTCTCAATATCTCCCTAAGAACTTCAACTCAAAATTACGTGTTGTTATTTTTTGGTCTTTTTTCTAGTACAAATACAGGATTCAGACGCAACTTGCTAAGAATGCACTGCCTGCCCGCCTATTCAGAGAACCCTTACATGGAAGTAAAGGAACAACCATACCCCCCATCACCACATTGAAGTGCAACCCGTCTAAAGACATAAAGGGGGTATCTAATCTTCCTCATCATTTTTCTGCCTATTTGTGATTATTATTGAAACTATGGATGAGGCAACTTCCCTTCCTTCCAGAGGATTGACGCCATGCGACCCCATTGTTACTCACCACTTCACCTGCATTACGAAACCAAAGTTCTCAGACCCATTCGTGTACGGGTGACATGGAGAGTCTAACCGTCGGTTCCGCTGCTTCGGAAGGTCGCGCATAACGCGGCATAGTGATGGGTAAGATCCAGAACCGGTTGAGGCAAACTCGTCGCCTGGATGATGGAGCGCACCTTGACTGCGCCCTCTTCTTCAATCAAGACTCGGATCGTGTGGAGCAACTCGGGGGAGAACTCCGAGTACCAACGGTACTGCCAGGTCACGAGTCGAATAACAGCCGCAACCGTATCCCTGGTGTTCTTCTGCTTTCGGAAAACGCGCAGGATGCCCGACAGCGCTTTAGGGCTGAATCGTGCGGCAAGGCATGCCCGGTATGCCTCAGCTGCCTCGTCATAGTGGCGTAAACGCTCCGCCAAGGCGCCCAGTATCTCCCATTCCTCTGCTGACTTCTTATATAGCATGGACTGCGCCCGATACTGAGCCATCTGGGTTCTCCAGATAGTGTAGATTCGGAGATCTTCGTAAAGAACCATGAAGAGACTGTCGAGCCATCGCTCGCATAGACGCTTGTTATTCAATCGAGATAAATACTCATCGGTCGCCGCAGCCTGTAGTCGTGTTAGTGCCTCTCTAGTCATAGATACGAGGGAGAAGGATATGATGTACAGTGTCATGGTCAGCTTTGACCTCGCCTGGATCAATTGTATTCGTTGGCTTTTCCAGCGTTTCGTTTTCGTTGTCCTTCTCCTTTTCATTACCGTTGGACAAGGTATGCGACGAGGCACTTGCCTCCACTCCATTTGTCTCTCCGCCATCCACTGATTCATGGTCACCATTGGTCGAAGGTTCCGGTGAGCCACGAAGACCATCCGTACTCGGACTTCGCTTGCGATACTCATCTTCCATGACGAAAACCGTGCTGCGTATCTTCAGCAGCTGGTCCCAACCAATCTTGGCCAGAATCTCAGTAAGCATATCATATGCCAGCTTGAATGTACCTCGATAGTTTGAGGCCCGAAGGTTGAGTAAACCAGGATCCACTGCTTCTGAAAATCTGGACTCCGGCTCGCTATCGATGTCGTCAAGTCGGGTTTCCGGTAGGGTGGGGAGATACACCTCTTTTGGCTCCGGCATCAGTGGTGCATCCTTATCCTGGTATGTGAACATCGGCGATGAGTTGAGAATGGTCAGCGCATTCTCCCAGTCCTCAAGAGCAACATAGACTTCGGCCAGTCTGGCCCATGTACCAAATTCATTAGGGGCTGCGATGGTGCTGCGGTCAGCGCAACCCAATGCCATTCTCAATCTTTCCTCCTTTTGCCCGGGTGTCTCGGCTGCCATCGCTTTTTTGATCAGAAATTCCGCCTGAGTATCGAGCATGACATAGTCCATAGGCGATTCTTTCAAAGCCTGGTAGAGCACGCGCACTCCTTGTACCTCCTCGTTTCCCATGAAGAGGACTTTTGCAAGCAAGGAGGAAACCTCTACGTTTTGTGACCGTAGTTTTTCGAAGAGGTTAATGGCGGACGTGAAGCGACCGGTGGTGTGGAAGTACTTAAGCAGACCCGACGTCAAGTGATTCGAAACATTGTTGGGCACCTGCACCACGGAATCGGAGCCCAGTTGCCAGCCTAAGTAGCATGCATCAGCACTCAACTTGCTCAACCACAATTTGGGTTGATGCACGTTCACAAACCTCGAAAGAAGAGCGTCTCGGCGGCGCTCAGGAACCGGTGTTCAGTTTCAGTGTTACTAACAGGGTTGAAACGGCGCACACCCATGATCTTACGTATAGTGTCTCCACTGCCATCATCTGCGTAAGAATAGGCGCGCAAAACACTACAAAGGTAAGTTTCGAGCCAGAGTTCGTCAGTGGCCTTGCGTTTTTCGCCCCTTTCATCAATACAGACAGCCTCGACTGTGCCCGGAATGGTGACATGCACGCGCATATCGAGGCGTGAGAAGGCATTATAGCAGCAGTAGACACCCTCGACGATCTTGTGTGTGGGCGTTTGGCCGTGCTCTTTGTAGGTGAGGGTGTTTATGTAGGCGGCAAGGCTGGCCGAGGAGGAGGCGTCGACGCCGGTGACATGGTGGTAAACACCTGTCTAAAACAAGCACAGATAGATCAGAAGGGAATCCTTGGAGGTCAGGATTCACAGGGTCGGACTGAGGGAACATACTTGTTTGCTGGTGTTTCGGAGGTTCTGCTTTAGCAGATGGACGAGATCGGGAGGGCCGAGTTCGCGAAGCGATACGAGGGTTTCGGTACGGGCATCAATTGACTCGTGAATGACCTCCTCCGAGAGTCTTTGCAAGTGGTTAGTACACGGGCAATCTTGAATCAGCAGCACGCGGCGTTCGTGGGCCCGGACTTACTCTGGTACTGCTGGTGCCGGCATGGTGGCTGTTCGGAAGACGAGGAGTGCGCGCGGCGCTCCCTGCTAGCTTCCGAACGGTTGGACAACGACAGATGTTCAGTAGACGTGAAATGCGAAGTTGGTAATGCTAGTGTAGTATCGTCTTGGAAGGTGGCGTTGCTTGGACATGCGGTACCAACGACAAAGAGAACAGGTGGAAGACTGCAAGGTGGGAGGTGAGGTGTGAAGGATGAGAAAGAGTGGCAGCTTGTAATCCGTAGGTAACTTTGAATGTTGTTCTGTTCCAATGGGGAAGGGGGGGTTAAGGTGCACTAGGCCCTGCAGCTTAAATCTGTTCCCAGGCGTTTAAATGCACTAAAACACGCCTCCGGGGGCGCCTAGCTTGGTAACTTCTAGCACCTATCTGGCTAAGCCGCATGGCAAGACAGGCCTAAAAAGAACACTTCCAGGAACCCTACCAGAGTTCTAAAGCTCCACGTACTGCCCGGTACAGCTAGTTTTCCAGATAAAGTTGTCAAAGCATTTCCTTGTTCAGTTAGCTTCAAGGCAGCCCTGGGGCCTTTGTACTGCCACACTAGCGCTAGGCGAAGTGGGATCGTGATTCGTACTTACCTAACCTGCTACTAGCATGGGGCCATTACCTAATGTGGAGACTAATTAAAGCCACCAGACTCCGTCGCGTCTTCAGATGCTGCCACTTTACGTGCCTGCACCTATTTTTGTCATGGCTAAATCCGTAGAGAATAGTCACCTTTAGCTCGCTCTCTGAATTACAACCATCCACCCATCCTACCCGACCTCAGGCAACATATGACTGTCGATCTGTACCTATTCCCTAGGCACATGTCAAATAACACGTCGCAAACGTGGTTTTCCTAGTTCCGAACTGCCATCGAACCGCCGAAGAAAAGCGTCTGATTATTTGCATTATGCGACCGTCCGAATGATTCTGAGGCATCTTTTCGTTCTTATACCCTTCAGAGCTGCGAGGCTGAAAAATCGCAGTCTGACAAGATGGCAAGATGATCTCTACCATATGCTACGATTACCAACCCATGCTAATCGCGAAGACAGCCCGCCTTTTCCGCGATAAACGTTGAGCCCGAGGAGAGCCTCGACGAAGAGATCGACACCTCACGCGAACTCCATATCGACGAGGCCCTAAAACGCTTCCAGGCTGCTCTGAAGCTCCACGCCCAGGGCCCTACACATTTCAAAGAAGCAGCAGCCGCCTACGACCATCTTTTCCAGTCGGAGATATTCCGCCTTCCCGAAAGTGCCACCGAGTTCGAGCGCACAGAGAAAAATGCCCAGGGTCGCGACCTGTCCGCCCAGTCGTCGTTTCCCCATACCCTTGACGCACCGCAGCCCGACGACATTGATGGTACCGCAAGCAGTTTACCGCAGACTCTATATCTTGCCTACAAGAACCATGGCAATTTCGAGCTTGACAGCATTCGTTACCAAGCCAAGCAGAGCTCAGTGGACGAGAGTGTTTCCTTCTTTGAAAATAAGGAAGTTCTCCTCAAAGCGCAGAAAGCATTAGACGAGTTTACTGCCGCTTTGGACCAAGACCCTTCCGATGCTGAACTATGGAGGCGGGCCGCGCGCGTTGCTGCGTTTCTAGGCAGTACAAGAATCAACCGTTATTGCCTGGAGGCAGCTATTGAGCTAGACGATGACCCTGCTGTTGACGAGGTTGAGCCGCCATCGCTTGCTGAAGGTCTTGCAGGTGAACAGTTGAGGACCCAACTACAGGTCTTGTCCGATCAAGTTTCCCTGCACCATCCCGTCATGACCCCTTTTGCTAAGAAAACAATCCCTGCAGCCCTCAAGAAGTACATTGACCCGTTACCCTTTCTTCCAGATCCCACTCGGTCACTTATACCACACAAACGCCCCATAGACAGCCCAACTTTGCGGGAATGTGTCATCTGTGTGTCAAATCCCTCCTGGGCAGATTTAGGACTGGCACTCGTTGCTCATGTTAGAGCCAATGGTGTTGGTGCGGGAAAGGTTGTCATCAACATGTGCGATATTCCAGAGGTCGTTGACGAAGTGCAAACACTGGTGGAGCGTCCAAAAGCGCAAGGCGACGAAGAATCTCGATATACCGAACAATCGCCAACCTCTGAGTCACCTACTGCATCGAAAGGCGATCAAGTGGAGAAGATTACGCAGATTCGGGTCGACAGCGAGGTAGCGCCGGAAGACTGCCTATCGTTGCGCAAGCGGTCTCATTCTGCTGCTGGTCTTGTTGATGGCGTGGAGGAAGAAGCAACTGATCAAAAAAGGAGCAAGCGAACACGCCGTCGTGAAAATGGGGAGGCTCTGGATGCAAACACACTCTTAGCGGCCCAATTACAACCATTCCAAGCTGCGGACAGGCATCTTTTCCAGATGACTCGCAATATCGCTGAAAATCTGGGCATCGAAGATAAGGCGAGTCTCGAGCGCTTAGGCGAGGCCATAGATCTATGTGCCGTGGATACCAGGACTTCGAAACTGACCCGCCGTCCTATGATCGATTTACGCGACTCTCTCACGAAATATGTAGACGAATATGCGAAGATTTTCTTAAGTAAAAAGCCAGCCGCTCCAATCGGGCTATCGTCTTTTCTGGAGCACTCCAAACCAGGTTCTCAGAATCTCGTTCCCAACCCTGCATTCCACGAGATTAGGGGCCTTGCCGCCTTCGTCCAGGCAGTCAACGAAGGCTGGATGGACATTCCGGAGGTCGCTTTTCAGTGGCTCCAGCACGTTTGCGCGAGCTACCTGAACAGCACGTGGTCTGATACGATGAAAAAAGCGGTAATCCAACTTATCAGCTATTTACACGAGGATATATATCGTCGCACGGAACATGAGCTTTTGCGCTGCCCTCAATTGAAAGATCCTGAACGCACTCGTCAAGCCGTCGAACGTTTAATCCAAATGCAGTTCGAGTTACATTTGGACATATATGAACGTATCACCAATGCGACAGGCGCTGTAGATTCGGCTAGTCGTGTGGAAACGAAGGCTAGATTGGAGCGCTGGTCTATTCTGGCCTCCCAGTTGAGTAGGACGCGAACTGAGACCGACGATATCGCGTTATCGATGCGGCTTCTGTGGGCCTCTGTGTTGATCGCAACACTGGCAGAAGGCGCCGAGAGGGAGCATGTATTGCAATGCTGGAAAAGTCTTCGTGATCGGCTTGGCGAGGAAAAGGTCACATTCAAAATCTCACTGCCCAATAACACTATCATGCCCGAAGTGTCAGCTGTCGCAGCCGACCGAGAGATTTCCAAGCTTACAACAATGGACTTTTTCCTTGGACTCTTCCAGACCAATCTGAAAGATCCCGTTTCGGTCATAGAAAGTCTGGAGCCTGTATTGAACCCAACATCCATCTTTACCGTTGCGGATCAATCAGGTCATTCCGAAGGCGATGCTGTTCTATCGACGGTGGCCCGAGAGACGCGCCCAATTACCGAGACCGCAAATCAAAGCCTTCGTGATCTCTGGAAATTTCTCATGGGTACAGGCACCGAATTACGACTCTTTCTTTGGAATCGCCTCGGTGATGCTTATGCTGCAATTGGTTACAAAACCAAACAATTCTCTTGCTATCTGAGAAGTATTGAGATGGTTGCAGGTGATCTAGAACAAGAGCCTTACATCAGTGCTTCTGATGAAACGCGGTTACCGTTGTTCATCAAACTGCTGAAGTCACTTGACGATCTGCTGGTCTCAGCGCTGTCACTTGCCATCGGCGACGACGACGCATTTGAGATCATCGACGATGAGCACCTACGGGCGAGCATTGCAGCTTCCGTTAAGCTAAGCTGTATCTTGCATGTCCCATCCATGTACGATGATGAGATCCGCGTGGGAATGATACAACCTGTTTCCAACACCGTGACTTTCCAGAACTACCTCAACAAGTTCCGCGAGATGCAGGTTAGGAATTGGTCTCTTCTCTACACGCTTTTCAAGGCCGGGATAGTTGAGAATAAGGCAACTTTTCCCACACCTGAGTGTGAGCGGGCAGACTATCTGGCTGCGATTCATCAAGTTCTGGGAATTCGCAAGTTCTGCAAGGCGTCCAACAAGGTGTTCCTCCGAATGATGCGAATGGAGCTTCTCAAGCCGCACATGTTTGACAACTGGGAAGACTACCTCGGCCAAGCCCTCTATGATCTTTACGGTTTGAGGCTAGGTGTTGGTCTTTCAGAAGTGCAGGACCATGCGTGCCCCCCTGAGAAACTCGAACGTAACAACACAATGGCGTTGGTCGCCCGGGTATCTATACTCGCACATCGTATGCCAATGAAGGATCTTCATAAATCAGACTTGAAGACTACGATTGAGCAGATGCAGCAGGCTATTGGACAGACGAAATCCAACCAGCAACTCATTCAGAACCTCCGAATCTTCAATCAAAGTCTGGCGAGACCCATTCATCCCCTTCGACTTTACGAGGCTTTCAAAGGAAGAGTCTCCGTTGATGCTGTTAGCGTAAATACGGCGGATAGCACACTCGCTAGGCATCGATGGTTCTTTCTCCTGGGAATGATTGCTTTTACTAAGTTTAAAGGCGTCGATCTGAACAGACGACAGACGCCTGGTGCTACTGACGACCTACGTATCGGTGCTACTTTTCTTCGCCAGCAACTACAGTTCACGCCTGACCAGTGGGATGCATGGTTTCGGTTGGCCGAATGCTTTGATTATGAGCTTGACGAGATGGTTTTGTGGACTGCGGACAAGATGAATAAGGAACGCGGAGACCTGGTCAAGACCCAGCGCAGCGCAATCCATTGTTATACATTGGCGTTGTCGCATTCCAGAACTGCCATCTTAGAGGACACCGAGGAAGCCAATGATGCCATGCACGACCTCTATCACAAATTCGGCATGCGCATGTACGCCTCAAGCCGGGAACCTTTTGCTATGGATCCTTTTCACCATTCTGAACACAAACGCTTCGTGATCCAAGCTTCCGGCGCTGATAGAAAAGACGTACATGCGGAAATGCAGGAATACAAAGTGTGGGAGTATGCATCGATCCTGTTCAAGAAGGCGATGCGAGTTAGGCCCACGCAGTGGAAGTAAGTCTTGATCATTCCGAGGCGTTGTCTCATGGCGTATTTCAAATTAACTGTCTCTAGGAACCCTTACATGTATGCAAAGTGCCTATGGAAGATGTATCGAAACCCCCCGACAGCTCTCGAAGCTAGTGACCAAAGAAGCGGGCCAACAATCAAAGACATCGTTACGGCCCTCCAGGAGGCGGTTGCGCTCGTAGCGGCATTGCCAAAGCCGCGACATGGTCAAGATCCTATCCTGGAGCCCCATTATAAGATGGTTTCGGTGCTGCACAAGTTGGTCCTGCTTGGCGACATGGGATTTCAAGAGGCCGCGGACATTCTTCAACGCCAGCCGTTCGCAATTGACAACGGACAGTGCATTGAGATTGATAATTTGGAAGACTGGAAGTCGTTCGTCATGAGAATTCTCGTTCACTTGCGAGATAAGGACAAGTCAAACTGGCAACATCGCATTCTCATACGTCAGGCTAAGATCCTTTTTGACGAGAATTCAGAAGAGCCCAACTGCGAGAACGCGAAGGCCGCTTTCACTCTTCTTAAAGACCCGAATGCGATGTTCACCAAGACAATGGTGATAAGTGTATGGAAATCTGACGCGGAACGTCCGGGACGGCATTACGTCTATACCGAGCGCTATGTACGATTCATGGTGAAGCTATTGGTCGTGTTGAAGGACAGAGTAAACTTCGAAGCCATGCTCCGACGTTTACGTAAAAGGGGAGTCGACTATTACCATTTCACCGATCTTTGGCAGACCTGCTGCATTGCCTACCTGCGGCTTATTCGCCAAGCACACGAAATCTCGCCAGTTATGGAGGATGAGTTCAAATCTACTACTTCAGAAGAGTTTGAAATTGTTACTACTCGAGTAAGTGAATGGTGCGCGGATCCCAGCGCATCACATCCTGCCCTGAGTGCACTGCAGGAAGCCATCGAGTTGAAGAAGTTGAATGGAGGTCTCATGAAGGCTGGTCCTATTGATGACTTGATTAGCGACTGCTACACGGCTCTATACTTCCATACCAGGGAATCTGTGCCGAGTCAGGAGTTGGCTGCGTTGCTTGGGGAGAGAGAAGAAGAGCGCCTGCAGAACGAAGCCCGCCAGCTGGACAAAGAAAAGGACAAGGAAAACGAAAAGGATAAGGACAAGGACAAAGAAAAGGACAGCGCTGAGCTCAAGCCGTTGAACCCCTTCAGCGGTCTCCTAAATCCTCAATCGCATGAAAACTCGGGAACAGAAGGGATCCCCGGGGATTCCACCCCTGCCAACCTGGAAAGTGCTCAACGCCCCCGGAAATTGGGCATCAAGAGAGCCGATGTTTTGCGCAGGGCGGAGCAAGCAGTGACGCGCGTTCAGGAGGGGTCTAAACCCACAAATGCGAAATGCCGAGGCTCCGCATCAAGTGGAAAGACGCCGGTAGTGGATGGAACCAACGAGAGCGATGATGAGGGAGACATCATTGGCGATGCAGCCGATGGCGATGTGGAGATGAAAGACGACGAGATCGAGCGGGAATTGAGCTCGGTGCCGGGTAGTGTCCACGACTCAGCCGATGACGAGAGCGATCTTAGTGACGTGCCTTCAAGTGTCCTGATGGATGAGGAGGAATTGTTGTTTCCCAATCTGATGCGGAGAAGTCAGGATGACGATGAAACCGAGAGTTCGGATAGCGAGCCTGCAGAAGAAGAGGAGGAGGAAGAGGCCGAAGAGGCCGAAGAAGAAGCTGATGAAGAAGAAGACACGCGCATGGAAGACGCGGACGAATGAGCTTCAATAAGGAATGACAGTTAGTGCTGATCTCCTTTCGTGGGGTTTGTCGAAGCCTCCACGGTGTCGAAAGACCAGATTTTCAGGCAATCATTTATATGAAGCCGAAGGTACGTATGTTCACTCGGTCTTCCCTTGGACCCAGGCTAATGTCTTTGATAGCTAGAACCTCCGATCAATGAAGCGGAAATGATCTCTAGAAGAAATACGTACGACATCGGCGAAGATATCGGTATTTTCGTGCCCAATTTTCCGCTTATGTACATATCTTACCAAACTCACCATGTCTCTCTCATCTGTCAAATAAGCATATATTCAAGGAGAAATGCAGGAAGTAAAGGGGTTTTCTGAGAGATACGGCATACGGAGACATGATAGCTTCCAAAAATGACATTTGAACCAATGCGCGCACATCTATTTCGTAGAGAATTCTTGCGATTGAACGTGACAGCATGCCAATATCCTTTCCCATACTCGACGTAGCCCCTTATTCCCAATTCGACCACATATAAGGACTCCTTGAGGGGTGCTCGATGATCACAGTAATAAGACATAAATTTCAGAATGCTGTACTATCAAGACAAGAAGCGCATTCGTGTTGTTTACATGAAGATTGATACTTACTTCTCATGATAGCAACCAATGGTCAAAATCTACCGCGAACAGTTCATGCATAAAGCCCATAAACTCACGCATTCACTTGAAATTTCTCGTAATCAGCCCGAACAAATGGATTTAGAAGTTTCTTTTATTGCCGAAGATTGACAGGCACAGCAACGTGTGTGGTAGTGATTGATGCTAGCTATATCGATATCTCGGCGCGTCAACCAGACATGCTAGAAATCCGACCACACTACATGCCCTGTAATCTCAGGATGAAAAAAAGACGGAGTGAAAAACGAATTGGGGATTTGCACAGAAAAGCCGCACACACTTCTTCCTTTTGCGGCCAGGGGTAAAAGTTTGAAATCGCCAGTGCCTGATGAAAACCCTCAGATAAAAAACTCCTGTGGCCGATGCCTACACGCCGTGGATATGAGAGAGAAAAGAAAAAGGAGATGGGAAAAAAAACATGAAAAGGGGTATCGTCCTGACACCAGATGCTGGAAACCCCCAGCTTCGAAAAGAGGGCCTAATATACGGCTCAAATTCTCAGAATTTGAATGGAATTCGCACCGTAGATTGGGAAGGTCATGAACAGGGGACTCAGGCGCTTACCCCAGGTAGCGAGATAAGATCAGGCACGTTGGGGGTCGCGGGCTGATTGGCAAAACAATTGTCCTGGAGAGACTCGACAGCAAGATGAATACATTGCCTGCAAGGTTTGTCTCGATGTCACTGTCATGACACGACCGGCATCTAGAAGCTGCGTGGGCTTACTCGTAGATAGATACGCCCGTATCTACTGGAGATCTTATGAAAATGCGCCTAATCAAGCCCCTGCCAAAGTTGAGGCATCGCCGTCAACTGGCTCTGCGGAGGCTATCTCTTCTGGTTAGGTTTCTCCGTTGCGGCGTTGAGTTGAGATTCTTAGGGTAGAACCGATTCAGTCCTCGTCTTGGTCTTTGTCTTCGAACAATCAAGAATTCGTCGGGGGAATTACTCCATGACCCATCGGAGGAAACGTTCCAAGACTCATCGCAGGAATGACTCGAGGATCGAATCAGAAATTTCTTCCGGTAATTCCTACCGGTCGGAAACGAGCGCATTCACGATGTGGTCCTTCCGCCAACCCTGTTCCTGTAGAGACATGTTCTCCTTGAGAAGCTTGCCCATGTATGCGATACGGACCCACTTCGTTGATGGCAGCTATACAAGTCGAGTCAGATCAGTGTTACAAAAGGCTGACAGAACGAATGTCTTACCCTGGATTCCTCCTCGATCCTTTTAGCCAAAGTTCTCACGGTCGTATCAGCGTCCATGCTGATGATGACATCTGGGTAGTTATCGCTCAGCCGTGCGCGAACCTTGACCAGGTTCTTGACATCCATTACGCCTTTTCCCTTTTCCTCTCTTCGCCGTAGAGCCTCATCTTCATCTAGTTCCTCAGAAGTGTCCTCGCCGGTAAGGTCATCGTCTCCCTTAACATCCTTGGGGACGCTCCCTCTGTTTTGTGATCCATTGTCGTCAACCATATTCCGAGGATCGCTGACAATCCATTCAGGAAGGGCGTAGTAATTACCGAGCGAGTCGTAGACACCATTGGATAAATCGCCGGTAGGAAGAGTGACTTCCGCAGCCTTCAAAAGGCCTTGAGCAGTGGCAAGGCTGTCATTACCATCCTCTTCCGGATGCTCACGACCGACCGTTTCCCTATCCGCAACCCACATGACTTCCAAAGCCGTATGAATAACCTGCCAGATTTCAGCACGACCCGTGACTCTGGTATCGAAGAACTCGGTGCGCTGCTGGTCAAGGTCGGCGCGCGACCAAAGGCGATTGGGAGAAGTCCATTCGTGGCGCCGCAATGGCTTGTCTATGAGCTGCGATAGAGCTGCCCGAGCTCGGCGGCCCGAAGTGGTATTGTGCTGATCGGTGGAGTCGTCGACAGGTGCAGATCGGCCCTGTTGTGAGGTAATAGCTCGTGCAGAGGGCGACGAGGATGCGCCGTCTGCATCGTCGCCCGCCTGGCGAGAGAAGCAGCAGCCCTGAAGCACAAGCAGGTTAGAAGAGGAAATGCCAAAGAAATTCATATACACAACTCTACACACCATGGCGTTAGAAGGGGATGTGACTGAAGGTGAAAACAAGAGAACTTTTCCCTTTGTTTTCAAGCCGAGCCGAGGAGGAGGATCAGCGCATTGTGGTCGTGATCGACGTCGGTGATGCAGAAGGAGATGGCGGTTAATTGAGGGGATCAGAGAACAGAGAACGCAAGACGACGGCCCTGATGTCTCGGGGGGCACGTCATGCAGGCACGGTGGTGGAAAACGAGGAAGTGTGGGAATGGAGGAGATGATCGTGAAGGAAGAACGTGGGATGGGCGGGCTGGAGGTTAGTCGAGAGAGAGACTGGAGGAGGGACTGTACGCAGTAGCAGCAGGTAATCGGTTAGGTAGGAGGTACAGTACGGAATCGAGGCGCTAAGGACGCACGCTAGAGAGGCGCACTAACTACCGACTACCTAACACTGCCTAGTCGGGTAAGTGGATATTTCTTTAGGCCCAGTCGGTACTTCATTGCAGCGTTTAGTCGGATAAAGAACTCACGGATAACCTATTAATCCGTGAATTACAGACGGGGCAGGCACTGGACAGAGCGCGCCTTACGAGGACAATGTCTTTATTGGAGAACGGAAGGAGGTACCCAACGGTCACTGATTGCGTACTCGTGCTTCGTGTGGGTTGCCACTGATGGCCTCATACCTATCACACTGTAGGTTCCGTAGGGTAATTACCACTCATTGGTAGGCGCGCTAACGTAGGTCCTTGTTACGGGTAGGATCAGGTACGGGTGGGTACCGTCACAGGATAAATGCCTGCCCAACAGGTACATCCTTACAGCAGAGCCGACCTCGAGTCACAACGGGCTCATGTCGCATTCGAATTCCCATGTAAGATGTAAGTATCCGAATCCGTTCAAAGATGTACGATTTACGAAATAGTGTAGGCTGATATTCATGCAGATCGGATTTCCTTCGTGTGCGAACTACGCCGTTAGTGTATGTGCCTATTTATTGCGGCGAGAATCACGTGCTGTGACTTGTAAGATCGGGTAGGTGGTACCTGCCGATGTGTGTGGGCGCATACGGTAGGGCACGTACCAGGTTGGCACGCATGCATTTCGTACTGGTACAGTACAACGCTCGGGTACATCATCGGGTACATCCTCCAGATCACCACGACCTACGACAGCCACTGTGTGCGATCAACGGTTTTATACGGTCTTCGTGAACGGTGGAAACGGTGCAACCGACAGCAACAGGAAAGTGCTGCCGAGCGAGCCCGTCGAGGGCCGTACGGAAATAGTGCTCCTTGCCGCCTGTCTATCGATATAAGTGCGATATAATAATAATATGTACCTACTCGTAACGGTATTCCGAACCAGGCATGTAATCCGTAATTTCGGGCAATCAAATCCCCAACATCGCCAGAAAGGTCACAAACTGCTTTTCGTAATATGTGGGCAGAGAGGTTCGCATGATACGTAATACGAGATGAATAATCCGGCAAGTGAAGAGAGCGAAGATCGAAGCTACCTAGTATCGGACCTGCGCATACGAAGACACGACAAGAACATACGAAGTGCGAACAGATTGTATGCGTATATCTTTCGGCCGTATATTTCTTCTGGGTTAACCCGTATTCTGTTTTGTTTAAGCTGCTTTCTTATGTTGCTCATATAGTGCAAAACCCAGTGTTTACTGACTTGGTTGATCCTTTACACCTGTTATCGTTTCGTTGATACTATCCATGAATCCGCCCGTTATCCTACTCTCTACCTAGATAGAGCATCTAGGTCCTCCTTTCAACGGTGAGTACCTTCATACCCCCCTCCTCATCCGAATCGTAAACCAGCCACATCCGTGTGACCACATATCACCAAAGATACCCGCGGCAATTCTTACTTCCGCAGAGGCACTGGGTCATGTCTTTCCGCTTTCCTGGATCGAGCGCATCCATATCCGAGCTCTCCACACCGTCGACATAGTCAAACGTAAGCTCGCTTCCTCTCGGGATGTTTTTGATGGCGAAGAATGCGAGGTCGTGAATATGCTTATCCGCATGGTCACCGACGCGGGCGAAGATACGCAGATTAGGCTCGCAAGAGTGGTTGATAAACCGCGTCGGTCCCGATATGTACTCGCCATCCACCTCCAGTGGCGCTCCTCGCAGGCGCTCATCGAAGGAATCCGGGTCGGAGAACTTGTCGAGCGCAAACAGATAGACGTCCTTCCGCTGCGCGATATGCGACTGGGCTCGCCGTCGATTTGCTTCCTTCGCAGTGATAATCTCCCCCATGTACTTGTCGACAAACTGGCCCTTCTTGATATCCACCGTGCTCCGAACACCCCAGCCTCGGTTCTTCGTGCGGAAGATCTGTAGAGGCACCGTGCGCCCTCTCTCCACGACGCGGTTGGGACAATCGGGGCCGCAGGCACAGCTCTCGTGGCATTCGTAGATGGGATCGCGCGACGTAAGGAATTTCGATCGCAGATGGCCGGCCCTGGCGCCGTGCGAGTGATACGCATACGCCTTCTTCAGGTAAACGCCTTCATCTCCAAATTCACTGCCCGCTTCGTCGTCGGAGCTACTATCCTCGACGTCCTGCAAGCAGGTGCAGTTACTATACTGGCAGTACTTGCCATCCTCACACTCGCAGCCCGTGAGGAACTCCTGTCTGGTCGGCTCAATGTCATGGGCGCGAACAGACGTATCCATGAAGCGGAAGTTGGGCTGGATCATGGTATCATCCTCGTTGTTGACGATGGTGATGGGGTACTTCTCCTGCGTTGCGAACGTCCGGATCTGGCACCAGTGACAGTCCGCCTTCAGGTCGTCTGCGCCCTGGTTCATAACGAGACTCAGCCATTCATTCCGATGCGCCCCATGAATGATCCCACACCCATCAGATGAACTTACGGGTTTGCCATGCTCGAAGAAATGGCGTCGCATAGCCGCCTCCATCTTGGCTCGTTGTACGTGCAATCAACACGGAATGCCTGAGACGAAAATACTATTCATAGACGGTGTTTGCGTAGCCCTTGGTGCGCGTCTGCTGTAAGTGCGCGCCTCGAATGTCCATGACTCGAACGGGGGCTGCTCTATCGCTCGTGGTCCGCCTCATGCGCAAACATCGAGACCGGGGCGCGGCGAGAAAGAAGCGTGCATATGCGCGGGATGCGGGCTAGTGGAAAGCTGTCGGCGATAAAAACGCGACACAAACACGCGTAGCAATTTAAGGTGGGCTTAGCTACAGTAGTCGAAATGGGTCTAGCCGTTTACAGACTAGCCCGTATCGAACCGATTACGTAGCCAGGAGTACGTCATACTCCAAACCCGACATCCGCCCTCCCGGACATTTCAAACACCCGATCGTGGAATCGACAAAAGGTATCGGTACGGAAGCCCGACGACCTCAACTTCCAAGCCCAATATAGGTACTCGTATTCCGACCGTACCGATAATGTAAAGGACACTTCCATATCAATAACGGATCTATACTCGTATTCATACCAAGCCTCTGCGATTGCGCCGTCCGTCACACTAATAGTAAAAAATACTTTTAGTCATGTGACGATCAGTCTCAGCTGGGGCTCTTCCTTTTAGTCCAAACGCATGAAACTTTTGGAAACAAGAAGAAAACGCTCAATGGAAAAGGAAAAAAAATTATTCTGGTGCCCTCCCTCCTTACGAATCAAACGATGGCGCTGGCTCCAGACCTCGCTTCCCCGCTAAACCCATCCGCACCCGTTATACCTACCTACGGAATAACGCCGCGCGCGTACGTTACAGAGTGGGCCTAGACGCCCGACTAGCCATCGCTCGGTCGGCCTCCCGTCCGCTTGGCATGGCTCGCTGTGAGCCTGTCAACGACCGGGCGAGTTAGTAGGGCTTGGCTGGACCGAAGGCTGCTATCTTCAGCCGTGTGGGCGCCGACTTCCTTCATGCGCAGGGCGGCGCACTATCCGAATCGAGCTCGTCTGTCGTGATGGTTTCTAGTTCTATCGTCCATCCTGCCGGCACATTCATGCATCTAGACGACGGGTCTGTGTCGTGTAGGTTCAGCTCCCACGGCATTTACGAAAACGGTACCGACGCCTGGTGTCGGCATTCAAATCTGTCAAACTCCATTCACGTGATGGGTTGCGCCATTTTTTAACTAAACGTATCCATCGTGGCATTGCCGTCTGGCATTGCCGTCTATGGAGTTCTGAGGATTTTCAGGTCGAGAGGCTGCTTATCGATGAGTCCAGAAGAAAGCCAGCTGCTACGCTGTACGGCTGAAATGACCGAAGTAGGTCTGGTGCGTGAATATTGGCGGGGTCAATTCTTATGCGAATACGCACGGGCGAGTCTGGTCATGCTCAGGGCTGCCTCTTGTCTCCGTGAGGCAGCCCGTTCGACACAGAGGGACGCCATCCCTCTCACCGTCTGTCGGATGTCTCAGGGGCATGGAGTGAGTGGCAGTTCTAGAATGAGGGTGCTCAGACTTCCAATTTGCCATTGTCGAGGGATTGACCGACCGTGGAGAAGGTTCTTGACCTCTTCGAATCTAACACAATCACTATCATTATAGGCATAGCCAAAACATATGTGTGTCAGGCTATCGGAACGGTGAACGTTCGAAGTGTATAGGTACACCATAACGGCGTTTTACTTCGGACGGGTGAGGTTGAGACATAACTTGTCATTGAGACATGTCTTGCAGACGGGCGGGAGAAACTTTATGGATCATATCATGCTCATATATGAAATCTCGTGATCGACTATCACCTGATTCTTAAGCACCATCTTCGATCAGTGTTGGACGGGATGTGCCGTAGCTGTCTATCATCGCAGTCACCATAATTCATACTGGTCAAATAAAGTGAAGACGCTTAATCCAACTCGAATTGATACTCACAGTATTACAGGATGTATGTGGAATCAGCAATCAAATCACCATGGAAGCAGTTGGGGATGACAGGGCGCTCACACACAAGTCAGGGGCAGGAATACGGCTTGTATCTAACATTGTCGCAAGACGCAAAGATTAATAAACATTTCCGACTTGTAGTGTCATTACATTGATTACATCCAGTCTCATCGATTATCTGTGAAGATAAGTTTCTATGACTGCCACTCTAGCCCAGTCCCGATCTCCGAACCCCTATATAATTCCATCCAAACCATCTATATTCCCCCAAAACAGGCTCACTTGAACGTAACCCAAACCTCAAACATCTGCCACAACTTTTCATCCTCAGGACCCGGTTCCTGCAGAACATTCAACTCATCCGCATCCGGCGCCTCAGCCGGCACGCGCTTAAACATCCTCGTCTTCACCTCCAGCGCCGCAACCTGATCCTTCCACCTCGGCTGCGCACACACCTCCCGCCACAGCGCCTCCCAGCTTTCGGCGTTATGGATATAACTGCACTTCCCCTTAGGATCCCTCGACTTTCGGAAGCGACCGGGCACCCGACTACCCGCATGCTCGCCGAGGATCAAAACAGGTTTTCCCGTATCCTTCCGCAAAAGTCTCAAGCAGCGGTTCGCAACGCGCCGATGATCGTCTAGATCAAAGAGATGGAAGACAGCCTCGACATGCAGGATCGTGACGCGGTCATTCAGCACATTCAGGCGATCCAATGCTAAGTCCTCCGTGTCAGCGAGCACGTTGCCGGGACACAGGAATTGGTCCCGCGGCAGCTTGTGCGCGTCCTGAAAGAGCTCGAAGCTGAGCTCAATGAAGCGCGGCTCGATGTCGCTGGCCCAGAGTCGGTGCGGGAGGGCTCCGTCCGCGATGAGCTTGCGGAGGTCTTGGCCAAGACAGCAGGCGCAGTCGAGGAAGAGGGGTTCCGGCTCGCCAGGCACAGTCGGCCGGCTAAGAGGCTCTAGCACGTGCTTCTGGTACGAGACATGACGGGCGAAGTCGAGGTCGACGAAGCGGAACGAGCCCACGCAGTGATAGGGAAATTTGGCAAATGCTGCGTCCCGGAACTTTGTGATGTGGGTGATCTGTTGGTCCTCTGGGATGCCGGCGTACGAGCTCAAGAGCTCGGCCATCTTTTTGGGGACATGGGGTAATGTCTCCGGGTAGGGCTGTTTGTGCTCGAGTAATTGGGGTGTATCGACTGCCATGATTTGTGTGTTTTTCTTGAGTGACAAAGAAGAAATAGTCTACAGAGAACAGAGACGAGGAAGACGAGAGGGTAGATATATATACAGGGAGCCTCGGTCGATCTTCAGCGGATATAAATCAAGAACCATGACCCTTGTCAGACCCCGAACCATGGTCCTCTCGTATCCCGAGTGTGGATCATGTAAGTCATCCGCTACTAGTAGCTAAAGATCGGCCCCGACCCTAGATATTCATATGACGTGTCTCAGCTGTGTGGATATAGCTATAGACACATGTAGTATCCCGAGGCTCACGCTCAGGGGCTGCGACGCCACCTAGGTAAGCCGTATCCACGACTGATGCAGAAAGATGTCGTTGATAGTTGACGACCTGGACAGCCGACCAGTTGTCCCATACACGTGGCTATTCACACGGCACAATGACACAACTGCAGCACGGGAGATGCCGTAGTTTAGACTAATGTTGTTCTGTATGTACACGATGTCATTCGACGGCTCCGTCGCGGCGATCGCACGGCATTCGCGGTGCCGGATACCCGGAGATGTACTAGTGGCGCCAAGGGTGTGAAGACGGCTGAAAATCCGGCCAAGCTTGTTTGGGGAATGATTCGTTGGTTGGGGCTGAAAAGGATTCGTCGATTCGGTTGATTCGAGCTGAAAGCCGGAATCACGTGGTCATGGCGCAGTACTTTTCTCAACGACCATGGTGAGTCACCTTCACGTCCAGGTTCCACAGTTACAAATCGCAGCAATGGGCAAGTTCATAACTCTACTTAGCTCTGGAGGCCTTCAAGACTGAGCCAACAACGAGCCCTCCTCACGACCCCAATGCTGCTAATGGTCTGATCAATATAGAAGGCCTCCTTTGAAGGACGATGATTGATCATCCCCAAGAGGCTAGGGCCTTGGCATGTCATCGCCAAGGTCCTTTCTGATGCACTTTGATAGTGGTGACTCGATATATATCAACCTCCATGGAAACCCCAGGAATTCTCAGAATCTCAATCAGACTCGAACGCAAACTTGGTGCACTAGCAGAGTCAACACATCTGGGCGCGCAGTTGATTTCTCCCTATTCAGAACCCAAGCCGACAGCCCTCGACAGAGGTTTGTCATAGAAACGAGATCCTGGCTATTCTGAGAACAAGGCATGGTCTAGATTCCAGAGCCACCAGCGTTCTCTCGGTCCCAAGATTATACCAAGACACCAAAGTTTATGGAAACGGTTTCTTGGTACTCTTGGCTAAGGTTTGGAGATGCATGTTGAGGCGGAGGTGGTGAGGCCCGCGCTGGCATGGATGGGATGCATGGCCCAGGCCGCATCTGAGAAAGAGATCAGGGGTCCGACTGGGTTATTATATAAAGCAGGTTTGCCGCAGACTCCATGACGAAATGATTGGTAAACCCCTGTGTTTACCACGTTCTTTTGGTCTGCATCTCTTTGTTCTCTTTAATCATAGCCTCGTCTCAATAGCATCATTTGTGTAAACCATAAGAAACGAAGAAGCCGTGACACGATCGACGACATCGCCGCATTATACTAAACTCTTCATGCGACCCATTCGCGCAACACCATCGCATGTCGCCGCGACCATTACTCTACTATGGCTGCGCAGTTCGAGAAACACCCCTATCTTCTACCAGCCGAAGAAGTAGCAAAACACCTAGAAACGGACCTCGAGCGAGGTCTTTCGTCTGAACAGGTCAAGCTGCTGCGAGAGAAGTATCCTCCAAATGAATTGGACATTGGGGGTGCCATCCCCTGGTACAAGATCTTCATCAGGCAGCTGCTGAACGCGATGATCTTGGTAGGGCTTTGTGAAGTCAGCCGATACAGACAGTCAATTGACTCTTCGACAGGTCTTGTTCTTCGCCCTTGCGCTCAGTTTTATCGTCGGCGATTACATCGAGGGTGGCGTTCTTGCCGCTGTCATCATTCTGAACGTCTCCATAGGCTTCTTCCAAGAGTATGGCGCCGAAAAGAAGATGGATGCTCTTCGAGCTCTTTCGTCACCCTCGGCGTTGGTTCTAAGAGATGGTAGAACACAGGTCATTCCCAAGTATATCTTCCTCATAATCATTCCAGTGTGTCGAAATATCCATGCTAAGACTCGTATAGTCCAGAAGTTGTCCCGGGAGATGTTGTTATCCTGAAAATGGGCGACACAATCCCAGCTGACATCCGCCTCTTCGAAGTCATGAATTTGTCGGCCGACGAACAATCCCTCACTGGGGAGTCGATTCCCGTCGAGAAAGTCACCGATCCACTGGAGGATACAGAACTAGGAATAGGGGATAGGATCAACATTGCATATGGCACCACTATTGTCCAGAAGGGTCGTGGTCGTGGCATTGTCATCTTCACTGGTATGAAGACTGAAGTTGGGAAAATTGCTGCTGTAAGTGACTTCGGAACCTCACTTCCTCGGGTCAACACCATTCCGGGGTCGTGCTCCGAGATGTACCACAAAATCTCCAAGCCGCTCGACAAGGCTCTGGGCTAACCGTACGTTATGTAGTCAACTGCGAAGAAACAACGCAAGGCCGGTCGTTCAATGAATGCCAAGAAGTATGGCAAACGCCAACCAATAATCGGTCTTTCCAAACGGACCTACGATTTTGTAGGTGGATTCCTTGGATTGACTGAGGGAACGCCTCTACAGATCAAGCTATCGAAACTCGCATATGTTCTCTTTGGCTGCGCCCTCGTTCTCGCTCTTGTTGTATTTGGTGTTAACAAATTTGGCGACGCTCAAGAAATTGTGATTTATGCAATTAGCACCGGTATCGCCATCATCCCCGAGTCTCTCGTGGCGTAAGTGCCGTATAATCGTCGAAAGTTGAATGTGTAGTTGCTGACTTTTCGGTAGTGTCTTGACTATCACGATGGTTGTTGCTACAACTGTAATGAGAAAGGCCAATGTGGTCGTTCGGGATCTCTCTGCTTTAGAAGCTCTCGGTGGCGTGACCAACATCTGCTCTGACAAGACTGGCACGTTGACTCAAGGGGCCATGATCGTCCGCAAAGTATGGCTACCCCTGAATACAGTGTACACGGTCCAGGACTCGAAGCATCCCAATGATCCTACGGAAGGGCGAGTGACTTTTGCTGAAGTAAAGGATGATGCCGCCGAGGCCATCCAAGAGAAAGTCGACTTTGATCAACAACGAAGTGCTGCAGCTCTTACATTCGACCTTCCAGATGAGAAGCCCAATCAGCCCATCACCACTTCGAAGACAGATCCACTGGCGGAATTGAACCCTGAACTGGAAGCTTTCCTGCTGTCCGCTTCTCTGTGCAACCTTGCCACTGTTAGACACGAGCTTCATCCCAAAGATGATGAGTCCGAATGGCAAGTCACCGGCGAGCCAACAGAGATCGCATTACAAGTCTTTGCCCACAGGTTCGGCTTAGGCAAGAAAGTCAATGAGCGTAATGGCTGGAAACAGGTTGCCGAGTTTGCCTTTGATAGTAACATCAAGCGCATGTCGGTCATTTATAACAGGCCCGATCGTCACAGCAGTGTTGTCTTCACCAAGGGGGCGGTGGAGCGCGTGATTGAGCTGTGCACGACAGTGGGCATTGGAAACCTGGAGGAACCCATGACTGAAGAGTACAAGGCGAAAATCATGAAGCAGATGGATACTTTTGCAAGCCACGGCCAGAGAGTGCTTGCTATTGCATCGCGACCTTGGGACGGCGTTTATAATCCCCATACGAGTGTCCAAAGTGGAGAGTCGGATGAAGACTTGCGTCGGCGTGTTGAATCCGGTCTCACGTTACTTGGTCTTGCCGGCATCTACGATCCACCTCGTAGGGAGACAACGCCAGCTATTGCCGAGTGTTCTTCTGCAGGTATCAAAGTACACATGTTGACCGGTGACCACCCAGCCACCGCCGAGGCGATTGCTAAGGAGGTCGGCATTATTCCTCGTAACCTGGGCGTCCTAGGAGAGGCCACCGCCAAAGCAATTGTCCTCAAGGCGAGTGAGTTTGATAAGTTGACTGACGAGGAGATTGACGCACTACCCGAGCTGCCCCTCGTACTCGCACGATGCGCCCCCGATACAAAAACGCGTATGATTGAAGCCTTACGCCGCCGTGGCGCATTCATGGCCATGACGGGTGACGGAGTGAACGATGCCCCCTCGCTGTCTCGTGCCGATGTTGGAATTGCTATGGGATCGGGTTCGGATGTTGCCAAATCCGCCTCAAAGCTAGTCCTGACTGACGACAAGTTCAACTCTATCGTTGCAGCCATTCGCGAGGGTCGGCGCATGTTCGAAAATATTCAAAAATTCATCCTGCACTTGCTGGCATCCAATGTTGGCGAGGTTATTCTGTTGATTGCAGGCCTCGGATTTCAGGACGAGTCCGGCTACTCTGTGTTTCCGGTCTCACCCCTTGAGATCTTATGGATCAACCTCATCACGTCGAGTTTCCCCGCCTTCGGGCTTGGACGGGAGGCCGCATCTCGGGAAGTCATGCGCAGGCCTCCACATGACAAGAAAACAGGTGTTTTCACCAAAGAGATCCTCGTCGACATGATTCTGTACGGCGTGATGATGGGCACTTTGTCGCTTGCGACGTTTATCATTGTCATCTATGGTGCTTATAACGGCCAACTTGGGCGGGATTGTAATAGGGAATGGTCTGAGGCTTGCATACCGGTATTTCGAGCTCGCGCGGTAGCCTTCGCTGAACTTACCTGGCTCATTCTAATAAGTGCCTGGGAGTTCAAGAACATTCGCCGCTCCATGTTCCGCCTCAACCCTGACAGCACCAGTCGCTTCCCCTTATTCAAGGACTTGTATGAGAACAGATTTCTGTTCTGGGCTGTTGTGATCGCTGCTATTAGCGTCTTCCCCGTCGTTTACATCCCGGTGCTGAACACGAAAGTTTTCAAGCACAGTGGCATCAGCTGGGAATGGGCCCTAGCCATTGGAGCGCTGATCCTCTATGTTGCTGGCGTGGAGCTCTGGAAGCTCACGAAGCGCAAGTTCAGGCTGCTTGAGGGTCGCGCAGTTGTACGCGGTGCATTCTCACAGGGTGAGGAAAGCGGTAGTAGAGTGTCTCGCTCCTTTAGCTTGAGCATGGGCAGTCTCAAAGTGTGGAAGAGTCAAACGCGTGACCGTGACGCGGAAAAGTGAGGTGGATGAAGGAATGGGTAGGAGGTATTTTTCGAGAAGATGGGAAAGGATCCATTATGATACCCAGACATGAGGGAGGAATCCTGAGACGAGACTTCCGTTTTATCACACGCGAGGCTTCTCATATGTAGCATCTCATATGTAATTATTCGTCATGATTCTCATTCTGTACATGAAGAAGAAGTCGCATCTCAGTGCTCTGGTGCCCATAACAAGTTTACTCGTGCGCTGTTACACAGGAATATGCATCTGCACAAGAGTCAATAAATAGGGGCTAATTTAGTCAGCCTATGAACTCTCAGTTCTGATTCGTCACTGACAAGGCAGTCGCCCCACATCGACCGACCTTAATAAGTGCAGGTGCGCTTGTGATCCGTACTTCCACTTGCACATTCACATTGACCGTGTCCATTCCGACCCAGACAGCGCAACGTCTCTCAATCGCCAACTTCAATCCATTCCTTTAAGATACCTTACGACCCACGATAATTCACCAACCAGATTTCTCCTTTCGTTCATTCCTGTATATCTTCTTATTTTAATAACTCACTCACGTTCAATTCATCACAATGGCGCCTACCAAAGCTACCTCTTCTGGCGACAAGTACTCGGTCATTCTGCCGACCTACAATGAGCGCCGCAACCTGCCTATTGTCACCTGGTTGCTCAACCGCACTTTCTCCGAGCAGTATGCTCTAACTACCCAGTAACTGGCGCCATGGACGCTCGCTAACCGATGCCTCGCTCTTCTCTCACAGCAAGCTCGACTGGGAACTCGTAATCGTCGACGACGGCTCGCCGGACGGAACACAGGAGGTCGCACAGCAGTTGGTGAAGGCATACGCGCCGCACGTGGTCCTGAAGACGCGCACGGGCAAGCTAGGTCTGGGAACGGCCTACGTGCACGGCCTGCAGTTCGTGACCGGAAACTTCGTCATCATCATGGACGCCGACTTCAGCCACCACCCCAAGTTCATCCCGGAGATGATCGCGCGCCAGAAGGAGGCAAACTACGACATCGTCACGGGCACGCGCTACGCCGGAAACGGCGGCGTCTACGGCTGGGACCTCAAGCGCAAGTTTGTCAGTCGCGGCGCCAACCTCTTCGCCGATACCGTCCTCCGCCCCGGCGTTAGCGATCTCACTGGTAGTTTCCGACTCTACAAGAAGGCCGTCCTTAAGAAGGTCATTGAGAGCACGGAGAGTAAGGGTTACACTTTCCAGATGGAGATGATGGTGCGCGCTAAGGCCATGGGCTGCACTGTTGCCGAGGTCCCTATCAGCTTCGTTGACCGTCTGTACGGTGAGTCGAAGTTGGGTGGTGATGAGATTGTTGAATATGCCAAGGGTGTCCTGAACCTCTGGCTGAAGGTATAAGGGCGGATTGTGAAATGCTCATGAGAACGTTTCACGGAATTTGCATGCAAGAGGAAGCTAAGAAAAAGGTTGATGATCATGAAATCAACCCGGTCCGGCGTTTATGGATGATTTTTGGCATGCGCATGTACAGCTTCTATGAATTCGTAATACAGGCCCGCGATGAGGCGCCGCTCAGATTCCCAACCAGTTTCTCCTCGTTCTTTCAAAAATCGCAACTCATAAATGTTTTTAAAATCCAGGAGCCGCAGGTCTCAGTAAGCCGTTAAATGATTCGCTTTTCGTATCTCATAATGTCGCTAATTCCCAAAGACGAACATAGCAATGAATGGTCAGTATCACTAATATCCCACGCCCCTTCTCACATGTTTCGTCCACCCGTAACCATGATCGTCTGGCCCGTAACGTAAGAAAATAACGGACTGGCGACCGCCAGGATCGCAGAGGCCGCTTCGGTGGGCTGTCCCGGTCTCCGGAGGGGGATATCGGCATGTTGCTGATCGGGCGGGACCTGCTTCGAACCCTGCGGTATACCGAGAGCGATACGCTCACCCCTCGGCCCGAGGACGTAAGCGCCCTTCTCTTTCGCCTGCGTAAGACGTGTCGAGATATGGCCGAACGCAATGGTATTCGCGCGCACACCGAACGCAGGACCCCACTCCTTCGCAATCGTCTTCGTCATGCCGACAATGCCGGCCTTCGCCATGGCATAGTTGATCTGTCCCGGATTTCCGTTAACGCCGCTCGTCGAGCTGATGTTGATGATGCAGCGGGGCTCGCCGTCCTGGACGCGGAAGTAGGGCGCCGCGGCGCGTATCAACTTGAAGGGCGCTGTCGCGTGCAGGTTCACTATAGTGTCCCATTGCTCGTCCTTCATCTTGTGGATCACGCCGTCCCATGTGTAGCCAGCGTTGTTCACGAGGATGTGTAGTTTGCCGCCGCCGAAGTCGGCTGCTCTCCTGACCAACTCTGTCTGGTAGGCTGGTTCTAGGATGTCACCCGGTACGGCGAGTGCGCGACCATGTCCGGCCCTGTTGATGCTTTCGGCGACCGCCCGGGCCTTTCCTGTATGATTGTAAGCAGCAGGTCCGCCATTAGAAACCAGTTGAGGTTGATCTCGGCTGCGTGATGAAAGAGATATGCACAGAGCTTGCCTGACTGAGCTAGATAGATAGGCAGACATGCTCAAGTTAAGTGGGAGAATATATATTACCTGCATCGATATCTGCAACGACAACTCTTGCGCCCTCGTTTGCGAAGAGCCTGGCAGTCTCAGCTCCAATTCCTTGACCGCAGCCAGTGATGATGGCGGTCTGGCCAGCGAGCAGACCCCTGGGGTAGTTCAGCTGGCCGATGATCTGGGATATACGTTCCGCCATGGTGAAAGAACAGACAATAGTAATTAAGCAACTTCAGGCACCTTTCTTATCCGAGTTATCATGCCGATTCAAAGAGTTAGGTATGCTTGGGAGTAGGTAAGCAGGGTAGTATTCCACAGAAGGGTCACAACCACAGTAGGAGGTATTATGTGTGAATAGATAGGTAGGTAAGGAGTCAAGAAGTGAATGAATGGCTGTCCAGAACCATCAATTGGGCTTTATTTCAGGCTCTTTGACCGTGAGTGATCTCGACGAATCATTCCCCTATGTTGGTGTACCTTGCTGAGAGGTCGACCTCGGAATCCCTTCCCACTGCTAAGCGCCCTACCTATCACGCAGACCCGGTTTACACGAGATCCAGCTCCATACTTAGCAGGACAGCACAGGGCAGGGCAGGGTTCCCCTCGCGCGTGCGGATAATTCCGCTGCAGCGAAAGTGCGAATTCATTCCACAATCAGTTTGGGACTGCTGGATATATAATTAAGCTGAGGCACCCATCCTTTTGAAAAGCGGCTTTCCAACCAGGAAGTCGTAATTGTATTGATATTTGTCATGTGAGAATTGAAAGCATGAAAATCGGACAGAATTCAGGATTTCGGATGATGATCACCTGTCTGACCATCGGTATAATATTATCTTGTTTAGATACATTCCGATTCCATAAAAATGCATATACCAAGTACTATCTTCTAACCGCATGTAACGCTACGGAACGCCCCTAACTCCGAGATCTCCTTCCATTACGTACGGATACAACGTGGGGTTGACTCCGTAAATCCAGCAAGTCCGTCAACATCTCGCATGTCCGGTTGTGCAAACTGATCTTTCTGCCTCGTGCGGATGACATGACTTGAACGATGCGCGGACGCGGAGGCGCTCGAGGCGGCAGGGCACCTTCTGCACCATGGAGCCGATTGAAACCCGTCGAGCTCGATCCCCTCGAGGCCATGGGCTTGCCCTCGAAGGGTGACAACAGGTACGATTTGATTATCGTCTCTGCTGGTGCTTTCAACTCTAACCAGACATGTCCAGACTTCTGGATTTCAAAACGCAGGAACGCTACTATACGAAAATCGTCGAGCGCTACATGACCTTCTGCTCAGATGCCGGTGAACGCGACGAACTCCTGCGCCGCTTCGCCTCCCTGAATCTCTCCTCTGCGAACGAACCGGGCCCGTCTATGCCTGCAGGGAATGCGCGGACGCAGGGGGATAACTCAAAGGCGCTCTCGGATGTGCTCTCGGCGCTTAGAAAGTTACGCGAGGGCATCGTGGCCGCGAAACGTACCGACGACTTCGCCATCCAGGCATACCTTTTTTGCATCCGCTTGTCCGTCTTAGTGAAGCATCCAGAGTCCTACCATCCTGCTATCCTCCATCTCCTGCGTCGGATCCAGCCGGTTCACAGCATGACGACGGTGGAGTTAAACGAGGTGATATCGTATCTTGTCTTAGACACGGCCTGCAGACGGAATAACCTAGGCGAAGCCTACGCACTCCGCCACCGATACCATCTGAAAGATGCCAAAGTCGACGCCATTTTGGACGCCCTTACGCACGACAACTACGTCGAATTCTTCCGCTTGAAGCAGAGGGTCGATGGACACCGGGCGAAGCTATTGGAGCACGCCGAGATAGCCATGCGCAAGCATCTGCTCAAGTGCTTTGGCCGGTCCTATCTCAGCGTGGATTTATCATTTTTGGAGACCTGCGCCGACTCCTCCTGGGCTCATCTCACCGAAGAGCACGGGGTGGGCTGGGAACTAGACGGAAGCAAGGTTATTATTAGAAAGGTCAAGGCACGGTAGTGAACGGCTCCAGGTTTTCTTTTAATTGATACCCTCATCGTTATTGTTCTCAGATGGAGACTTCCAAGAGAAAATGTTAGCGAATTTATAAAATTGACAACCATCCCTCATCTCCTTTTCGTGACTGTAGGAACACTGCTTCATGCGTTCTTCATCGCATGATTACGAAATAGGGGTCATGGCCTTCAACTACGCACTGATGGGAAGAACCGTGTGCTGCCAACGCGTCGTTGTCATGCACTCGTTCAGTCCAGAAAGAATACTACCCACAGTCTCCTTCCACCAACGCTAACAGACATATACCTATCTAGCTGACCATCGGCTACCCTTTCGGTGAGTAATAACCGACAGACAAACATCAACCATGACTCGAGATATCCGAGCGTGCCTTTCGTTCAAGTTCTAGACTGCTATCACAGCCCAACTCTACTTGAACACCGATTCTCCTTGCAAGGAGATCCTCTCGCATTGATTTGTTGAGAGCATTTTGCTATAAAACCCTATAGGATTCGGACTGCCTCCTATCTCATGTCCCTGTGTGTTACTCACAATGAGATGCAATAGAGGCTGACGAGGTACCCGCCATCCATGCCAGCAGCCAGCAACCAGCAATCAGCCATTACCACACCTTCCGTGAGTCGATTGCGAGAAGGGTTGCTTTCTGGCGCTTACCCATAACTCTGGATGCCCTCAAATAGAGGAAAGTTGCCCACACCCAGGCGTGTGAATGAATCGTGTTATGAAGTTCCCACGAGGCGCCAATGGAAAGGAGCTCGCAGTTGATCGATTCGATGCTGGTAGATTCATCATCGGCCTACACTTGGGGCTTCACCATCTGACTTCATATCCAGCTCTCTGAATGTAAACTCGCCAATCTCAGCCAGAGCAGGAAAGTGCCCGTTCGATTAAAGGGACTGTCGAAGTTCGGGTCGCAAAGATATCGGACTTCTTGATCGCTGGTGGCTGCGATTTGAGGAAAATGGGTACGTCGAACGGCCAAGGAAGGATCTATCCCCCAAGAGAGCCTTACATCTCCAGGGGTCAGGAGAATATAGGTAGTTTGGGGGAGACGCGTCGTCTCCGACCTCATCAGTTTCGTTTTACATGTGTTTACCTTATAAGTGGCCCTCAAGAAGCACTGTTGATGGGTTTCTGCGATCACTCGCCATTCAATTGATTAGAACCATCTCGGCCCCGGCCACGAGCTCAATGTTGCAATTGGCTGCCATAAGGTGCCATGGGGTTTGAAGAGTCTGCTATCAAACCGATTGTGATTGAGACCGATCCCAGCATGTTGTGCGGTTGGCACGGAATGTCTGAGCATACTATAGTATGATCAGGGGCCCGGTCAAAGGATGTGAGGAAAGGGAATAATACCCTCGCGGTCCGCGTTGGACGACAGAGGATTAGAATAATGCTAGAAGGGGCATTGGTGAAAGTCATGAGCACGTATATATAGGAGACAATGAGTACTCACTCAATCTAATAACGACATAGACTTTTTTTTAAAATGGAAGAATGGAATAGCAAAAGAACGACTGACAGAGAGGGAATATGAGTATCAGGATGGGAGATATCACCTGCCTCCCTACACAGGGTAAACACTCCCCCCTGAATGTTGGGAAGGATGGACTTTGGGCAGGACAGCCCCTTGATTGCATGTCACAGATGAGCCCTGATTTGTATTCAGGTAATCACCAAGATATAACGTGTCTCGGGAAGGTAGCAGTCAACACACGATGAAGCAATCTCAAATCTCCTAGACCCTAATCTAAGGTGTTTGTCTGCCTACCGACACAGGTAATCTCGGCTGCTTCTGCTGCCTTCTACAGGCGAATTACCTACACTCGCAAGAATCAGTCATCTTCTATATCGTCGTCACTCAGGACAAGCTTCTGCACTTGTATAGAGGACCCGGAAGACCCAGTATGGCTGCTCTGCCGCAGGCCGAAGCTTTTCCTTCGCGGTGACATTTCCTCAGTCGGCCTGTCCGTGGCCCACGCTTCTCCAGCCCCTGCTCCGGAGGTCTCATCCAGATCTACTTCGTTCTCGTCAGTAGCCCATCCTCCGATGCCTGAATATGAAACGATTCTCTCAATCTCCTTTAATCGAATCGGAATACCTGTCATCCTACGGCGACGAGCAAGATGCAACATATAGGGTAATCTTTCGAGCAACATTTCCCGGCGAGCAGAGCTGCCCAGGGATAGCAACGCAGCTGAAGACTGGTTTTGAGTCTGCTCAGACGTTTTGATTTTGTTTTGCTGCGCAATTTGATTGCCAAATGTTTGATTCGTATCAGTATTTCTTGGCCGCCGAAATGCTGATGCGCCATCAGTCACGTCATGCTCGTTGTCTTCACCCCTCAACAAGACCGAAGACCAATGGTCAACTAGACTTTCCAGCTCTTCTTTCTCTCGCCATAGTTTGAGACTTGTAGGGTAGAACATTTTGAATGCATCACCACCACTTCGTTTGGATCCGGCCGTCGCTTTCCTCGTGACAGGGTTGGGAAGTGAGAAAAGTAACCCACGCGTGGCAACTTGGAATGCGATCTCCTCCTGACGAAGCACATGACTTGCTGAGTCTTTGCCCGAGTAACTTAACGCACTGCCGCCGCGGGTATCAAAAAACACATCTCGTGAAGGACACAAGAGATCGCTGTCGGACAGTTGGTCCATACACCCTCCCATGTAGTCCAGAAAGGAATTCGGATCAGAATAACTCGGTGGCTCGCAGGACAAGACATAGTTCTCATGTAGGGCTGAAATGAATGTATGCGTATCGGTCCCTGTTTCATCGATCAGAGTGTCGACAGATACTTCGGATTTCAACGGCCGGGAATATGAAGCCAGATGACCAGGAAGCAATTCGGCTCTTCCTTCTGGAGTTCTAGGGTCAGCCGGGCTCTCATCTCTCCTATTATACACGACTTTCCCCACGGCATGAAAGATGCCTAGGCTTGCTTCTCGCTGGGAAACGAGTTGCAACGTTTCTACCTCACCAGGGGTCAAGGAGACATTGCTTTTGAGGGAACGCTTCGGTTTACCGAAGCTGACTTGGGATCCCCAATCAGCATCTGCGTCTCCTTTCAGGCAGAGAAACTGGAGAGCAGATATAGCACTTCGGATATCTCCTATCTCACCCAATTTCTTGAGCACTAACGGTCCTGGCGTCCGTCGTCTACCAGATTTTCTAGCTTCTTTCTGTACTATCAACTCTAGGGCGGCAGCCAGTAGTGTCGGTGCTATGGCATTGAATTCGATGATACCAGTTCCAGGATGGCGTAAGATTTCAGGGCCCAGCAATCTATGCACAGTAAAGCTATCCGCATATGCGGATGTAGTCGTCAAGAGAGTTTCAGATATGATCATAACGACTGGCGTGATTGAATCTCCAGTAGCACGCTGCGTGAAGACAGAGAGTGACGGAGTATTAGTGGCTAGATACTGCAGGACAGCTTTTCGAAAAGACGCGAGGGCCGTAGATGAGCGAGCAAAAGTATTAGGAAACTCTTCAATGAGCAAAATCTTCCGCGAGGAATTGCTCATCTCATTACTTCCCGGTGCGGCATCTTCCTGGTTGGTGTCCAACTGAGAAAACTTGCCGCCCCTTCCCATAAATTCTTCGAACTGCGCTGAAGCGGATTGAAATCCTAGGGAGCCGTCATATGCTGCCGTCGGATTCCGCCACTCGAGGACCTCGCAGCGCATATCTTTTGCGAGAAGTCGCAATGCGGTTGTTTTACCAGTTCCAGCTGCGCCTTTGAGAATAAGCAAGCGCTGTCGCATTCGGCCGGCCATCACATCCTCAAGCCACTTCCTCACATCGGCAACCTTCCTTTTATGGACCGCCAACTCGTCCAGGTTCACTGGGCCAAACATCTCAGACCATGGGCGCTGCTCATCATCACTTACTGTACGATTCCGCAAGGGCAAAGCTGGTTTTAAGAACCTTTGGGTCGTGGCTGTGGCTGCAGAGGTATTGCTGCTGCCGGCGTTCAACTCTTTAACACGCCGTCGCGCAGTGGGCCCAACGTGACTGGGCGTTGTAGCCCTATGTTCGCCCACATCATCATCATCGGAGATAGGATCGCTTGATATGTCGTCATCCAACACCACGACTGGCACACGCGTCGTACCGCGTTCGGCTTGCTTCGAGAACAACGATACTATATCGCCCGACTTGCCCTTCTCCTCAGATTTGACCTTCGCCGATGGCTTGGTTCTACTCTTTCCTGGACTCGAAGTCGTGCTTTTTTTCGAGCCCTTCTCAACTGAGCTGTTCAGAGAGTCCAGCTGAAAAGGCTTCAGAGGTGGATTGGAGGACTGAGCGGCGGCGAGACGAGACGACTTGCGGACTGGACTCGGCGAGAGGGTGATGGCTCGAGGACTGTCTGGGTTGGACGTATTTTTGGCATCAGGCGAAGAGAATAGGTAGTTGGCCAATGTGTTAGCTGGCGGACTCGCGTCTTCCTCATCGCTCGACGTTTGCACTATGGTTCTTTTGCGGCGCTTTGCAGGCGGCGCCATGGCGTGATTGCACTTGGATGCTGAACGGCATCTGTTGGCGCTTGCTATCAACTCGGGTTCTAGGGAAGGCTACAGGAGGACGAGAGCATTCGCAAATCGACGAGGTGATATTATGTGGAAGGTACGAATATACCCTTACCTAATCCATGAATTGGAAGCGGGATGGAACGGCGCAATTCAATACAGGCGGGTTGAGAGACTGAGGTTTAGGTAAATTATCCGATCGCCCAAGATGGATGCTGGGCGGTGCAGAATGGGCTAAACGTGGGGTTTTGGAAGGGGCCTTAGGCTTCCGCATTTGCGTCATTGTACGGATTATAATGATATTCGTACAGGGGCAAAATAGCAAATACTAGCCCCTGAAGCGACCTCAGGCACTCACAGTTCTACAGCGGCTTACACACTCGGACTCTTCAACTCAACAACACGATATCTCACGGGTTAATATGTCAAGAGAGTCTCTCGATAATAGTAGTAAAGATACGCGGAGCAGACTTTTGTATTATACACCTAACGATTCAAAGACCTACGCATCCCAGTATCATTCTGTTACGGGAATCCAGGCACCGAAAGCTCATAACTCAGATACATACCTCATACTCAGTAAGTCGTAGCTGTATCGGCAACGATATAGTAGAGCTATGTATGCGATAGCATATCAGTCTTCCTTTCCGTTAGCAAAACTACGTTTTCTCCTACCATAGAGAGGTTGATGGAAATTAGAAAACGTAAGGGTGGTCCTCGGCCATTGATGAGACCTCGTCCATATGGACGACAGGTGTCCATCCTTCAAAGTCATCGGCAAACCGGATGGCCGCCGCTAGGTAGTGCTCGTGGACATCTCCCCATGTCTTAGCTGCCTCTTTCATTGCACGGATAGCTAGATTTCGTTAATATGAGTTTGAAAGTAAAACAGAAACAAGTAGGGAGGGGGCCAGACCTTTGACGAAGTGGGCGTCTGTCGCGTAAGCCCCGTTCAGCGCCTTATGTTCCGCATAGTCCCATTGCTTCCCGGCTACATCGGTAGACTTGATGTAGTCAGGGTCAATCTTGGGGCATTTGAAGATGGCGTAAACTGCAATCGTTAATAGCCACCACTGTCGTACTAGGCTCATGTGAAACTTCTTGGGAACCATGGGGAGCAGGATCCGAACAGCATGACTTGTTGTAAGCAGATGAACGATGAAGAAATTGTACGAATGCGTCCCTGGCGGGACTGTCGCTACGAGCAAGGACACCGCCGCCTCCTGTGACTCTTGAAACTGTTTCTTGGGGTCGTCGAGAGACCAAGCGTTCCAGTATTCCATGACGATGTCCTCGTGGTCCTGAAACAGAAACTTGAGATTGCGCAATCCCGGTGTCTCAAACATGTCTGCCAATCGCTTGTCACCGGCCATTCTCGCCAGTAACTCATACACGCTGGACGATGCGCATGATGAGGGCTTCGTATAAGACGGGTCGTCGATATACTTATGGAAGAAGTTGTACTGAGTCGCAGCCATCCCCAAGGATTCAATGGCGATCTCCTTGTTGTCCATCTCATAAGCATACCCGAGATGAATCAAAGGGTGACCGACTACCATGTTGTTAGTGACAATTAGTTAAAATAGCATGTCTATGAGAAGAACATACGACCACCGATGAGGCAGTTGATCAGTGGTTCTTTACCACCGAACATATACTCCTCAACCACTTGCTTCCAGTCATAATTGTGCTTCAACACAAGAGCATCCTCGAAGAAATCAACATAAGCACGTTGATATCTGCCATCTCCGAAGAAGTCTCGCCAATCATTCTGAGTGACTTCGGCAGGAGACGGCTGCCACGGCTCTAGTGGCTTGGCCTCTTCCTCATAGATTCTGTGCAAGTGTTGATCAGAAGCTCCGAGTAAGTATGCAGAGCTCAAGATATGTGGCATATGATTGTGGTAGTGAAGATGGTTATAGAGGATGGCGTGGTTGACATGGTTGGCTCTCAACAAATGCTTCAGGGTCCGGGGCCGTTTCTCTGGTGCCGTCTCCACATTGTGAATCTCGACCGAAGGGAGATCGATTGAGCGGGACTCCCGATCGTTATCGATCAATCGGCCAACATAAGATAGTATCGAAGTCATGGTTGAGCCTCGTTTACTACTTAGACCATTGGACTGAGAGGTGTATGTAGGTAGCTGGGAGAGGCGAGTTGTGTCATAGCACGATGGGGAAGATATCCATTCGTCTCCATCGCTGCCCCATGCTGTGACGTCACATTTCTCGGATCTCTCGGATACAAGCATACCCATGAAGGCTACAGCGGATTAATGCAATGCCTGGCTAGCGCTGCCACTGTAAGGTGCATAATGCAAGTCCCAAAATAAATGACCTAAGTGGGGTGCATCGCATCGGCAATGATGGATCCGCTCATCGGTCTTTTTGACAAATGCCGACCTCCACCCAACAACAACAACAGCATCGGAAGGTCATATTCCGTTCAAGTACAACGATTGCTTTTTCACCTCCAGGGATTCACGTCGCAGTCAGTGAACTAAAATGCCGGCTTCAAAAGACATTCATATCTACGCAGAACTTCTGTCGAACATTCGCCAAGTATCTATCGGATGCACTCTGCCAACGCCAGCCGCGGATCACACACGAGCATATATTGCTCCTGATGGCCGTGCTCTAACTGTTGATCATGGAGGACAAAATCGAACAATTCAACTGCCCGGTAGCGTAGCTTTTGCGTCAAAGTTACCTGTCGATAGATCAAGAGGCAGAAGGCTGGCATGGAGACTACCCCTAGCCGCGCCTCAGACCGGTCGAATCTTGCCGTTAACAGAGCATCCGGTTCCCTGGTCCGCCACGGACCTTGAGCCAGGTTCAGCTGTGGTCTGTAGAAGTTGCAAGTCAAACATTATAAATGCCGGGACTCTCCGGGTGTGGAAAGATTTACCAAGTGAAAACTGGGCAGAGATGATGGAGTTCTGGCATTGCCACAAGCCGACAAATCATCAACACGATCACGCCGATGAGCACCTAACTAAACGTGGATATGGAGCAAGCTCACGGATAGCCGCTCAGTCCAGCGTAGGCTTTGTTGATCTGACATCTTTTCTCTTCGCATACTCCGATGTTATCGAGCCTTCGGTAAGTTCACTTCTGAATCCATGCCGGCGTTACGGATATCATGTCATATCACTCTTTCCTGGGTATATAGAAGGTGGCCAGGGCCGGCATCTCTGCCTTTCAGTGGACTGGTCACCGATACTCATACCCTAGACTGAACTTCTTCTTTCAGTTCCCAACTCATGGTGCCTTGTTGTTGGATCCTATGTCTCTGACTCTGGAATCGACGACGAGGTGCCTGGGAACGCCCGCCTCTGTCTTTCACTAAGAGTTTTCTTTGGATGTGGAAACCTTGGGATTATACAGAGGTACATTTATGTATATATTATTCAACACAATTGAATGCCAGCCCTTGCAAGTTGTCCTTCGTAACATAGCTGCCCATCTGTTCCTATCTTCTTACACGTAAATCACGGACTGCTGATACAGCATGTCTAGGTCTCGACTTCATCAGATACCGACAAGACGCCCAAGGGGACCCCCTTAAAATGTGCCACGTGCAAAACACAGTTAGGCGTATACAGCGAGCAAGCTTCTTCTGTTTCGATGTTTAAATGGCAGGTCCATGTGAAGCAGCAAGACCAAAGCACGCCAGAGTCATCCTCACCGAGCTTAGTCCAGTGCGTCAGTGCGATGCTTCTGGCGACCATGGCGCGCTCGGGATGTTCCAAGTCCATCCTCATTCCAATGGAGACAAAATCGAAAGACGCCACCACCACTCAGGCCAGAGAGTTACTAAACATCTGGGTGTTCAACGCAAATATCACCTTTTCCTCGACAGAAGCATCAGCATCACCCGTCAATGCCGTCAAGGTGTTTTATCGAACGGTCAGTCAGGAGGCGGCCAACAAGATGCTCGACTCCGTGGTTTCCGACGTTGAGGATATATCGTTGCCCGCTGAAGCGATCGCGACAATAGTGGAGCTCCTAAACAAGAGTACAAGCTTCGTTCCAGAGAGCGATCGCAAATTTCAAGAGTGGACAGTAGGCCTCCTGGAAAAGTGGGACGATAGACGGTAAAGATAGATGATGCGGCTTGCCTGATTGTCAAGCTGTGCTGCTTGACGTACGGAATATATCAAGGGGTAATGAGCAGTTATCGTCTTGGCTCAAATAGGGGTTGAGTTCAGATCGGACGACTCCATCAAGACGGCTATGTATACAAGATCCGCGAAACTGTAATGTCGCCGTACTCATAATACCTGATCTCAATAAGCCTTCATCACATGCAGACTCTTCTTAATCCTTGATGAGTGTGTATGTCTCTTCTGTGTAGGACCTTCAATGACAGCAATTAGATATATAAATATACGGGAGGGCAGAGCCAGCACACATAACGTGGAATGATTCTCTTGACTAAAGCGCAGAGTGTTCTATAGACACATAAGGTTAATAAAACAAAGGAAACCATTCGTTGTTTAAGGGGCTTCTTAGATATTCATAATCTATTGGGACTTGGATGACACGATTCCTACACGAAAATTAGTATTCAGGAGAGGATACAGAAACGGAAGCACTTCGAGGTGGTACTCACTCTCCACATCAGCGACACTCTGTTGAAGAATCTGCTGAAGGGCCTTCGGGCTCTCAAGCTCCTTCTTGACCTTAGCGATAACGCTCTCGGCCAGCTCCCGCTGCTGGCGCTGCTTAACCTGGCCCTCGTAGCGAACCCAGGAGTCCAAAACGGCCTTAGCCTCAGCGGCCAAAGCAGTGGTCTGCTCAAGCTCGTAGGCCTTAGCCTCAAGCTGGGCAGTTTCCTATACAAACAACCGTAATTAGCCTGCTGCCCCGCCTCCATCGGCGCATACTTTTCTCTTTACCTTGGAAACCTCGAAAAGAGCCTTGGTGACATCGACGACGGTGCCCATCTGCTGAACGTTCTCGATGCGGTTCTTAACGGCCTGGGTGTGGTCGGCACGGGCGGCGTTAAGGATGTTGAGGACCTTGTCGCTCTGGGCCTTGGCCATCTCCTTGTACATGGGACCACCGAACTTGATCAGGGCACCCCAAACGCTGAGCAAGCAGAAGGCGACGACGGATTCCTCGTTGACGACATAGTACTCGCTGCTGATGGCGAAGATGGAGAGACCGGCGGCGGAGGAGAGGATGGCGGTTTTGGAGATGAGTGAGCTGCCGGGCAGAGAGTCGATGATGGACTGGGCCTTAACCTTGGGCTCCTGGGAGGGAACGTTCGAGTTCGAGCGGGTGGCAGTCAAGGACGGCAGGACGGTGCGCGAGCTGATGGCCGGCCGGGCGCGGGCGGCGGCTGTGGAGATGAGAGAATATGAGGTGAGCAAAAGCCGGAAGCCGGAGCTATGTGACGTATGCGAATACTTACCGAAGGCGCGGGTAGCCAGACGGGAGGCCATTGTGATATGACGGACGGGGGTTGGCGGCGGTGGGGTCAACGAGGAAGGTCAATTTGCTTGCCAGGAGCAATAGACAGTCTGCTGCATTGGATCTCTGGTCGGACGGTTATCGAGAAATAATGAGGTTTTACTCGGCTTCAAAGGGAGCTCCAATCCGGGCTTCCCATTGGCTGGACGGACCTTTAAGGCACGTGATAACTGGACCCGGACACCTGAAGATCCCCACTTAAGCCTTAGTGCGCAATCGCCGGAGCCGACGTGCGTGCGATCACTGGCAGCAACCGCGCGTACGAGTAGGTCGTAGCGTGTCCACTAGACTGCCTAGGCAACGGCTGGTAATCTCACTAAACAACTTTTTTTTGGTCCTTCCGCCTCAATCCTGCACGTCGATAACGCGGTCACTTCGCGCTCCAACCAGCGCTGCATCGCACCAATTCACGTGCAAATTGTAGCGATCGACCGTCCAGAACACCTGAAACCAGAAAGAGTCACAATGGCGCCTCGGGCCCCCAAGGAGACGTCCTTGAAAAGGAAGCGGGCCAAGGTGCCTGAAAAAGCTAGCAAGCGATCGAAGCCACAAAGCAGCGACGATGAGAGCGACGATAACGACGATCGGCAGGCCGAGATCCTCCTGCTGGAAGATGAGATCCTCAAGTCCAAGAAGAACTACAATAACATCACGGTGATCCTGGATGCCGCCAAGACAGAAGATGATCCTGAAGTCGCGCTGTTTGCTACTGTTTCTCTATGCAGGGTGTTCTTGAGATTGTTAGCGGCTGGAGGCCTGTCGCATAAGGCAGGTCAGTCGGAGCGGGAGACTGTCGTCGTCAAGTGGCTGAGAGACAGACTTTCCGACTACAAGAAGTTCCTCCTCGCCTCGCTGAGTGAGGAATCCACCGCGTCAACCGCCCTCACCCTTTCTATGCGACTTCTCAAGGCCGAGGTTCAGATCACGAGCGACAGCAACGAGGGAACTTTCCCCAAAGCATTCTTGCAGGACATTGTTGGCAAGATTATTCGCAATCGATTTGAAGAGGTCCAGGAAGAGTTCTGCGAGAAATATCTGGGAGAGTTCGCGGATATTCGCTTCTATACTTTCCAGGCGCTCAGGTAGATCGAGTCTTGCTCCCTATTTTGTGCATGCGCATTTGCTAACGTTTTCATAGTGAGATACTGTCAAATCACCAGTCCTCATCTGCTGATGAAGACCTATTCAACAGTGTGTTTGATATGCTTACGTTCTTTGAGGGTGCCCCTGACGACACGGACGACCTGGGCTATCTCTATGTTGAGATGCCAAAGAAAAAGGCCGACGCGGTCTTGTCAATCCACCAGCAGAAGAGGCAATGCCAGTCCGCTTGGGTCGCATTGCTGAAACTCAATCTCAACCGACAACAAAGGAAGAAACTGCTCGAAATCATGGCAGAGACCATAGCCCCTTGGTTTACTCAGCCAGAACTACTCATGGATTTCCTCACGGATTCGTACAACGCCGGTGGATCATTGTCTCTGTTGGCACTATCTGGTGTCTTCTATCTCATTTCCACTCGAAACCTGGACTACCCTTCGTTCTACCAGAAACTGTATTCTTTGTTGGATGCCGACATACTGCACTCTAAACATCGATCCAAGTTTCTCCGGTTGCTTGACACCTTCCTTGCGTCGACCCATCTTCCGGCGGCCCTTGTCGCAAGTTTCATTAAGAGACTTACGAGATTGTGTCTCAATGCGCCACCGTCTGCCATTGTCGCTCTGATACCGTGGATCTACAATCTGTTCAAGACGCACCCCTTTTGCACGTTCATGATCCATCGTGTCATGAGAACAGCGGATGAGAAGGCTGCCGTGGAAAGCAATGGGATGGATGACCCTTTCGACGAGAAAGAAGAGGACCCAATGAAGACGAATGCTATAGATAGTTGCTTATGGGAGGTCGTGCAACTGCAGTCGCATTATCACCCCAATGTCGCAACTATCGCAAAGATCATATCGGAGCAATTCACCAAGCAGAGATACAATATGGAGGACTTCTTAGATCATTCATACAACAGTGTAAGTCAACTTGCCACCAGCCCAGCCCCCCTGCTTGGACGATGACGCTGATATCACCGCAGCTTGTTGAAGCCGAACTGTCCAAGGCCGTCAAAAAGCCCCCTGTAGTCGAGTTTATGATCCCCAAGCGGGTTTTCCTGCCGAACGACCCCGTTTCGGGAGTTGAAGATAACCTCCTGACTAAATTATGGGAACTGGAGTGACTCGACCCTCCTGACTCGCGCACTACGCCCATTTAGAAGAGAACCCCGGCACATCCACTTGCTTGGTATGCAGAAGGGCATGAGGAGGTTGAAGAGTTGCATAGGACTAATGGGGTCATACCACACTACCTGCCTCGCTCGGTTATTTTCTCCCGTTTAACAATTACGTTTACGCGCGAAATACTCTTCGACACCTGGCCTGCTCCGTTTCGATATGGAGCAGATCGGCCAACATAGGGTGATGCAAAGAAGTGGTATTCCCGTGCCCCTGAGGCTTTTCAGCACTGCGTGCACTTGCTTTACGCTCCGCTTTCCCAACCTCCTCATCGCGCACCCAAGGCAGGCAGGCTCGCAGGCAGGCTCGCAGGCAGGCAGGCCAGACTTTGACAAATGTTCGCAACGCCACCTGAATTTTCCTGAAATATCTCGATACACAAGTGCCAGGCTCCACTCTGAGCTACGTAGGGCGAAATGGAGGAGTCTGTCAGATATCAAGTCGGGCACCAGTTTCGTTTCAGAAAATCTGGATGCATCATGATGAGTGGCTAGGGCACGACAGGAGGAACTGACAAAGATACCTAGGGGGTTTTACTGTAGAGATGAACCCGGAAAATATTCCGACCCGTCAGTGTTACAACACCAAAGCTTGGTTGAGGCTGGGGGGTGCTAAGTCACCGAAGTAGGTACAAACGAAACGAGAACTCAATGTTTCCCACGAGCGATGAATCCTGGCACAGTGGCGTGCCTGGTAACCTGCCTGCTGCGTCCTGCGTACTGCGTCCTGCGTACTGCTGCTACTCCGTACTCTAACTCAGATGGCACGACTGGAGATGTGTGGTGGTGAGATCCAATGGTCCGTTTGGAACTCTTATCAGAAAAAGGCTATACCGAGCATATTGCCCCCTTGCGATGATAGCACGAGGTGGCAGGTAGCAAGTGGGTTAGAAAGTACCTTACTGACACGCTAACTTCTGCAAGAATCCGTGGGCGAGGAAATATCACGTCTTTCATACAGGAACGCTCGTTCATACGATACATACCTCCTGCGCAGAACGGAGTACGGAGTACGGAGCACGATACGCAGTAGAGAGAACACCAACCTCGTCGCCACATGAAGAGAATGTATGACCATATCCTATCTTACCGGACTTTGCTTTGAGGTTCCATTCCCGTCCGTGTGTTGTCACGATCGTCCCCCCGGCCGAACAGGTCCGTAACGACTTCATAGGTCTAATGACGGGCATCATCTTGGGACCGAGTGAACACTGTGAGCGCGCACAAGATACGAAGCGCCTCACCGCTGGTTTCAACGGGCCCAAAATGGAATCATGACCCACGTGTGGTAGGTGCTTCTCGGCTTGAAGATGTGTGAGAATTTCCTGAATGAATAGTGTGTCATGTCAATCAATGCTCAGTCTGAAAATTCCTCCGTTCAGTCCCTCAGATCGTGCTGGACTGAGATGCCTAATTTGATCACGTCTCGTGGGCCTAGCCTGGCCGCGCTTCATGCGGCCGCGTTCCCATTCTGGTTCGCGCCTGAGGATCCTCAAGTTGGGGCAAGGGTTCATACATGCCTAGTGTACGAGGTAATCCGCACATACTTCGTACATTAGTGCACTGCCTATACCTACCGTACTCCCAACTTACAGCATCTACTGTGTGTACGGGGAGGCAGGGAGGCCGGGAGGCAGGACGGCATAGGATGATGATATCGTAGGTGAGATGTTGCGAGCGACTGACTCCCGTGCCCGGGCGAAAGTGAGAAGTCAGAGTGAACGGTCAACTTTGCGCAAGGAGGCGAAGTGAGAGCTACGACCTACTACCTACCTACCTACTTCACGAATACTGCGAATACTAGTTGCAAGTTGCCACAAGCTTAGGACGACAGATGCAAGCAATTCTTCTAAGCACGACGCCAGCCGCGGTCTGGTCGCTCTCGAGACGTCCAGGCGCTTGTTCCGGGTGGATTCAGGTTATTCGCCCAAGTGCCACCTTGCCGTTCACGACGGCGCTCCCTGGGTTGGAGGGAGTAAGAGCCACCAATAGGGGACCGACTGCTGCAACACCCTCCCATGCAACAGCGAGAAAAAAGAGTGTCGTTTCATTGAAGGTACCTACCGTACGAGAGGTAGGTACGAGATACCTCCCGACAGCTACGAGTACAACTACAACTACGATACAACTACGGATTACAACCAAGTCTCCAGACGCTCCGTGACGGATTGCAAAAGCGCGCGTCTTCGAACCGATTAGCTAAACCAATTTAGCGTCGACAAGGGTCTTACCAACCTCCTGTAATTCGTACATAATGTACGGAATACTTACCTCCACTAGATATGGCACATGCGGTTGGAAAATAGGCCACTTCTGCCCCATTTGTGTGAGAAAGATCCGAGGGAATTGCCCCTCTTCGCCGCAGACCTTGCGCCCATTCCGAGACGCGCGATGACGACAAACAGCTGACACCGAACAGCTTGACGCGACCGAGCGCCAACCCAGACGCTCGCACGCTTCCCTCGCGGCCCTCACGGCCCTCGCGGCCCCAGCGGGCAAGCTCAGAGAGGGCGGTTCTCCGTCGGCGTCTGAAGGGCGATCCCGTCAAGCAGAGCCTGTGAAGTTGAAACCGGCAGGGCCAGAGCTTCGCAGCGAGGCGAAACAGCCTTCAAGGCCCGCCCCCGCAAATAGGCTCCCTGGCAGACACTGGGACGGACTATATTAGTGCACCCATCGATGATGATGCTTTGGTTATGGCTCTTATGTGGGAAGTACGTGTGACTTGTGACCGGTGTAGCACGGTGTTCTGTGGTACGGTACCGTACCGTCTCCGTAGTGTACGATACGTGAACGCGAGCCCTCGCCATCCTGGAAACGGTCCACCGTAGCGTCAGTACACTACGGATGGCCATGGCCCATGGCACCCACTCATGTGAGTGTGTGGTCACCTAGGGTGTTATGGCGCCGTCTCTTACGGTCTCCGGTACAACCCCCAGTGCTACCTCCCTACCGTACACTACCGTACGGCGTATGCACAGGCGATCTTAGAGTCCTCCTATATCGTATGTGTCTCCGGACTCAGAGGTGCCCGTGAGATCACAGGTCTGCTTTCCCGGCCTCTCCCGCGCCTTTATTATTATGTTGATTAGACGCAGACGCTTCACCGCAAGACGTCTGTGTTCAGATCATCGTGATATTGGCATCTGAGGTTCTGCGTCGGATCGCATGTTTCGGCTTCATGGGGTTAAGCTTAAGTGGTTTCTGGAACCGGCAACTCAACTCACGGGGTATTAACTCACGGGCTCTGAGAACTGCTAGGGGGGTAAAGCAGGTATGAAACGGAATTCGGACGGGCAAAACGGATTACTTACTGTATGCAGAGAGTTGAAACATAGTCCCAGTCAACTGCCAGACATGTCACTAACTGCGTCTAGTATAGGACGAACTACTCGGGATAGGCAGAGCAAGGGTCGTTGGAAGATCGACCCCAGGCTCTTTTCGTCCGTCTCACTACGAAAATACTCCGTCCAAGTGCCTACGGAGACGCTACGAGTCCCCTACCTGCGCTACACAGTACCGTACCATGACCCTGTCAAATCTGACAAGCGCTTCCTATCCGTCCAAGTGCTCCGAGATTCACGTAATTAACTCCCCTGTAAGAAAATCGTCCGTGACTATTCAGTAATAGACGTTGTTGCTAACCAGGCTAGCTCGGCAGCTAGACACCCTGGGACACTAAGGAGACAAGGGCAACGAGCAGAAGAGACAAGGGCACGATATGGCTTTCCGTTAATTTGTACCACACACAACTCGAAAATACCTGACCACTTACCATCAACTCTTCTCGCCGAGAGACAATCCCAAGAAGTATCCCGTACCCCGTACGATACTCCTCTGCCCAGACTTGCCCCCTAGGCCCTGGACTCTGGACTCTGGACTCTGGGCTCTTCTAAGAAAAGTCTGGGGGTCGGACTTCTCGGGAACATCTACGGAATAAGCATCAACGCCAAAACACCGAATTCCTACGTCTGGAACACACGCCAACTTCATCATCTGACTTGGGCAGAGAGCATTACCAGTGGCCCGTCACTTTTTCCTCTCAACCCGCGGCGTTTCTCTGCGTACGCAGGCATCCCAGTTTTGCTGTCGTATCTCCCAGATCTTCCCGGTCCTAAACGCATTGTCATCGTTCTGGGCTGCCGCGTCTGGCCGGTCCCTATTCCAACAGACGGAAGAAAGAGAAAAAAAATGTCTTGTATTACTAAATGTAAGGACCTGTTCGCCCCCGGCTTCAAAAATTCTCAGGCTGGGCTGTCAAAAAAGGACTTCAACGGTCTCTAGTGTACTGCGTAAATGGCTAAGGCAGCATGTAACTAGTAGGAGGTATCATCGCTACCCTTTCGCCGTGATCATGGACATGGACACGGCCCATCACGGCCCATGGACTGACCTGGCTGTGCCTTATCAGAAGTGCAACAAGGAAGTTTATAGCCAGTCCCTGCAAGTCTGGTCTCTGGCACCCCACCACTCCCTAAAGGGCTTTTCAGCGTCGCAGGCATCTTTGGTGTGTGCATGGGTTAGGTCGCAATTTTGCACCCAAGCCGTCCCGTCATCGACCGTCCGTCGATGCCCAACTTACCCACTCTAGTATCGTAGTGAGAGAGTGGTACGGACTTCTCGTACGTACTTTGTACATTTATTACTGTCCGTATGAAGTACGTTCGGGAGGTGCGAGGGTACTGAATACGGAGGACGTTTGCTTGGTAGGTATTGTAGGTATGTGTCTGGGTAAGAGGGTAGGGAGGAGGAGGGAGGTATCTACCTAGGCCAAGGTCTCTAGCTAAGAGAGGCACAGTTGCGAATCGCTTCGCTTCGCCTGCGCCCTAACGGATCCTCGTATGACGGATTGTCCTCAAGACTGTAATCCTACGAAGTACCGTTTTGAAGGAGGGGGGGAACGGACTGGGTTTTTCCCTCCCACGGAACGCCATCCACGCTTAGGGCCAACCAAACCTCGTCGTCCGTCTCACGGGGCGGGGCGGGGGCGTGCCATGTCTCGGAGGGCGTCAGTCTAAGCTCTCTGATCCGAACCGGTTACCAGACCTACATGCTGGATTACATAGGTAGTGTCGATACTAATGTACAGCATTACTAGTACCTACGCTATCTACTAATATCAATGGGTACCGACGACGTACCGTATGTACTTAGTGTCGAGCTTTTCTGCCATCTCACGATACCCTCGCTGTAGCAGTACGACTCTGCCAGAGGTAGTCGTTGCTAATCGCAAGTATTCCGTACGGAATCTCCTCGGAAGACCTCAGACGGGCAGACTGGTTTTAGTGTCTCGGCCACTCGGGTTCCCAACTGTTGGTAAGAGTGGAGGATCAATGGAGAATTGAGTCAATGTATAGGAGAGCCTCACTATAAGTGAAAAAGTTGTCTTGTACGATGATATCGTAAAGTCAAGTATCGTAAGTAGATACCGATAGCAAGGTAGTGTATACGGTAACCCTGGGTAGTATGGATGGAGGCATGGGGATGTGATGATCAGGGTAGGGAGTTGAGTTACGGTTCTGGCAAGAGTGACTTGAGGTTAACTGGTTAACTTGCTCGGTAACTAATCGGTAACTAACCGACTGAACGTGCTCAATATTAAACGGAAAAAAACAACTCTTGCATGCCTAACTCGGGAGTAGGCACCGTTTTGTGTTATTATTTTAACCCTTCACCTACTTTTGAAATCCGGGAAGGGCAATACCAATACCACTCAGTATGTATACCTGCTATAGCATGTATCCTATACCCGGCCCATGTACAAAGTACTCTGCTCCGTACGCTACTCCGTACACTATACTATACCCTGTCAGTTAAGACAGTGGAGCTCCTTTGGTAACGAGCCTAAGTAGGTTGCTTGGCTTTGAGGGTCACCACCGGAACGGCTTCCAGCCTGTCCAAGCGGACACAACTCCGTAACCAACAAACTCCACTCTTATAGCAGTATTTTCGTTGTCCATACTGCTGCACAGTCGAACTAGTGCGCCGTAGTGCATGTACGGTATTGGCTTGCGATGTATCCCTCTAGTTGACATCGGAGGATAATAAGTACGACGAGTCCCCTCCCCCTCATGCAAAAGGCGCCCCCCGGACTTCATGAATAACAATCATCTTTACTATTATTGATATTGTGTTCGAGATTCTCGCGATCTCGCCATTCTATCAACTCTTTTAGATTCTCAAGTCCTGCAACGGCTTATGATCTTGTTTCTCTCTTCGTCTTTCGCGCGCTCTGTTTTAATATCACGACGATACGGATCGCATTCACGACTCTCAAAAAATAAAAACCCATTGGAAGAGATACGCAGTGTATGTAAGTCTCCCGCGCAGTCCCCGTCCCTCCTCGATTCGAGATCTCGATGCCATCCTTCTGCTGGTGTCCGTGTGCCTTGTCGATATTTTTATAAAATTTTCCCTGTCTCTCGTGAAAGACGGGAAAACCCCCCCTCCTCCCACAAATCCACACAGCACAAGACGGCTCAAAATAAAATATAATAAATAATACTTATTATTATGCTGTCCAACCTCTCACTCACACTCAACCCTCAACCCTTGGATCGCATTCATATTATAATCCCTCCCTCCCCCTGCTCCATTGTCCCCCTCATCACAGCAGTCATCTGTCTCTCCCCTCGCATCCCCCTCTCTCTCTCCGTCTTAGAGCTTCAGGTCTCCCGACCCAAGATCGTGTGAAGGCATGCAATATATCGACTTTCTAGTGACCGCACTTCGCATTCACATTCATCTGCTTGTTGATCTGCGCAATACTAACACGACATCTTCAACAGAGCAATACGCCAATCTCTTCCAGGATCATTAATTTTTCATAAAAGACTCTCCGTTTCACACACACACCCACCCCACACAGACACACACATCGCCGGCAATGGTTTCATTTCAGATGCAGGCTTACTACAGGCCCGGCTCGTTGAGCGTCGACACACAACAAGCACCGAAGTTCTTCGAGGAGGAGGATGGCGGCATACTCGACGACAGCATCCTTGACCAGAACGCCATGGACTCTGGCCTAGAAATGTCCCCGCCCATGGTCGACAGTCGCCGGGATTCCTTCGCCGTTGGCGGCCCGCTATTCTCCCCCAAGAACGAAGACTGGGACTCCGTTGACATGCAGCCGGCGCCCTCCACCAACCCCTTCCTCGCCCAGAACAACAACCCCTTCACACGGCCCGATGCTCCCGTCACCTACGCTACACATCAGCCCTGGTCTATGGGTCACGGCTCCGGTACTTGCACTCCCGTGCAGTACGATGGACTCGAGGCCACATATGACAGCGGCGCTGCCCTCTTCCAGCGATCCATGCCGGTGCAAACGCCATTCAACAACCCCGCCGCCCATGTACCGCTGTTCTCTGCCGTGCCTGCTAACTCGTCCATGCCCGCTTCCCCTCAGAAGGACTGGATGAGCGGCGACTTCAAGAACCAGTCTCTGAAGCGCGACAGCTCAGCCATCCGCTCGCACAATGAGATGCGCCGTGGCGACGGTATCCGCAAGAAGAACGCCCGCTTCGACATTCCCGCGGAGAGAAACCTCGAGAACATCGACACCCTCATCTCCCAGTCCACCGATGACCAGGAGATCAAGGAGCTCAAGCAACAGAAGCGTCTTCTGCGCAACAGACAAGCTGCCCTCGACTCCCGGCAACGGAAAAAGCAGCACACTGAGCGTCTCGAGGAGGAGAAGAAGCAGTTCACCGGCCTCATCACTTCCATGGAGGAGGAGATTGCGGAGCTCAACAACAGAATGGCACAGCTCATGCGCGAGAAGGACTTCTTGCAGAACCACATCGAGGATCTCCGCTTGGAGAAGGAGGAAATGGTCCAGACACATACCATCGAGACCGGCGAGCTGCGCAAGAAGGTCAGCATTCTTACGGATCACGTTCAGCGACTGGAGCACGCTGCCATGCCTAGTAACAACGGCTTTGGCAACGGCTTCAATGACATGGACAGCATGGCTATGGACGCCGCCTGGGACAACATGGCTTACATGGGCGACTACCCCATGGAGCCTGAAGTCAAACAGGAGGTGCAGCTCATCCACAAGAAGCCCGAGATCACGCTCCCCGCCGAGGTCGAGAAGCCCGCTACCCAGGGTGGCCTCCTTTTCATGCTCTTCCTTGTTGGCGCTTTCGTCCTCTCCAACCGGTCGGCGACTCCCAACATTCCTCGTGTCTCGGAGGACATGCGAGAAGCTTCGGCTACTTTGCTGAACAACATCCTTCAGGATGCCGACGTGGCTCACGCTGCTAGCAATGCGATCGAGCCCGCAGCTCCCCGCCCCTCCGGCACCTCATGGGCGACCACCGCTTCCGTGTCTATGGCTTCTCACACCATGGACACCGTGACCCCTTCTATCCTGGGAGATCTGGCCGACTCCCTCACACAACCCACTGAGCAGCAGTCCAATGAGCAAGTGTTTGGTCTCACACCGGCACAGTACAATGGAATTACTTCTCAGGAGTTCATCCGCACCCCCCAACCCCCTTCAAAGCGCCGCAACCTCGCGGAGGCTCTTGCCACCATACGCCCCCACGACAAGTCCGTGGCGGAGGTATATACTCGGTCTCTCCTCTGGGACCAAATCCCGGGCGACGTAGTGCGCAACTTCGCTAAGATGGTTGCGGACTGCAATAGCTCAAATAATGGACAAACGGCTTGCAAGGAAACAAGCTCTTGATGCCGTAGAACGACGAGATGATGACGATTCTTTTTTTTCTCTTTTTTATTGATTGAACGGGCGGCGCAAGTTAGTGGACAACCGGCCTACAAGGATATATTTGGACGACTCGCAATGATTGGGAGGCGTTGAGAAGTCTTTCGTTTCTCGGGAGAGTTGAGACTCGTTGTTGTTTCGAGCTGCTAGGGCCCAGCAGTTCTTACACGCGATCTCACCTCCTGAGCATTCGAGCTCTCTACACTGATCAATTCATTGTCGCCAGTTCGCCAGGAACTTGAGGACCCATTAGTTCGAAAAGGAGCGTGTACGCTACGATGACAGACATGACCACCACACGGCACAACGAGTGCAACGAAAAAAAAAAATATCTCCTTTGTTTACGACATGAATACAGCTACGACGCAAGGACAGCCGCACTATCTACCACGACTACTCCAGTTCACGAGGTTAATTATATATGGCCTTCTGGGAGTAGCAAGCCACTGCCCTCCAACCGGCCGGAGGGGGCAACACGGCTGGGCAGGCGTTCCTTTATTGAGCAAACGACGACCATGGGCACGATTTGCTATACGGTAATGAATCATGACTTATGTCGGCAGGCAGGTTTTTTTGTAATTTAGAATTAGCATAGCACACGCCCTATGCCCCTCGGGAGGCTTCTTGGTGGTTAGAAACCACCCATTGGCGTTTACACACACACATACAGCAACGACAACGGCAACCCCCTTTATTTGTTTATTTACTTTTATTTATTTTTCCCTCTACCTATTCACTATTCATACGATACGATACGATACATAGCATAGCATAGCTCGCAGCGAGCACTCTCAATGCATATCAAAATCATGACGATTCTCACGAAAAAGAGAACACCAAAAAAACAGGAAAAAAAAAAAAAAACTTGCTCGCCCCCCCTTGCTGGTGACTGTGACATGATCTGCCGCCCTCTGCCGGCCACCCTTCGCTTCTGACTACACTATCAAAATCTTTCCGACGATCAACTATCAAAACACCCTACCTAGTCCTCGCTCTCACTAAGACGATGGGAACTGCGGAATACCACTCGTAAATTTGCAAATCAACTACTTTAGACACATGTAGACTAGAATAAAGCTCAACGCGCTACTGCACCCAGAGCTGCACCCAGAGCTGCACAGCGATAAACCTCTTCGACCCGTCGCAAGTCTACTGCGCTCCCCAGCCATTGGTATGTACGTCTGTCTGCTAGCACCAAGGGTATTTACCGCGACGAACCGCATTGCGACAGTACGATACGCACAGAGCAGTGGTTTAGTGACGTTGCCGCAATCGTTACTGCCCCCCCGAAATCTTACACGACAGCAGACGACATGCATAGAGATGGGGACGCTTGCTGCATGCAACCCGCGCAGGATTTCCCTTCTCTCTGCCCCCCCCCCCCCCCCCCCCCCCCCTCCCAACTCCACTCCCCTCCTTCCTCCCTCCACCTACGCCCCTACCGACATAGCCAGCACAGCGCTCGCGAATCAAGTTCGCCAGGCCTTGATCACACCCCCCGCCCACTGCGCATGCGCCCTCCGTCATACGGTAACGTTGGGAACACAGTGGGTGGGCGGGAGGGCCAGGTGAGTGGTCGGTAACGACCAGTTACGCCCAGTTATACGGAATTTTCCTACTTTTTTTCTGCCCACCGAAAACGGAAACCAAGAAGGGGAGTTGTCCCAAGACGGGGAACCGTACGATAGACGCCAAGCAGGGCCGTCCTTTGGTCTGACCTGACCTGACCCGGGCCGCCGACCTGGTCACGTCTCGATCCGTTTTTTTTCTTGCTCACTTACTCCCTGATAAGTAATCCATCCACATCCATCCGTATTCCGTTTTCCTATCAATGAGGTCGTTCTTCTCAAAATTTTCCCAATTCCCATATTCCCGTAGTCTCCCCAACCGGGTTGCGCGCTTGTTGTTAGTCAACGTCCGAATCCAGATAAATGGATAACATGCCGTCGCTGAAAGACCCTTGATCCTGGCCCTGGTCCCCCCCGGCTGGCTATCATCGACGGACAGTTACCCTAGGCAGGCAGATCAGTTTTTCTTTGAAAAGGCCGTCGGAACGAACGGAATAATTAGCAAGCAAGCAACTAAATCCGTAATCCGTACAAAAATCGTTGCCCCATTACCTAGCGATCGACCTACATATCTGGGATCATCTGGCCGTAGTGTGGTGACTACTCAAGCAGCTAGGTAAGCAATCAGCCGATAAATTAAGGAGGGTCCAGTCGGCGTCGATGTGAACCGAGACAGTGGGTAGGTGTGTGGCATGACTTGGGAAGTGCTCGGTGTTTCTTCCCCTTTGCCCTCCTCCTACTGGCCCGTTCGGGGCGAGGGGGTGTGGTTCTTGCTCAAACCAGGACCTTGGGCCTGTGAGGCTGGCCGTCGGTAAATCAGGAATGTCGCCTAACCTAGGGAAGGTAGGCAATTCGCGGGTATTCTTAGGAGTGTGCCTAAGCCAAGAGGCCAAAATATGTAGGTACGGGAGTTGTTGGTAACGACCCTTTTGCAGCAGCAGGAGCAGCAGCAGCAGGAGTGGCATGGCAGATCACTTTCTGAAACCGATATCTTGCGATCGAAGTCGACATTGACATACATTTCCGTGTTGTCCTTTTTACAACGGAGACCAAGTTGCAGCAGCATCACTTCAATGGCTTTCTGATAACAGTGGCCCTGCATGTAGTTCGCTGCCCAACCCGTCCGGATCTTCAGCCCGTTGAGATGAAGTTGTATTGGGTATGTAAGTCTTCGTAACTCGTTGTAACTTGTGAGTGAGAAGTGATTCCGTAGATACGGATTACATACGGTTGTAGATTATCAAGTTACTGTTGACTCCTTTTCTCATATCACGATATCAACCAACTCGCAATATAAACAACTACGGAATGAAGGAATTCAACTCGGAATAACAATCATAAGCTGAACGCATTTCACCGAGGCTAAAGTCTCATCTATAGACTGAATGTCTCACCTCCTCCTGGTGACCCGAAGCAACTCACATCACGTCAGGTCAGGTATCCCCGTATCCCTATATTTTACCCCCGTGCTCTACACACCCACTTCTCGCAAGTAATCACCCCTCTTAATATATTAACTGCAACATGTGTGCCGCGCCAGCTCCCATATCGAGGCACACCTCCTTGGTCAATCGCATCACGGTCTCTTTTCTAGAAGGAGTATCTGCCATCCGACTTCCGGATTCGTCCGTCAGAGAAGAACCCCTGAACTGTCGTATTGGCGCGCGCGCCCATCTCATCTTATCTCATCATCATCTTCATGCCTGAAAAGCAAGGGACAAAAAAACGAAAGGATTTCCAAGCTTAAAAACCTCACGGCAGAATATGTATCGTAATCCAGGCACACGAGCCCTACCATTGCTTGCATATCAGAAGTTTACGAACCGAGCAGGGGCGCAAAGCCATTCAGATCGCACAAGCATCGCGAGTGAGGCGAATCGCTGCGCTAAGGCCGCAGGCACAGAGGCCGCGGTTGTTGACATGACAAATGACCAGCTATCCGGGCGCAAAACGACCCCCCTCCGTAGGGAAGAGTAAGAGAGAGAGTACGACCAAACGTCTGACCACCCTCCGTCTGTTACGGGATTATGGGTAGTTTCCTCGATTACGGGTTACCCAACTTGGGCGAAGAGTCTCTCTCTCCTTTGCTCCTCCAACATCAACCCACACACATGACAAAAGAGAGACTCAAAGGGTTCGGGGAACCGAGCTAATGCCTGCCCCGTCACAATTTTTATTGCGCACCTGATTGTTCTGAGGCGGGCCGACAGGGCTGGTGAGACACCCTCTGTGCGAATTATAGGTGGTGATTTGACGGGAGGGACAAGGCATGGGTTTCGGAAGACACCATGAGGTATGAGTGCATCTTGACCTTGCCCGGTCATTGCCCAATGGCCATAACTCCGTGCGCCGTAGTCTTTGCCCTGATCTGCCAACGTGATGTGATGCGACCATACTCCTTACAGATAGAGATAGTAGTAGCAGTAACTACTCGTACATCGATGGATCTTCAGCTCTTGTCTAAGTATGCGATCAACGTACATTTCTTCATGTTAGTCGATACATATCTCTGTTTCATCTCCTAGCCCAGAGTCCAGGGGTCACGTTAGAGTCGCATAGCCGAACTCCGGATCCCGAGTTCGGGCTCTCCGAGTCGGGTAACGGGCGAAGGGGGCCTTGCAGTCTACCCACTTCTTTCCGGTCCCGATATGTTACCCCATGCGTAGGGATGATGGGTCGAAACTTCAAGGCGGTTCATGTCCCAGCAACCTGGGGTACTGCCGGACCGCACACGGCATCGCAAGTACTGCTACTCTTTCGACCTCACCGCTAGATAGATCCTCTCCCGTGTAACATGGTCGATCTCTATCTCGTGTATATTCCGGATACACAATGATGGCACTTACATCCTGCAACCAATATACGCCCGGCATGTAAAGTAGTCGGACCTGAACCCCTCAGCCCCCCTCTGTCTTCCCTTTACGCTTGAGACTCTTGTAGTAACTTGCTCGGCTTGGTCGAAACACAGAGATGGGCATGCGGTCACTCAAAATAATATATGCCCTTGTCTTTATGTCTAGGATTGGAGGTCCATGAATCCTGAGAGCCGTGCCATTCGAGCTGACGTCGTCCACGCGCTTTCGATCCTCCATAACCGCCCAAGCTCGTGACCGTCCGGGCGCCAACAGGCTACATCCCGGGGAAACAGACCCGAGGGATGTGAGGCCGACATCAGGTTTCTCCTCGCCCATTCATTTGGCCTGTTAATATCTGGGGGGCAGTGCATACTTGATATGTATATGCGAGAATTGATGATGTATGCATGTCAATCTAGATAGATTGGTGTACACCCTTCGAGGGCACTGAGACAAGGAGACAGGCTCTCACGGCCACGGCGTAGGGATGCCACGTTCTATGATCCAAAGACATAGACCAGGTCTTAATCTAACGGTGCTTCGACTTGTTCCAGAACCCCCGGAATCCCAGATGGAAGAAAAGGGCTGCCATGATGCAAGGTGTCAGATACCCGTACATGCCATGCTGCCTGCTGCCTGCTTGATGCTGCTTGCTTGATGCTTCTGCTTCTGCTTGATGTTGCTGCTGATTTGCTTTCCCCTCAAAATGCGTAATCGAACGGGGGCTGCTCGTCCAGTCGCATAGCTCTTACGGGATTACCACGGCTCCTATTTGCTGCCCCCGTTCCCGTTCGACCCTCACAAAATTTTCCCATCCCTAACCCGAGGGGCCCGACCAGTACCTACATAGGCCCCAGCGGCCGCCCGACCTCATGCTCGAATTTATGCGGGCGATCACGCAAACCGGGGTACCCTCGGCCGAAAGCCCCAGGGCCAATAGATGGATCAGATAAATGCCCTCAACTCCAGAAAACGCATGGTTGTTCGCATTCGATACTACCAACGGAACGGCCTCCGATACGAACGGCCTTCTGCAGAGGTCGTAGCACCTTGCTTTTTGCCCAGAGAGAAAGAAACCCAAGCCCATCTCTCTCTTACGCTTCCTCTCGCTCGCCAATATCTACACATTCCTGGGGGTGCGAATTTTTTTCGTTCTTGGTCTCGTTACCCGACTTTCCCTGATCTTCGTGCCTCCAAAGGGGCTCTGCGATTCTGTCACATTCGTCTTTGATAATATTGAATGACGAACGAATCATAGCAGAGCCGCCTCCATCGGGTCGACAAGAAGGTAAACAAGCGATGGCTAGATATGTCTAACAAGATGGATACAGCAACGGTACATCAAGCACGGGGACGAAAAGGTAACGGTTTCTGACCATCTTGACGGATCAGAGAATTTGTGAGGATATCATTTTCGGCCCTTCTCTTTTCCCCTCTTCTATCTCCTCAATCATGAAAGTCAGGAGACGACAACCAAACACTTATATAAAAGGGGACGCCAGAAAATGAACGCAGATCGACAGAAAGAAGAGAAAGTCGAGGAGGGGGAGACCTCAGACCAGCAATGTCCTCTCTTTCTCCATGCCCTGCCTGCTTTGCTTTGTCCCCGGATCACAGCACCCTACGTGCCTGACTTCCGGTCTCTCCGCTTCTCGTCCTCGCGTCCTCACGACGCACGGCAATGCAATGTTACGATACAAAACGGAAAGAAACCTCCATGGACCTATTAGTGTCCGCCGTTGGCCCCAAGCCTGTACATATTACAGTTGCGTACGTCCGTACGAAAGCACAATTCGGGAACCCCTGCACTACTGGCCCTGGGTGGCCTGCCCTGTCCAGCCTTCGAAAAATGTATGACCCTTTTTCTCTAGCGGCGGGCAAGACTGCCGCTTGCGTCGCGAAGACGGGTTCCTTGTGTTGTGCTCAGGGAAGGGAAGGGGGTGAACATTCTGTACCCGCCGCATACATACATGCATTCACATATGTAGAGAAGGGAATATGTTCTCTCTCTCTCCAAGCCCGTGTTCCTCTCCTGACCTCTAGGAGTGGAATACCCAAAGTAACTATACCGGCATGAGAGACTCCAAATGTCAGGGCGAAGAGACGAAAGATAAGGGCAGGTGGACAGACAGGGCAGACAGATAGGCAGACTGGCACCCAGGCAGACAGACGTCTAGGCCAGGGGAAGCAAGGCCATTTTGGTACGCTACCAGTCACACACACAGACACAAGACTCCAAGGTCCGAACTACGGAATACACTATCTGCCTACCAACCGTGCCATGCACAGGATATCATCTCACGAGAAAGGTCACGGTAAGACACCTTTCGTCTCTCTCGGCGGGAAGACCCAAGCCCCAACGAAAAGGCCGGAGAAGGGGGCAATTGTCATTCCCCAGTCTCACGCAGCACAGCAGTGCCGACCCATCGTGGTTTGATCATACCGGGTATCCGTATCCATCGTTTGATCCTGGGCTCACATGGTTCGCTCCGTCCAAGGTCACAAGTGAGACTTACATGTCCAGACACGTTTAGTCGACACAGTCCGAAGACGCGATCCATGAACAGAAAAGTGAGAACGAGAAAGATAAAGGGGACTAGCCATGTAAAATAGGTCTGTTGGTGCTAACAATGACATCAACCCCTAGGACGATCACATCTATATCGACACGGCGAGATTGCCGATCCCGTCTAAGTCCAGGCAAATAAATCCCCAAAGCAATGTAAATCCTCAAACAAACAAGACAAACAGACAAACAAACAACTTATCCATGATAATCCCCGCCTGCTTGCTTGCTCCCCCACACAGAAAAGCAGCCCCGTTAGGTCAGACCCCATATACGTCCGTTCCCTGCCCCCCTCCTGCCTGCCTGCCTGCCTGCGCCCACTTTCAAGATACGGATACACAAACTTGACAGGGCAATTATTACTGATTGACTATCGTCTGGTCTCTTTTTGGGCCGGCGGATAAGACCACAACCATGTCTGCGCGACCTATAATTCCTGGTCCATGTATCATCTCGATTCCGTATTAACCGTCCGTCTCGGTTCTCATGATCGAACCCTTGGCGTACGAATATCAAATATCTCTAGTTCAGTGACCTAAAGTAGTCACTTAGTAACCAACGGTCACATACATAGACGCCGGGTAGATTCGGGAGAAAGACACAAGTTCAAGAATTAAGAGAGACGCCGAAGAGGGAGCGAAAAGAGTAAGAAAGAAAAAAAAAGACATCATAACGTCACGAACGAACGAACCACCAAGGGACTCCATTTCGATACATTCGTAAGTACATACGGATTACATGGATGGGTAGGTACATAACGGAATTGGTAGTGGTAAGCGTTGGTATAGGCAGATCAGAAGAGAAACCAGGGCTATAATAAAGCGCGGAAGCTATTCCGGATTGATGGGATTATGGAGACCGTAAAGAGACGCAAGAGAGGGACCCCCCCCCAAGCGACACACGGCTCAACATGCACCGTCCAGCGTTCACGTGCCTCTCTCTTCTCCTTGGCTCATCAGTGTCGTTCCCGTTTTTTTTCTTAACCTCCAAGACCCAGAGACCAAGGACAAGGACCCGATGTCAACGCTATATGCGCTGGGTACAGGTGCCGGTTCTCCGGACTTGTTAACTAATTACTTTAGTCCCTTTGTCTTGTTTACTAAGTTAGTTGATGTATTCTCTACTTTCGTCGTTAATAGTATACATTCGTAGGTCGTAGGCTGAGCGGATCGTGATGCATGACGGGGGTAACTCCTTGTCGAGGCTCCTTGCGTGATGAAGAATTTTTTTTATTTTTTATTTTTTTTTTTCCTAGAGCGAGGAAATCCTTATCACGATGTGCAGTAGTAACATGGAGAAGATGCAGTAGAGCGCAGTTATAGTCAGTATAGTATTCCCGTAGTATAGACCAGGCTATACTAAACGTTATCTTCGCTCGCTCTCATCCTCCTCCTTCTGGTCCTCCGGAGTAGTAGTTACAAAGAAGCGTTGTACTTTTGTAAGTGTCCCGGTCTCTCTAATTCTCACCTCACCCTCACCTCACCCTCACATGCTCGTCACGAGAGACACAGAGACAGAGAGAGCCGAGCAGGTATTCCCGTACCGTATAATCCCAAGTAACCCCGTAGACCGTGCGTGTGACAATCCCACGCAACCTGTTTCCCCTCTAATACCTAGTGTTCACCAAAAAATAAAGCAGCAGCAGCTCACGCTCTCACTTGTCCTCTTCCCAACCTCCTCCCTTCTTCCCAATGGATGACGATGATGATAGCGTGCATACTCACATATATGACATATGATTACCTCAACATCTGTATCTCTGTCTGACGCTCTGGCTGGCTGGTTCCTGTTGCTGCTCTCCTGTCTGTCTGACTCGTTTCGACAGCCGAATGAATACCCAAAATTGCTCGTGCTCGCTCGCTCGTTCGTTCGGCTCGCGTCTTATCGAGAAACGAGAGACTTCGAAAATAGAGAGGCCGGGCACAACCACGGATAGAGAGAACCCGTCGATACATCGACTGCCAACTTACTACTTCGGATTGTATTTCTCCTTCCAGATCCTGTGGTGATGCGAACGTGTCAAGTCAGTATCCATCAACATTGAAACACTGGTGACTTCGTAGTATAAAGAAAAAATAATGAAACCGCGCCCATAGTATTTTGCTACAGGCAAGGGTGAATTATTTTTTGTCCGTTTAGTCTGATGCAGAAGCCGTCGTCTCATCGCGCCCGCGATATGCCGTTTTTCTTTAGTTAGAGAGGTAGTAGTGACCTCCTAGCAGGTAGTGTCGAGTAGTGTCGACGGCAAGCACTTGGAAGAGACTAAGGAACAAAAAAATAAAAATAAAAAAATGTCAAAAAATAGACATCGTGTTAACACAAATGCGGAAAAAGTTCCCATGCACGGCTTGTGGTTTGATGTGCTGTAATCGGGTGGCACTTGCGACACTGAATGACTGGGCCCTCTCTCTTCGCTCTCTCTCTCTCTCTCTCGCGTCTCGTCTCGTCTCCCCGTCGTTCTCCCCCATCCATCCATTCATCCCATGCCTCTCCTCCGGGAGTACTGTAAGAGAGAGACTAATGGGGGAGGGGGGTGTGCGGATGGAAAGACAGAGAGAGAGAGAGTGAGAGCAAAAAGAGAAAGTGGCCCCTCTTTCGATTAGGCGCAGCGAATCTGAGCAGAGGAAGTGAATTTTTCGGTGGAAAGTAGGCTTTTGGTTGGTCGGTTCATGGCCCGACTGAAGGAGCGCACCAAGCCAGTAAGATGGGTCGCGCGGATGACGGAGTGCAGGACGAAAGGCTGGCCGCAGGAGATGCGGCCTCGTGGAGAAAAACGGGGGCGACCACCACCGGCCTCTGCTGAGAACAGTGACTTTCTCGCCAGAGCGAAACAGAGAGACCAAACAAAAGATACTAACGGCCGGGGACTGACGGGGACTGGGGACCGGACCGGACTGGACTGGGCTGGAGACAGGGAATTGTATGTGTGTGACTTTTTTAATGTTATGGAGACACCAAGGGGGAGAAAAGAAAGAAAAAATAAATAAAAATAAAATAAACGGAAAACCGAAAAAGGGTCAAAAACCGTTTTGAAACGTGATTGGTCAATTGATCCGCGCATAAACGGTTTTGGTCTCTTTGCTCCTGAACGACAAAACGGAGTTTGCAAGATATAACCCAAAGAGAGAGCAACGAGTAAGTGTAAGTACCCGACCACCTATCAGCTGCAAGTCATTCGAAACAGAGGCTTGTCGTTCTGCAGCTTGTTGTGCCCTGAAATGCACGGGGTAGGTAGATCGCATATGTGCATCGGCATGGGAATTCTTGAGGTTGGGAGCGGAGCGCAAGCAGGACAACGAACGGGAGCGGACAAACCAACGAAGAGACAACGCAAAAATTCTCCTATTCGAGTGGGAGAAAGGAAGTCGTGCGCGAGGGTGGAGATGGAGAGACAGTGGCGAGCGAAAGAAAAGCCAGAGAAAGAAAAAAAAAGGAAAATTTCGAAAGAAAAGGGAGTGTTGCGTTTGCTTACCAGGTGTTCCCTAACGTCTTGCTCCCGTTCTTCTCAGCCAGTCGGTAGTATCGTGCAGCTTGGAACTGTAGCGAAAAATAGACATAATTGAGTTAGCCAATGCACTTCTGGGTAGGTGGTTTTGCTCCGGACGGACTGAAAAGGGTAACACGCTGGGTAGAAAAAGCGAGAGGGTGTAATGATGGTGTAAGATCCGATTTGCCAGACCACAAGGGAGTGAACTCAGTAAGGGCGTTGCTTCTCCCTTTCTTTCTCACTCTCTTTCTCTCTTTGTGACTCTTGTCTCTCGCTCACTCTCGCTCAAAAGGCTCGAATTGATGCCCAATACGCACGAGATCCTGACTTTTGATGAACAACTAAGCCCCCCCAAGCCGATGAATTACTAGGTAGGTGCAGCGAGGTGTCGAGTGGCGGCTTTACTGCGCGGTGGCAGCAGGGGGAGCGCGGAGCTGATAAGCCACGACCTCTGTCATCTGAAGCTTCTCGACTCGAATAAGCCCTCGTGTTTCCGGGCTTCCTCGAAGGCCTGGCCCAGCCGGAGACACCGGTCCCAAGAGAAGCGAGAGAGAAAGAGAGAGACAGATCTGATATGTGATGGGAGCTACGGACGCGGGAAGAAAATCTGCCTTTGTGCCTGATCAACACAAACGTACCTTGTCTTTCTTGCATCCGAAGCCCTCGAGATAGCACCATGCAGTCTCGTTCATCGCATCTACATACGACCAAAACGTTAGCGACCCGAAGTTTCTCGCTGACTCCATCACTTTCTCTCTCACCCCTCGTCGCGGGTTTGTGACTCAGAGCGTGCTGGCAATGATAGATAAGTTTTGATGAAAAGGGGGGGTCGCGTAGCTCACCAGTATCACCGAGATTTGCTGCAGTCTCATAATACTACCCAACACACACGCTCTAGTTAGTTGATCGATGTAGAAAAATAAACGTCCGTGTTCAAATTAGGCGAGTGAGACCACGGTGGCAAGGAGGAGGGAGATCGGTCGGCCGGTCGGAAAAACATCTGACATCGAGCATTTCCTCCGAAGTCTTAATCCATTCATGATGGGCACCATGGCCACACTGTCTCAGTCCTTCTCGACCGTGCCAATTCAACCGAACGTAGGAAAAAGCAAAAAAAAGGGGAGAAAACAGGGCAGATGACTTTACCTGCTTCGCGGCAACCGGATCCTTCGCGATGCCCCAGCCATGCCGGAAGCAATTGGCGAGCTCGAAGATGGCGAGAACAAGCTCTCCCTTTGCCGCACCTCCTTTCTTGAGACCGGCCTTGAGCGCCATGTTCTCGACCGCTGCCGCGTTCGAAGCCGCCGCCGACAGGTAAGTGACGGCGCGCGGGAGATCGGGCTCGCAGCCCCAGCCATGTCTGCATTAGAATCTTGTGGTCAGCTTCTACACGATTCTCGTTTGTGACTGGTTTGTTGCCAATCGACCGGAGTTTTCATCCGAAGGTGTTTCTCGAGCGCCCCCTGAAATCTCCTGCCCAGGTCCTGACAGCCCCTGACGCATCGTAGGTCTTGTTGGTTTTCCTTCACACGAAGAACTTCGCATATTTTGCCCCTTTTTAATTCGTCGAATGTTTGGTTCAAAAACGTGATACGTCCGAGATAAATTGACCAGTCAAAATAAATTGCTATTAATACTAACCTCAGCGCAAGGCCGTATAGGACCTGACTTAACGGGTTATTCGCCCCATACGGATCGGCGAGCCGTCCAAACAGCTGCGTCGACCTCTCGAGATCCCCTTCCTCGTGCAGCCGAATCGCCTCCTGTATATCCTGATCAATCTCCTTCGACGAGACCACGCCGCTCGTATTCTTCGGCAAGCTGCCCGCATCGCCGCCGTCGTCACCGTCCGGGACCCCGAGCGACGGCGTCGGCGACGGTTTTCTCCTCTGGCGCTCCTCGTTCGTCGTCGCAAGCATTGTCGCGCGCTTCGCCCACTGCGTCTCCTCGGTCGCCGGTCCGTCGGGCGTGTTGATCACGTTGATCTGCGGCAGGTTCTCCGGCACGTATTCGGACGTCTTGGGCGCGCGACGGCCGAGCCCCAACCGATGCGACAGCCGCCGGTGTTTGCCGCCGTTGCTGGCATCGCTGTCGCTGTCGCCGGATACGGATAGGAAGCTGTTGTTCCGGGATCGCGGCCGGAATACGTCCAGGCTGCGGCGCGTCATCGATTGCGCCACTGACTCGCCGGCGCTCAGGAAACCATGATGCCCGCCGCTACCGCTATTCGCGCCGCTGTTCGTCGTCGCTGCCGCCGCAGGGCCGGAAGAATAGATGATCTCGTGCGTATCCGTGTCGGAGCGGATGAGCGTGAATTCGGGTCCCGTCGTGAGCTTGTTCAGCGTCTCGGAGTATGCCGCATCGCCCTCGCCAAGCTTGGCTTTCTTCTTCATCAAATCGTGAAGCCCCATCCTGGCGGTCAGTCAAACTGGACAGATAAGCAAGGTAAGCAGCGGGAGCAAAAGGTAGGTAAGCAAAAAGCCGTCAGATGGGCGATGATGGTATCTATCGCAGAGGTTGGAAGCAGCAGAAAAGCGAGAGGGAGGTCTTGAAAGACCGTTGGGGAAGCGGGACGGGAAACAAAGGGGAATCGATGAAAGATAAAATCCCCTTTACGGATGGCTATAATAAGAAATTAAAATTATAGTATATTAGCGGTTAAATGTCGTATTTGCTTGCTGAGATTGACCGACGTCTATCTGTTTATAGTGTAGGCATTCGCTGACGTCCTCTGATCATCTGAGTAACGTGTTGGTGATGTAAAGCGACAATGAGAGTCTTCATCTGGCCAGTCAGTAAGCGCAGGTTACGTAGCAAGACAGGATCCAACGGCGCGTTTTGGCTCGATTTATGCGCCCGTCTGACTAGGCCGGGGCAGTTAAGGCAGTCTTTGGTGGAGAGCCGTCCGCAGGCTTGACACTAGATTCAGGGTGGCTCGGCGCATAGCAGAAGACGTCGGGCCCTTTGTTTCTGGAAGGAGAATGTGGAGTGCGAGCGCTGTCAGAGCACTGAGCACCGAGCATGCTGTGTCCGGACTCCTACCTACTCCTAGGAGTTGCCTATGATAATAAAGTGAGTACCTGCTGAGCTACTGGCGCAGCAACACGGTACATATTGTGGTAAGTAGGTGCTGATAATCGTACAATTATCATACAATTTACGATAGGTCCTTGTCGCTGCAGGGCAGGTCAAATCCTATCTCTCTCTCTCTCGGATTCCTTGCACACATTATGATCTGCACGGCATATAATGACACAATAGGGGTAGTTCGCAAAGCTTTTATTATTACTCTGAGGCCATCTATCGTAAAGACTATCCCGTAGTTCCATCTCTTTTCTCCTGCTTGCTTGCTTATTCGTTTCAATTAGGCCTTTCTTTCGTAAATCTGTTTCTTCTTCCGCTTTTTTCTTCTTCTGCTAGGGCCGTCGACACCATGTCTGGGCGAGACTAACCTCGGAGTTACAGCCGAGTTTGAGTATCACAACCGAATGGCGGACGCCACAGCATCCAACGCCATCTGTTTTTCCAGCTCTATCTATCCTCAAAGCAAATCACGGCGGCTAGGCGATTTGAATCTCTCGTTTGTAAGGGCCAAGGGCGGCGACATACCCCAAAGCCCCTTGATCAGGCAAGAAAACAAAGGTCCCAATGCTTCTAACGGACCGCATAGTTGACCGGACGAGTGACCTGTGAAGTTAGTGATAGCAAAAGACTCAGGTAAAGCCGATAAAGTCTTTCTGCTCAGCAAAGCTGGGATCGTACTGGTCGTTTTGACCAATAAACTCTTCGACCTCATCGGAATCCACATCATCGCTATCCACCGCGTCCTCTTCATCACTACTCAAATCCTCCTCATCTTGAGAGGATGCACGTTTGTTCGCTTTGCGCAGAATACTTGCCCTTTCAATGTGAGGTCGTTTACAGCCTTTGTCTCTACAAACGCCTGTGTTGCTAAAGTCGGGACATTCGAACACGTGACGATGGGGGCACTGGGCGCCCTTCTCGCAGTAGCCCCAAAGGCCAAAAGTCCGACAGACAGGATCCGCCGCAGAGTGCTTGGCATGGACGTACGAACACGATGGGTTGTTGCAGTTTCCGTTGGCGTAATGCACACAGAGGGGGGTTCGCTCTTCGGTGATCTCGTGTGACAGGTCACAATTGTCGCCCTTGGGACAGTCGCCCTTTAAGAGCCAGGTTCTGCAAATAGCAGTCTTCGTAACATCGTGGACGTATCGACAGGAAGGGCCCTTTGGACAGGTACCTATGGTTAAGTGTTAGTGTGTCCTTCAGGGGGCCTTACCCATGAGGTCTGCTTTTGATTTTGGCTAGAGGAAGACGATACCAGTCCATGAGAAGGCCTTGCACCTTTCGGTGACCTTCGTGACGTTGCCGGCGTGCCTGTGACCTTGTTAGAATGGAAATCGAATGCGTCCAGCTGCACATACCGTTGAGCTTGCACAACTCCGTGCCGAACGAGATTGCCATTCTTGGTGCGATAGAACTTGACACCGTATATACAAGTTACTTTCGGAATGGCAGTAATCGGATTCAGGTCATCTAGAAATTGATCAGCAAGTATGCCACTGCATAAGATCTCGTCGAACGCACCGGGAGCCTTGACGAGCTTGCTTCCTTGCTTCGTGACATGGAAGCGGACACCCTCGACTTCCAGCTCGTATCGCGACACTGGTTTCAAATTAGATGATGCACTCATAGTGTCCCTGCCGGCTTTCTGCAGGTTGGACATAAAGAGAGCCTTCTCCTGATGATCTTTCGCCAGTTGCTTCTGTTTGTGTGTGTGTTCAATCGCTTCCGCCCGCTGCTGGGTCTCTCGCTCATACACATCACGATTGATGAGCTGGAGATGGCGACCTGTGCGGCTGACCCATGCGGAAGATGATGCATTGGGAGGCTGGTTTTCTACGCCGGGGGCGGTGGACTGGCTGCCTTGATTAAGCACGAGGGTCTTGTTACGATGAGTTGGTGCAAATCTGCCTCGACCGGGGCGATAGGGTTGCTGGGGATAGGGAGCTGATCGGTAATGCCAGCCTTTGTTGCTGTAATCGGAGTCTAGAGTCCAAACAGATTAGTCGGCGTCGACGAGTGATGTGTAGGCCCGGGACAGGATAGTATCGTACCATGGTAGACGCTGCTCTTCTGTGCCTTATGTTGAGCAATGCGACCTAGAGAATAAACAATGAGGACTCTGAGCACTAAACGAATGAGGGATTTCGCAACGCACTTTGCAATCGGTCGATCCTGTCCTGGATGACTTGTTCCTCTGCTGTAAGAGACCTGCCGGTATCCATATTGACTGACGAGAGGCTGGCTGGAAGATAACGTTATGCAAGTCAGAAGTTGCGCGACTCGTCACCAAAACTATGAAGTGGAATGATGAAAACACTCGCGTCCGATGCTGTAGAAAGCGTGTTTGTACACGGGAATATGGATGCGGAAAACGGGAGCGGAGTGGATGCAAATATGAAGCTGTAGAATGTTTGCTGAGTATTGTTGGCCAACGTCCTCTGGGCGACGGGCTCACGAGACCAGCAGACAAAGGGGTGGGCACAATAGGGGATGGGAGACGCGTCGGGATGTGTACGATGGGGATCAGAAGGGGGAAGGAGATAATCACCGTGGACGATAGATGATACCTAAGGTAAAGAGATGCTGATGAAGGAGGTAGGAAAAAGACAGCGGGCAATGCAGTTGCGTCCAACGAAATCAACGATTCCCTCCTGTCGCCGTCAGACGTGCGAATGCCCTCTCTTTCTATGCCTCTTTCTTCCTTTCGGCGTCACTACTGGAATGCGACTGCGACTATGTCGTCACTCGGCGACGTAGCGGCAGGGACCGCGTCGATGAAAAAGCTTAGTAGGTATACAGCGAGGTTATCAGTAATTGTTGAACGGCGACGTATGTAGCTTCGAATTGTTGGTGACGTTTCGTCGATATGGAATCGGCATGCGTGTTGGATGGTTAGAAGTTGGGAAAAAAAGGTGAGTGAACAATGGCAGGTCAGAGGTAATGTTTGTGGCGACGGGCGTAGGCCGCTTTGTTCCCTCCAATGGTGGAATTCCCGCTGAGGAGCCTTACGTAACGGTACGAAGTACCCCCCGTAGCATTCCAAATCTTAGTGCGCAGCCTAAGTCACGTGACTGATATTAGCACTCAATGTGTTCACTAGCGCACGGAATAAAGTGGGAAGTCCTGAGCACTAAGGCTGCAAACGGGGCAACCTTGAAGTCATAGCGGGCAAGGCTGAAGTACGGGCCCACCCATGTACGAAGTACCTCACATCGGCCGCTGCCTGCCCTTAGGTACCTTTAGCGGCCTATCGGCGCTCTAGGTACCAATTTACAGGGCTACTACGCCTACAGCCAATGCCCAATTGTACCTGCCGACCTCTGTACATACGGGTCACCTACGCCAACCACTTTGAGCCTCCCATCTTCACAATTTACGTGCCTGGTTTTCCGGGCTGCTTTTGTATTCGTCATTTCTCTTCTCTTTCACAATCCATTGAACAACGTCGCTCTCCTCTATCTGGGCAACAAACGCGACGACGACGATTATACTGATTTTGACCACTACGAATTAGATGCGCCAGTAAATATCATTCGCGCCTGCTGCCTCCATCTTCCAATATTTCAACATCTCCTAGGTATTCTGTAGTCAGGACTGCAAGCATCCTCCCACCATGGCGTCGGTTAAGACAGAAGCCTCGACCTTGGTCAAATCGGAAGCCTCTGTGAAGCCTGATCCTGCCGGTCTCGAAGCCGATTCCATGGATGCCATCCCAGGTGTCATGTCCGACGACGATGTGTACGAAGACGCAGGCGATCTCGAATTCGTCGATCTTAACCCAGCCACGAATCCTGCTGGAGCTGATATCTTGTTGACGCATGTGCCCAAGTATCTCCATAGTGCTTGGGCTAATATGGACGACGACGAAGAGATACGCATAGGAACTGTGCGCAAATGGGTTGAGGTCGGAAAAGATGGGCGCCGAGTCGTACGTGTCACTCAGCCTTCTCCTGCTGAGATGGGGGATCGTGCAGTCAATCTAACTCAGATGTGTAGGAGAAGATGGCGCTTCTGCTGGATCACGCCAGACCTGGCCATCAGGCAATTCCGAAGGAGTATGAACTTATGTCGAAGGATGATGACTTGGCCAACACTTTCCTGTTCACCGAACAAGACCTGCCCGGTTATAAGAAGTCCCATGGAGCAAACAGCGATGTCCCTGCCTATCTACGCCGTCGCCACGAGCAGCAGCAACAGCAACAGCAGCAGCAGCAGCAACGCTCCGAAGACAAGGCGCCACCTGAAAACGGAGTCAAGAAAAACAAGTATCAACCTCGCTATAAGAAGGCGATTCCCAGTTCGTCCCTCCTCACTTATATTCCTCCATCGCCCAGTACTTGCTGACGCTTAACTTAGAGAAAACAACCCTGGCTGGCAAGTTCCGCCGCGAAATAAACTGTTTGCCCGTGTGGACGGAGGAAACCAAGCATCTCTTGAAGACGATGAGTGATGATGCCATGAAGCCCAAGGTTGCTACTAGCATTATTAATTCCTTCGATCCAAGTGGAGTCATTCAAGCCGGTGCGCATGTGTCGAACGACAGGTTCAGCAACATGGTGGTATGTATTGTATTATACGTAACGATTTGCATCTTAGGCGACTAACAGGCTGCAGCGCACCGCTCCCGAGCTTTCCAAGAACAAGAAGAAGCAGAAGGAAGAGAAGTCAGCGCGGTTGCCACAGAGCGAGCTGCGCGACCGTATCTTCGAATGTTACGACAAGTACGCCTACTGGTCACTCAAGGCCTTCAAGCAGACTCTCAACCAACCCGAGGCATGGCTACGCGAGAATTTGGAAGAATTGGCCAGGTTGCATAAGACTGGACGCTTTGCGAACTACTGGGAACTGAAGCCGGAATACAAGAGACTCAATGTGCAGTCAGTTGAAGGTGCGCCGCCTAGTCCCGAGCCGAACGACTCGGACTTTGATGGTGACGACGATAACATCGAGATGGAAGATGTGAAGATGGACGGAGAGTAACGAGGATGGTCACGTACAACGGGTGTTGCGTTACGGAATACAAGAGCACGGAGTTTTTGGTCTGGGTGTTTTCACATTTCCATATCACGCGTACCTTTTACGCGTATTGCTGGCCGCATAATTGAGATACCCCTTGGCCGCAATCTGCTTGCGGGATGACTGCCTATCTATCCAAGTGCAAAGACAGCATGTCTCCTTGTGATACTAGGTATTCTGGTAGTTTTACACAGAATCATAGGAGATGGATGGGTGGTTATTCCTACTATTAGCTATAATCCGTATGTGATGTTCACGCATGCTTCATACCTACCTACCTTTATCATATAATATGTGGTTCAACTGTGTTCACCCCCTGAGTCGACGACGTAGTAGGTATTGATATGTAATTCGTAGACAATTATTCGCCCAATCGTGTGGCCCCACATTTGTCAGGAATGACTGTTTTGTACGGATCCGCGATTTAAAAGTTCTGCGTCCACAATAAATGCATACACGCCTGTAAATGCATTCTGCGTGCACCAGGAAATGCATACAAACCTTTAACTGCATTTCGATGAATTATCACAGTTTCTGCATACTTTGAGCCCTTAATCCACACACCGGGACGTTGACGATACTTCAAAGATTCGATTAAATGTGTCTGTCTGTAGCCATTATTTGATTTACAAAGTTAACCGATGACATGACGTCTTCTCGACGACCCGAATATGGGTCTTGAGAAGAGACAGTCAACGTACAAAATTCAAACCACCTGATCCGTCGGAGTTACATACGACGTTGGCACACCGGCGGCCTCCCGAAGAACCGATTATAGGTGACGAGAAGGCAACAGCCGCCCAACAAACAAAGGATAATACTCCGACCGGGGTGGTTGAGAAAACATGGCGTAATCTTGACGACTCGAAACATTGAAAAACCATACCACTCTTGACATTGACCAAAGAAAAGTTGTAGCTCATTAACGTTTTTACCACGTTAGGAAGCTTGACGATATAGCCGAAATGGCGACGAAGACCCGGCGGCTCTTAACGCTTTTACCATGTTAAAGAGCTGGGTGACGATGTATACCCAAACCGACGACGAAGATACGACGACTCGTAACGCTTTTACCACGTTGACGAGCACCTAAATAATCATGCGGTGAGTAAATGGCCAGCAAACCACAAGTAATTTGCACTTACAAGATCAGAGTTACGATGCCACAATGTAACCTTGACGATATTACCACGTCTCAGTTACTTCTTTGCTTGGGCATCGGTCTCTTCGTCTTCAATGTCGTCCCGTTTCCTCTTATCGCCGCCCTTCAAGACCACCAAAGGATTTGGCATGTGAATCTTAAAGGGCTTGTTTATCTTGCCGCCCTGCAATGTAGGAATGGCATACCGCTTTGGCCGGGCCGCCATCGTGCCGTCGGTGTCCCCTTTACTAGAAGGGGCACTGGCAGAGGCAGCAGCAGTAGGGACGGCGGCGGCAGGGGCGGGGACGGGGGCGGAGGCGGGGGCGGAGCCGGAGTTTGTGGCGAGGAAATTGCCAACATCGACACGAGTTGTCGCCGGGTCGTCGGCGGACTGGAGTTCTTTTTTTGGCCCAGGGGGGTTGACAGGGCCAGCGGAGGAGGAGGTGGTGTTGAG
>JAJFDK010000059.1:0-185056 GCA_028637775.1 Xylariaceae sp. X167 | reverse complement strand
TAGAGAAGCCGGAAAACCAACCCGCGAGAAAGAAACCAGATTACCTCCGTCCCTTTCCCCTACTTCCTCCTGATGGCGCGAGGCCAAGCGCATCAGCGGCCTCTACGGGATCCACCCCAAACCGGACCATGTCGTGAAAACCTTCCTGGGGATCCCTGTCAAGACGAGGACCATTGGTGGTCTGATACCAAGCAACGTATTCCTCTATTGACATGTACCGCAGGTTCTGATCGCGTTGAGGCGTCCGAGGCTGCAGTGGGGACCGTTGACGGTACTCAACGATCCCGCTCCGCAGAGGAGGGCTGCGCTCTGAGTCCTTGCCCGCCAGGGCACAAGCAGTGCTGGGCACCGTAGCAGGTGTCTTACCCTTCCCCTTCTTCTTGATTGCTGGTGCAGGCGCCAGCGGCGCCTGCTCCTCTTGCTCCTTCATATCCACATCTTGAACAGGTGTGGAGGGAGCCAACGGTGAAGCGAAGCCGCCCTTGGTGGGCTTCTCTGTCGATGTAGTTGCCCCAGCTCCTGTGCCGCCAACAGGAAGAGGGGGGCTGACAGCTGTGACGGATGCAGTGTCGGGACCTACTGCTCCATTCTTCTGAGCCAGCAATGCTGCACGGAAAGCTGCCTTCCCAGCACCACGGTGGTTCTGAAGTTCATTGTAAGGCAGACGTCGGACAGCTCCCTTCTTTACCTTGGGGAAGCAAGAACACCCGGAGTGTCCTGGCTTGTGAGGCCCCAGACAGTTGGGGCATTGCGGGACTTTGCGGCATTCCTCCCCGTGGGAGGCCTTGCGAACACCGCATGTTCCGCAGATGGCAGCACAGCTGCACTTGTCAGTGTGATGGTGCCCAAAGCACCAGGTGCAAGTGAACACTCGTGGGGAGTGTTCAATCAGCCTAGCAGGTTCCGAGCCAAGGACACGGAACGGGGCAACTTTCCTTGGGAGCACAACCGTGTACTCCCCGGCCTTCTTGCCTGCAATGACACGAGCATCAAGGCCCGTGAGGGCTTTGATCTCGTTTGCCATCAAGGGAAGAGAGGCATGCTCTCCATTGTGCGCCTGCACGGTTGCAGGCACCTGTGTTAGTTTGTAGGTGACCGAGGCCACCTCTGGCTCAACATGAAGGTTTGCACCTTCATGGATGTAAGTGCGCGCCCGAGCGACAATGTCGGCTCGGTAGCCAGGTTTTGAGGCTTCAATACAGAAGCCCGAGCGGATGGGGTACACCTTACGGATGTGTGCCCTAGGAATGCCTGTCTCTTCGACAAGCAAAGTGGTGATAGCTGCGGGAGTCGCGGCGCGCAGCGTAGAGGTGGAGGCCAACCTAATGAAAGAGCGATCTCCCCTATGTTGGGATGAAGGTGGCGTCGCTAGGAAGGCTGACGACTTTGTCGGATGGGTGGCATGGCCACGGCGTGCAATGGAGGCCCAGGTGGGCGAGGTGTGTGTGGAGACTGCAGCAGGAGCTGCAGGGGGGCGGCTGGGCTCTTGGCGAGCGGGGTCAGGAGACTTGGCGGTTTTGGGGGTCAAGGAGATCCCCCCCTCCAGTTGTGAGAGAAGAAAACCTTGGAGGGACGCTCCAAGATCTCTTCCCACACTTTGGAGGGTGACGGTGGTAAAAGACTCTAAGGTAGAGTCAATGGCATTGAGAAATGCCGTTGTGGCTTCCAGGCGTGCCTGGACGGTGGCGATGCGTTGCTCGCCAGACTGTCGCAATGAGTTCAAGAACTCATTCTTGCTGAGGGGGGGCGGCGGAGCCGCCATGGTTGTGAAGAATCACGAAGCCGGACGAAGCTCAAAAAGATGCGCAAAAAGTCGTGATGTTGCAAAGTGCAGCGGTGAAATGGACCCAGGCAAAGCTAGATGATGATGATGATGATATATTTATGTCTAATGGCTATGCGGGGGGCGGAGCCCACGCCTACCTACGACCGATAATCGATCCTTGTAGACGGCACAGCGCGAGAAGCTGGCGTTCCTGCTGACATAGGAAAGAAAAACAAAAATGGGGACGGAACATGCGTCGAGCCCGGCCCTGATTCCAGCCAGACAAGGGCCGGCAGGGAAACCACGAGGGGAGAAACCTGCCGGAGCCGGGAGAAAGAAATCCTGCTGGGAAAAGACATAAACCTATAACCGGCTACCATAACCAGCTACTTCCGACCCTTCCCCTTCTTCCTACCCTTCCGAGACGACGACGACTCTGCATTGATGTCATCAATGCCATAGTACGCCGCCGCCTCGTCAGGGTCGCACCCGAAATCCACCATGGCCTGAAACATTAACCGTGGTGTGTCGTATGGACCGGTGAAGTTCTCACCGAATTCCAACAAAGTCCGATATGGCAGCCTAGGATCACGCTGAGGTGTCTGAGGCTGCAGTGGCGACCGTTGCCTGTATTCGACGGTCTGGCTTTGAGAGGGAGGGCTGCGCTCAGGGTTCCTGCCCGCCAGGGCAGGAGTGGCACTGGGCACCGTAGCAGGTGCCTTACCCTTCTCCTTGAGAGCTGGGGCGGGCGCCAGAGGGGCCCGTGAGGGCCCCGGCGCCTCCTCCATGTCCACATCTCGAGCAGGTGTGGAGGGAGCAATAAGCGGCGAGGCGAAGCCGACAGCGGTGAGCTTCTTGGGCTTTGTGGTCGTCGCAACAGCTCCTCCTCCGCTATGGGGAGCTGAAGCACTGTTATCAGGCAAAGCTAGATGATGATGATGATATAATAACGTCTGGTGGCTATGCGGGGCGAAGCCCCGCCTACCTACGACCGATAATCGATCCTTGTAGACGGCACGGCGCGAAAGCCGGCGTTCCTGCTGACAAAGGAAATAAAATAAAACAAACTATAAGAAAAACCAATTTAGCCAGAGGCGACGGGCATGCCCGTCGCCAATCAATCCCGAGGCACCACAGCGCGCCGGCTACCCTTCCTCCTGCCGTCTCGCTGCCAAACCATGCCAGAAGCTCTTGAACCTAGTGCCACCTTCGGGCCCCAGGAGAGCATCCATATCCTCGCCAGGCTTCAACCCACTCCGTTCCACCTTGGCCTGTGTGTAAGGACACACGCGCCAGTGCCATTGCTCAACCATTTCGCTGCACGCGCACACCCTGATCGACGCTGGCACATGGCCAAAGCGGATGTGGTATGCGGCAAAGTTTCCGTGCCCTGACCGCTCAGACAGCAGGCGGTGCACAGTCCTTCCGGGCAGCCAGAGCTCATCCGGCCTTCTGCCTACCTTGAGTCCCAGTCCCTTGTACGAGTCCGGCTGGTGTTGCGCCCACTAGTCCGTGAAAAGGGCCTTGGCCTGGGGACCAGTGCAAAGACACTCTGTGACGCCCAATGCGCTCCACGTGTTGCTGAAACTCCAGGAAGCGAGCCTGCGAATTGTCAGAGGCCCGGCCAAGAAGCTGCTGAAGCACAGCCGTGTTGTCCAAGCAGAAGATAACCCTTCCTCTGTCACCAATGACAGACAGATTGTCTGCAGCAAGTAATGATAAGTAGGTAAAGTGTAATCAGAATACTCGCGATGCGCAGAATAGTAAAACCCGATGCGTAGTTAATGAAATTCGATGCGCGAAAATCAGGGACAGGTAGGGGCTTCGCCCCGCATAGCCACCAGACGTTAATATATCATCATCATCATACTCCGTACGTACCCAAAACGTGTTCGCTCGCTTTTATTACGCTGCCAGGTGACGCGTGTGAATTGTGCTGCCGATGACCGCTTTCGGTAGACACATAAGCTGATAGAATCTGCTTTGGTCGCTACATGAAGAGCTTCCTCAGCCACCGCATACGTCTGAAAGATCATTCCCACCATGTATCATAGAGCCCTCAAACTGTACGGAAACCTGGCAGCCGGGAGTATACGCTGACTGCGATTGATAACGTGTAAGTAAACTGTGAACTAGAGAATATGGCATAGTACCTCCTTGATTTATTCTGTGCGGTGCACATAAATACCATTTCCTCATGCGCGAGAATCCATGGTGGCAACGGCGCCAGCAACTGCACCCAACGGATCTGCCATTCCCGGACCAGTCGGCAAGAATGACGGGACATTCCACCGATCATCAGCAGCCACAGGCGGAGCTGCAGAAGCCCCATAGCTCCGATGATATACGCGCGGAAATCTAACTCCGGGCCGTAAGTAATCATGTCAGCAGCGGAGAAGCGCGCTTACGCTCGGGATCACTCACTCACCCCTCCGAGATCCCACCTCATCTCACCTCATCTCACCTCATCTCATCGCAAGCCAACTCATCGAAGCAAACATGGCGGCGTCTCTGAACTACACCCTCCACCACTACGGTTCGGAGAACTACCTCCAACAACTCGGAGTCTGGGAGATCGACCGCAAGAACAAGTACTGGGTCATGTAAGACGGCCCTGACTGACTGACTCAGTCAAGCCGGACGCTACATCGACGAAACGAGAAACGAAAGCCCTACTAACGAACCCCCATCACAGCTACGTGCACGGCGGCGCCTGGCGTGACCCGCGCATCCTACACGAGACATTCACGGCAAGCATCGACCAGATCCTCGGCTCCTCATCCCCCAAAACAGAGGGTCTGATCGTCGGCTTTGCAAGCATAGACTACCGGCTCAGTCCGCACGACGAGTTCCCCCAGGACGCGGCGACGACGCCCGCGTTCGAGTATCGCGGGGCGCGGCACCCGGATCATCTGGATGATGTGCGGGCTGCTCTCGTCTACCTGCAGCAGACGTATGGCTTCGGGAGTAATTACCTGCTCCTCGGCCATTCGGCCGGCGGGGCGTTGGCGTTCCAGTTGATCGCTACGTCGACGCCTGATGCCGGGATAGTGCAGCCGGCGCTCCCGGCTGTAATCATTGGGCTGGAGGGATTGTATGATTTCACGGGCATCAATGAGCGGTTTGGGAGGGCGTACACGTCGTTCTTCAACGCCGCATTTGGTGAGGATCCCGCTGGCTGGGACAACGCGGCCCCCTATACGTTCAGCGGGAATTTCGCGGAGAAGTGGGCTGGTGGGAAGCTGGTCTTGCTTGCTTGGTCGCCGGATGAGACGCTTATTGACGAGCCAGAGGCAGATAATATGGCCAAGCGGTTACAAGACCGCGATGAGTTCGTGCGGGTGAGTCAGAGGGGGCGGGTGGCTGAAGGGGCAAAGAGTGTGCTTCTGTTGAAAGATCTAAAGGGGGACCACCATGATATATGGCGCAGCGGCGAACACGTTGCGCGCGTGGTATGGATTGCTTTTCAGAAGCTGGGATTCGATGTGTGATATATCATAATCCGGCCAGATGAATCCGAAAGGGTCCAATAAGGGAGAACCTTTGCGACGACTGATCATGAGCTGAGCAGCGAGTCGTCGAGCTGGGTCTCGGCTTCGGATAGATCGGAATACATTGACGAGCGTTGTTAGTGTGGACTTCATCTATAGATGAGCACGTTGAGGATCTCCTGCTTCCGATACGACGGCATATCTAGCATAGTACGAATAGGTGTGTGTGTGTGTGCACCAGACTACATCGTTGAGTCCTTTTGCCAGAGCCCCAACATATTCCTGCTTATCAAGCGATGCATCGTGACTACGGTGTTCTCGAGGAGCCGAGACTGATCCAGCTCCGGCTCAAGTAACAAAGAAATCCCGAAATAAGTCGGCATTCCTCGAATCGCCGTCTCTCACCAGGTAGGTCCCCTCACAGTGAGCCAGCTACGATAGCCTCTAAGTCAAAGGAGACGGACAGAACCAGCGATGTCGTCTTCGCCCGATGTCGGGATCGTGAGCACTATGACGAGATCACGATGGTATTTTAGGAGCTGACGATCCAGCTTCATGGTACTGGTACGGATCCGGCGTGTTTCCCTGACCGGATCACGAGCTACCTGTCTAGCATTCACTTGACTCGACGATGGCCAACTTGCTTGACACGGCGCAGCCAGAGAAGACCTCGTATCGACGACGCACTCCACGAAAGGCAGTGCACGGACTGCAGAGGAGCCCGTGAGCGCGCAAGTCTGTCGTTGCGTGTGTTGCGAACTCGGATCTCGTTCCCAAGCATGTGGTTCTCTCCGACCGGCGCGGAACGATCGGAAGGATAGCCTGCGCCTTAAGATCGATAGAACACTTCCAGAGAAACTCAAACTGGTCCTTCTATACGATACTAGATACTACATCATAGCTATTATCCAGACAGCCAGGAACCAGTTGCGGCTCGGGAAAGGCAATACCCGGATGGCTGGGACCGTCGCGTGGAATATCCTCCGCAAGGGGCAGCTCCTAACCGAGGTCCGAGACATTCGATTCATCGCCAACTGCATTCCGTACAGGATTCACTCACGATAGGCAATAATTCCGCATCGTCGAGACACGAAGAAGGGGCGGTGTGCTTGTCCAGGCCCGCTAGCAGCCAGCTCGTAGATTGCTAAGCAAAGGAAGCCGAACTTTGTCTCACTCAGGATAGAAGCCAGCGGACTAGTCGACGCTGCGAGTCATGCAGGAATCTCTTATGTCCGGGCTGGGTCGCGGATAGTCGGAGCGGGACCTCGGGGAATCGATGAACAGTAAACAGAGACGAGAAGTACGCACTACTACTAGGAATGCGAGATCACAGAAGGGAGATCGCGAGGTATGAGTAATCTCGAGATTAGTTGTGTGATGAGATGGGAGATGTTTGTTGACTGACGAATCGATGCAAGGCATACCGTAACGCATCCCTCCCCTCGGGTCGGCAACATCGCCGTGGTGCTAATCGAATCGAAGGCGTCTTGGCAGCATTCCGAACCGCTCATGCGTCATTAGATGTCTAGCTTATAGACCGCCCAGCTAAAGAACAAGTCTGGAAATACTCGGTCTTAATTCGCGGTTCGAATCGCTATTCCCTTCTGATATAGGCGTCCTACTGGACGACGGCTCGGGGCAAATATATAGCAGAAACCAGACGTTCGCGCCACGTGTGCAGTTTGGAACCGTCTCGGCAAGTTCCATTGTTTACGATATGTATTTCATGAACGCCGATAGCCGTCATCGGTGAGAAATCAATTCAGCTGAGATGGAGAGGTCCCGACGGGCTGGTAACTGCTCTTGTGCCATTGAAGTTTGCTGTCGTCTGATATCGACCCTCCAGTTGATGACATGGACTTATCCCTTGATAGGACGATACCTAGCATTGACATCCCTAGCAGTAGGGAGACATGGAGTTGTGGTTATACGCTATTCATTCTCAAATGCGTAGCTAAGATTCCGATCGACCTGTGTCGCCGAGGCGGGTATAGTGCCACGATGGATACGTGAAGTTGAACTGGGGGTGTCTCGAGGCTAGCTAGGGATACTCGTAGGAAGATGAAGTAGCAATATTGCCGTGATGTAGGCCAAGGATCGACCTTTTTTTTTGATTAGAAGGGAGGACTCAGATTCCTGATTGGCCCTCCCATTGATACTATCTAGGTGACAGCTGAAGACTGCTTGAATCCGACTCGGTTGGAGCCGGCGCGGGAACTCGCATCAAAGTACCGCTGATAGAGAATAGTGAACCTCGGGCATAGGAGGTTTAGCCAAGTCCCATGCGGGAGACTTGCATGATCGTATATACAAAGTGATGACACCCTCTCTTACTATTATTCGTAGCTCTCCCCCTCGTACAGTCCGCTTAGTTGACCGACTGCACCGCAAAGTCATGCAATCCAGTGATCTCGTCTGCCGTGCAGGCGCCTGCGTGCAACACGGTGTGGGCGGGGATCTCGTTATCTTTCGTGGGAATCTGCAGACCAATCGTCTCGGTGGTGCCGGGGTACTTGGTGATGTGACCCTGCTTGCTAACACCGCCGAAGTCGCCGGCGAAGATGAGGCCAAACTCGCCGCCTTCGATGAAAGCGAGGGTGTCAGGGTCCTGGGGAACAGAGATCTCAGCGAGACCCGAGATGAAGTAAACCCATCTGCGACAATTGGTTAATCGGATTGCTCCCATGTACTTTGTAGTGTGCTCGTTCTATTGAGGGGTAAGGTAAACCACGTACTGGTTGGCGGGCGCAGCGTGCAAGCCACCGTCAAAGTTGGCGGGAACAACCAAGTAAGAGACGTTGTCGGCGTCGCTGAGGTCGACCCGCGCGACACCCTTGGTTCCAGCGTCGTTGGAGACGATGAAGGGCGTTGCCAGCTGCCAGCATTGGAGCACCGATTCGTTGTTTTCGCCCGCAATGGCCGTGACGTTGAAGCTGGTGGGTATGGCCGCGACAGATGTGACGGCCTGTCCAAGCAGGAGGGCGGTCGCGAAACCGGAGACGCTGGAGAGTTGGAACATCTTGGCTGAGCTGGGTTGGGCTTGGACGGGGGTGTGATCTGGATCTGGTGCTGGGACGGAGAATCGAGAGAGCAGGAGACAAAGTTGAAGCCGCCGAGGCGATATAAATATTCCCAGGGCCCTGGGAAGCGAGACCAATGATGCAATAGGTACGGTGGGAGTTGGTCTCCGGGTTCGGGACCGCCCCTTGTACAGCTGGGGGAACCACACGACTCAGGCACACACGTATCGGGTACAGTGTGCGCGATGCTACGTGCCACCAGCAAGGTACTTGCTGTCACCATGCGTCGCAGTGGACCTGATCATCAAATAGCCCAGCCCTCCGGTCCAGCTCGCCGAGCTAAGGACGGGGCCGCACGGTGGATCCCGAACCAGAACCACAACGATGGGTACTCGCCGGGCTTAGCGCCGGCACGGTTAACGATGCGGTCTCCACAATGCCATCTCATCTCAGGGACACTTCAGTGTTGTATGCATGTGCATCCTCAGTAGGATGCAACCCCATTACAAACCGGGTAAGGGATGCCGTGCCCAAGCTGAGCGCTACCAGTCCTTTGTTAGCCTTTGCGTCACTGTTCTACCCTATCCACGACCGAATTGGTCTCCATGGTGGCTTGCTTAGAGCCAAGGTCAGCCATGTAACGTACCTATTTCCGGAAGGTAGCTATTGTACGAGATACGAAAACATAATGATTAGGATAACGCGGCGTTGCAAGCGGCAGCACGGAGCGATCGCAGGAGGATGAGCTTGCGTCCGTCGAGTCATGAAGAGGGAGAGAACCCTTATCGTCGGTCGAAGTAGAAACCACGACGGCGTATTCCACGGACTCGTCGTGCGTTGCGACTCGCTGGGTTCCAAGCTTTCCCTCCCCTTTCACGAGCCGGTAAAGTGAACAGGTAGAGTCCATCCCTCTCAACAAATGTCTCTGAGATACTCCTGAAAGCGACCAGACACGAATCATCTATAACCCAATTCTTTTAGTTATCTCCTGCCTAGGTATACCGAATGACCGAACATAATATACAAGCAGACATGAACTATATATCGTTGCCTTCTAAACGCCGTCCTCTCTATACCATTAATGCTTCTCGCTCAAGAGGTCAACCTCTACCTGGGCCTTCACAATGTCTCTAACCTTCTCCCACGAGTTCTCGACAAACGTCACTCGCTTCTCCTTGGTCAGGAGATCCTTGAACTCATCAGGGAGCACCTGCTCATTAAAGTTGAAGTTGGTCTCCTCCTTGAGCGCAGACTCTACGGCTGATGAGAACTTCGCCGGGTGGGCAGTAGACAGGGAGATGTGCTTCACCTCGGCGCCGGACCCGGCCAGCGATCTCATGGCGGCAGCAACACCGACCGCTGAGTGCGGGTCGAGGACGTACTTCGTCCGGCTGTAGCATGACCGAATGGTCTCGAGCGTCTGGGGATCACTGACACGCTCACTGTCGAAAGTCTGTCGGCCAGTCTCCAGGATATCCTTGTGCACAGGACCGAAGCCACCGCTCTTCTTTAGTGACTGGTACCACGCCGAGACTTCTTGACCAGCCTGCTTCTTGTTGAATTGGTCGTCCATGCCAACTGTTGAAGCGAAACCTACACAATTCTATGTTAGCAATCGATATGATGCCAAGGAAGATCTGAATCCTACCTTCTGCCAGGAACCACATCAGTCTCTCAAAGTTGCTAGAGACCAAAATGTCCATGGCCGGACTGAGGGTTTCCTTGCAAGCATCGGCACTGGCCTCATCAGAGCTGCCATTGGCGGCAGGCTGCTTCTCGTAACGACCGGTCTGCCAGAATCGGTAGAGAATATCGTTCCTATATCACATGCTGTTAATCACATGAACAGCCACAAGGGATAGACCCGAATGAGCGAGATATTATCGCTCCGAACACCATCTCACGAGTGAGAGAACGCTATTTTAGCGATAGGGGTAGTCAAGAAGGAGGTAAAAGTCATCGTGACTGTCACTTACTCGTTTGTGGCCACTGTCGACTATGTTAGTATTCAATCATAAGCAGTTAGACCAGAGACCAGAGATCACATACCAATCAACTTGTCGGCGGGCAAGCCCATCCGGGTGGCCAGGTATCCAGCAAGGATGTTTCCGAAGTTACCGGTGGGTGTAACAAATCGGACTTTGTCGCCGACCTTGAAAGAGTCGGACATTTTCGCAAGCTGGAAGTAAGAGTAGAAGTAGTAGACGATCTGGGCTAGGATTCTCGAGAAGTTGATCGAGTTCACAGCACCAAGCTTGAGTGCTTCATTCGTCTCCGGGTCGTTGAAGAGCGCCTTGACAATATCCTGCAGAACAGCTGTCAGTCTTCGGATCAGACTTATGCTACCCCTTTTCGCCTTACCTGGCAGTCATCGAATGTTCCGGTAAGCGCGATGTTGTGTACGTTCGCATCGAGGCATGTCGTCATCTGAGCCTCTTGAATCTACACGAGTCACCGTATTAGCTGGTCTGGCCCAAACGAGATGCTTTCTAGGGTCCAAGTATGACTTCGAAGCGGAGTGGCCAAAACCACGCCCTCCACACTGTCGCCAGATGCGGGAACAGTTCAGAATTGCAACTTACAGGGCTCACGCGGTCCTTGGGGTGGAGAATAAAGACGGAGACATCCTTCTTTCCTCGGAGACCGTAGATGGCAGCTGATCCAGTCTAGTAGGGTGTTAGACAACGATCCATACATGAAGCAAGAGCGGGGAGATGTACATCACCACTGGTAGCACCAACAACAGTCAAGTGGTGACGGTCTAGTTTCGTGTTAGTGTCCCTTCATTTCCTAAACAAGGCCTGTATATCCCAAGGGAGCGCCAATAGTCCTACCTTTGCCCTCTTTGCCGGCGTTTCTTCTAACAAGGAAGTACTCGAACAGGTTTCCAAGGAATTGCAGAGCACCTAAGAAAGGTGTAAGTTTTCAATATGATTCGTTGACAGAGTTGGAGCTGCGGTTACGACGCACAGTCCTTGAAGGAGTAACTTGGGCCGTGGAACAGCTCAAGGAGGTAGAGGTTGTTGTCTTGGAGATGGACAAGGGGCGCGACATTCTCGGCACGGAAAGTAGAGTAACTTCGCTCGATGATGGCTTTTAGGTCTTCGGAGGGGATCTCATCGGTAGAAATGTAGAGGCTGAAGATGCGGAAAGCCAATTCGGTGTATGAGAGGTCTTTCCACTCCGCCTAATGAGGGAGCCGGTCATCAGCTATCGAGTCATTGTCTGTAGGGAATAGATGGCATCAAGGATGGCAAGTCATACCCAATTGGCGACGGAGGGGATCTCATGAGGCAAGAAGAGACCGCCATCAGCAGCGAGACCCTTCAGGACGACAGTCTCAAAGGGAAGCTTCGAAAAGAGTTAGCAGAAGAGTCCGGGACGCGTATACACACGATAAGTATTAGTATGGTGACTTACACCGTAGTCGCCGCCTCTTGTTGAGAGGTAGGACTGCGAAGGTGTATGCCGCTCGCTTGCAGTTTCTTGATACATGATTGCGACCCTGATGCTACGCGGTTCTTCGCGGTACGGGATCTCTTCGTCTGATAAAGAAATGGCAAAGAAATGTGTGATGATGTAGTTCTCTCGGAACTTGGCGCCAGCTTGCGATATCGCCCGTGTCACATCCAGGGTTCCCTCCGAGCTGGGGTCCTACATCGGCCACCCCTCCGGAAGATGTATCACCCGGCCGAAGCTCAGGTGGATTTAATCTGGGGCGCGCCTTGCTTTAGCTCCGAGCTGTCATGTTTACTCATCATGTCACACTATATGCACGGCAGTGTGCTTGTAGAGAATTTCTCTCCATGTGATTTCGGCATGTGAATCACGTGGCTCCTCTAAATAACACTGCCTACCCGGTAGTTGCGAATGACCAGAGCAGCACTCTTCCAAGCAGTCTGATACTATTCTTGTACGTTTCTTGTTCTTGAGTTGGAATCTCATTACCATCTCTATTGCATTACTGTAATTCCGAGTTGGCCAGCCTGCATAGGCTTTCACTCTCTCCGAGTCGTTGTCTCCGTATTGCGCGCCGTATGCGCCCCGGTATAAATGGAATGGAGACGAGTAGTCACGAGGTAGGTAGATCAACTTCAGCAGCAATGCGTCGACCTACCAATGTTTCTACTAGTTCAGTTAGCTAGGACAACGCATCAATGCACTTGCCACATGCTGGACAGCATGGATACGCAGGTTTGTCACGAAGTTGATTCGCCCTCGAGATTCTCAATGCTCATATCACTTCTACCTACCCGGGAGACCAGCTACACTGCTCTCTATTTGGATCTGAAGGCGCGACTAGCTGTCGCGTCTGAGCTGAACTCTCCCCTTATACTTGTACAGTCAATCCGCAGTGCTTTCTCCTCATAGGAAATAGACAAGCATATATTGTAGCCGATCTCTGTTCAAGGGTAGTAGAATCCACACGGCCATGACACGTGGATCACGTTCAGAGCTGGCGAATCCGAGAAGTAGATCGAAAACATGCTGCCATTTGCTACTACAGCCCTATAAGGATTGGACAGACGTGGATTTGTCAGGTTGATCTGCATAGGAATTCGGATTCGTACGTCAGGTCAAGTGCAGAACAGATGGTGCAGTTCGCCACAAATAAAGCGTCGACTCAGCCGACACGAGTGGCGTGTAGATCATGAATAGAGTGATGATGTGCTCGGATGCAGCTTTCCCCGTTAGATGTCTACCGAGAACTAGCTCAATCCAGTGACCACATGGGCACAACAATCATTTGACCACGACGAGTTTCGAGGGTGAGGCAGATCAATATAATGATTTGGGTCTACGTATAAGCGAGTCCCTAACCTACTGCTTCTACTACGAGAACTTCAGTTTGTTCTCAGAAACACGCCCGATGACTTGCTCAATCAGGAGCTATCTCTTTGACTAGTTGGCGACAACAAAAGGGTACTTGCTTCAAACCACCTGGAAGCAGACTAATGGGCACCTCACATTCCCAGAAATCTGGCTGGCGATAGGAGTGCAATCAAGTCGACAGTTCCTAACTGGTTCAAACGCTGTTAGTGACCGAAGCGCAGTCCTTAGACAGCCAAGGAGAAAATTCGCGCCTCGAATCATGCATCATATCGTAGTCTTTCATGGCAGAACCCCTAATAGGTTGTTTACAATATAAGTGAATCACACCCACACATACCCGCTCAAAACGAAAGAAAGAGATACCTCATCTCAAACACTTTCCACCATATACCCCCAAGTACACCTGTAACAAACAAGCAGATAGACTTGCAGAGAGCGAATGTACGTGCCCAACTCTACTGTCCTAGTCGCATGATCCAGACCCTCGTGAACATGCATGGAGAAACCTACATACATACCTCATACACATTCGCCCCCGCGCAGATCCTATATGAGGACATACGGTTGCAGCCAGTCGGCCATTATGACAAACACTGATATCGTCTTCATCTTCCGGCTTCTACATCAACTATGTACAGTAATGACTGAGCATGGTGCTAACCGGACTTCACCACAGCAACTTAGCAGAGGCCTAGCATATGTAGGTCGGGAGTATCTTGCTACAAGCATCACGAGTATCGACAATCCTGTGGTCACCGAGACATTGGTTACTTGAAATGAGGCTTCAACATCTCCCACCCGAGGCGCGAGAAAGCGAAAAGGAAAGACAATGGGAAAATGCGTTCATTCATGATGGTCCTCAAGAAACCCAGTCTTGCCCATTGGTTATTGTACACTCTAGACCAAAATTATATATCGTGACTTATTAACAGGAAGCTCATAGGAGCATTTTCCGGGGGTCTTCAATGTACTCCTTAATCTTGACAAGGAACTGCACAGCTTCCCGGCCGTCCAACAAGCGGTGGTCGTAGGTCAGGGCGAGGTACATCATGGGTCGGATCTCGATCTTGCCATTGACAGCAACGGGTCTGTCCTTGATGGCGTGGAGGCCGAGAACGGCGGTCTGGGGGAGGTTGATAATGGGAGTGCCCATGAGGGAACCGAAGACACCTCCGTTGCTGATGGTGAAAGTACCGCCGGCCATATCCTCAATGGTCAGCTTGCCGTCGCGAGCCTATATCACCGTTAGTCACAGGGGAATACTTATAATCGGGCCACAAGCTCCGTGAAGAAACACGCACCTTCTTGCCCATGTCAGCAATGGACTTCTCAATGGTGACAATGTCCATGGACTCGACGTTGCGAACAACGGGTGTTACAAGACCCTTCTCAGTGGCAACGGCGACGGAGATGTCGACGTAGTCGCGGTAGACGATGGCGTCGCCGGTGTTCTCGCCCTCAATGGAGGCGTTGACGGCAGGAATGTCGCGCATGGCCAAAACACTGGCGCGGGAGAAAGCACTCATGAAGCCAAGCTTGACACCGGTCTTCTTGAGGATCTCGTCCTTGTAGAGCTTGCGGAACTCCATCAAGGAGGACATGTCGACCTCGTTGAAGGTGGTCAGGGAGGCAGCAGTGTTCTGGGACTGCTTGAGGCGCTCGGCGATGCGCAGGCGCATGCGGTTCATCTTGACGCGTCGCTCTTCCCGGCTTCCGAAGACAGGGCTGGAAGTAGTGGCAGCGGGGGTATCCTTAGCGGCAGGGGCGGAAGGCTTGGGAGCAGCAGCCTCCTTGGGAGCGGACTGGACCTCGGGCTTGGGCTGAGGGGTGCTCTGTTGCTCGGCAGGGGCGGGCTTCGCGGCAGCGGGCTCCTCCTTGGGGGCCTCCTTGGGGGCGGCGGCCTTGCCACCCTCGGGGGCGCTGCCAGGCTCGATCTTGGCAATCTCTTGGTCAACAACGACGGTGTCCTCCTCGTTGGCGAGAAGCTCCTTCAGAATACCAGCTGCAGGCGCATTGACAGCCACATCGATCTACCAGCAGAGATACTCAAGTTAGACTGGCACGCATGGATATGCCGTGTTGATATGTTTGTAAGGTTACCTTGTCAGTCTCGATGGTGGCGATCTCCTCGTCCAGCTCGACGTAGTCGCCGATCTGCTTGTTCCATTGCTTCAGGGTACCCTCAGTGATGGACTCGGCCATCTGGGGAACCTTGACGATAGTGGAAGCATAGCGGACTTGGCTCATGAGCAGAGGCAGGGGCAGGTGGCCTCGGAGGGGCTGGCGCATGGGCTGGCGCAGAACTCGCGCAGCCGTGATGATGCGTTTTGACATCATGTTGAATTGTCTGGATGGCACTCGGAAGGACAGGACCGGGAGTGAGAAGTGGTGACTCGGCAAGAAGGAGACAGGACGGGACGTTAGCGAGGGTATCTAAAAAAGTGGTAGCGCAGCGAGCGTTATAGAGCCGGGCTAGGACGGAACGGCTAATCGGGGCCTGCGGATTGGGCGGTAAGGTGGCTGGTCTGGTTTGCCGGATCAGTGGAGGGAATAAATAAATAAAGTGGAATTCTACGCAGCCAGAGAACGGTGATGGATCAGATAAGTCGCATCGAATAATTCCGTATGCGCAGCTGGAGAGACGGGGGGTTACAGCTGGTGAACAACAATTGTCTCTATTCTGCACGGAAACTGCAAGGAGACTTACTTTTTTGAAGGAGAGAGGAAAAGGAGGGAAGAGAGAATGAAGAAAAGCAGACGAGTGAATTATTAACAGCAGCAGTTCAGGAGAGTGAGGCTATTATCCCGGCCAGCAGCTCTCTTATAGCAGCTCTTACAGAAGCTATAGGTGCTCGTAGGCACTCGTAGTGGTGTTCTCGGGCAAATAAGGAGCGAATTGGATTGGCTCGTAATGCTGTCACGCCTAAAATGCCTAAAATTCCCGCGCAAGCGTTCTTTTTTTTGAACGGATTACAGAATTTTTACCGTCGTCATAAGGCGATTGGAGGTAACTACCGGAAGCTCTCATTCACCTCGGCCTCAGTCCCTCGTTAGCGTAATTCCTTATGTAATTGGTTGCATCACTCGGGCCCATTACGATGTCCGGCGGCTGCCAGCAACTGTGGTTCTTACGCGCAGCTGCGTACCTGTACCCAACCAATCATCGACGGCCCATTTATGGGTCACCAAACATCATCCCCGACTCCGAACCGAACTAAGATAGCATTGGTCGAGAGAATAGTGCAGCTTCGAGAGACGACGCCTCCGGTCCTCTCTTGACTCGAGACTCTTATCCGCACCCGTCCTGCCTCTCTTGCCCTCCTCTGCTGCGATCGGAACACAGCAGTGACAACACGCGGGGCTCCACTACTGCCTGGACACGAACGCGCTCGCTTCGGTACCACCGTGGCATCATAACACCGCAGCGACGGCACCGAGAGAGATTCCTTGACGATGTCGCACAGACAGGCCGCGTTGTGAGTTTCGACTGGCAGCTTCTCCAACCCGTCGCTGAGTTCTGACCTATCCTGCGCCTCTCTAGGTCCCTCTACCGGCGCTCCCTGAAGCTCGCCTTGGACTGGGCCGTCCACCGACACCTATGGCGTGGCCAAGCCCTCTACATCCGATCGCTATTTGAGGCGAACCGCAACGTGACAGATTTCAAGCAGAGAAGAGTGAGCCCGGACCTGCTGTTTACTTCAGTTACATCGACGAGAGAATGGGAGGACTGACAGAGATATCGCCCCCGGCTAGGCGTTATTGAGTGAGACAGAGAAACTGCTCGATACATGGAAACACCCCGATTCATATAGACCCCCGACCGCGCCCGGAGGTATGTCAATATTGGCGAGGGAATACGTCGCTGCTTTTTTGCGCTCTGGGTATCCAGACGTAAGAGGAGGGTTGGGCTGGCCAGACGCTGACATGTGTATTAGGATCCAAGTTCGAGAGAAACCTCCCGGCTCACAACACAGAACGTGAGTTTATCCCCCCAGCATTGCTATCCGCTCTTAAGAGGACTTCATCCGGTGCTAATACAGCATCTAGCACCACCGCCATTGAAATTTTAGAGGGGGAACGACACAATCCTGGGGTGCATCGAACCGACACCCATCTGTACATAGACCTTAATCTGCTCATAGACGAACGATGCCACCGGTCGCAACGCCATGCAACGCGACTGTCTGGCTCATTTACAAGTAAATGCAGGCCCAAATTTCCGTCTAATCCTGCTCCCGTCTGGCTTCCCTATTCGCATGATGACATGGTTCCTATCACCTCACTCGCTCCTACGTACTACTACGACCACGATAAACGTCGACCGACGGACTCGAATTCGCAAGTCATCCGTGGTAAGGCTACTAGAGTCGGTACTTTATATTTATAGTCGATGACAATAGTACCCGTACCCCTTTCTCCAGCCGGCTCGGATGTGAAACGGCGTCGCGGAAGGCAATTAATGACAGGTCTCAACTTCGGCCCCTAAATTAGTTCCCATGTGGCTCGCATCCTCGCATGCAAGATTCAGGCCCCAGCAGTTCGGAAAGAAGGTATTAGTTTAGAATTTTTTTGTTCTCAATTGTGCTCATTCGTGTCCATGTGCCAATGGACTATCTGTAATGTACAACCCGTACGTGAAAAAGCAAACCGTGCCCAGCCGTTACCCCGTGGTTCATGAAACGTCCCAAACGACCATCCGAAAAGCAAGAAATCAACGAATTCCATCAACAGATTACAACTCCTGGCTAGCGTTCTTACCAGCCTTGCCCGTCTTCTTGGGGAGAAGGTCTGAAGGATCAACGTTAGCTTATGGTCAAGCAGATAGATGAGTAAAGGAGCAAACGTACTCTGGTGGATGTTGGGAAGAACACCACCCTGGGCAATTGTGACGTGACCCAGGAGCTTGTTCAACTCCTCATCGTTGCGGATGGCGAGCTGAAGGTGACGGGGGATGATACGGGTCTTCTTGTTGTCGCGGGCAGCGTTGCCAGCAAGCTCGAGAATCTCAGCAGCGAGGTACTCGAGGACGGCAGCGAGGTAGACGGGAGCACCTAGAAACCGCGTTAGAATCACTGTGACCGATGAAAACCGATGAGGCATCAGAACTTACCGGCACCGACACGCTGAGCGTAGTTGCCCTTGCGGAGAAGACGGTGGACACGACCGACGGGGAAAGCCAAGCCGGCCTTGGAAGAACGGCTGTGGAAAATGGGTCAGAAAAGCTTCAGAAAGGATGGAATCGCGACGTGATGCGAGATTCTCGATGAAAGACGCGTCATTTTGGATGCCGAAAGCAGACCAAAACACGCGATGGAAATGGAACGAGCCTCAGAATGAGTCAGAAATGAAGGCGACTTACGATTGGGAGTTCTTGGCACCGCTGGCCTTGCCGCCGGATTTACCGCCTCCAGTCATCTTGATGGTATTGATGTGGGTGTTAACTTAAAAAAGTTCGAAAGTTGTATTATTGGCGATCGAGGATCGTAAAGGCTGCTGGAAATGAAGCCGAAGTTTGGTCTGGAGATGGAGTTGCGGGAGTGGTTGTGGTTGAGAAGAGGATAAGAGAGATGGAATGGGAGAGGGTTCAAGGTTGGTGGGGGAGGAGCACTTTAAGTACGTTTAGGTCGCGTCTGCGGAATCAGAAATCACAACTACCAGATCACGATTTCCAGGATCACTGTGAAAAACCCAGGGGTGGGTGGATTTAGGCGCTAGCCGGATCGAGCTGGATTTGGGGGAATTGGCAGCTGTAAGTCCCTGGTTTGCAATGGCGCGCTAGGTACAGAAGGTGCCTACCACGGCGCACAGGCCAGAACCCCACCTTCTACTTTAAGCTCCAAACAAAATACACGGGAATCCAGCACCGTGCCGACCTCTCGGCCAATCAGCAGCGCGTCCTGGTGAGGCTTTGATGCATGCAGCCAAAGAACAGCCAGAGACCCCGGACGGGCCACGTCCGGCTGTGCAATTTATGATTGGCTGGCCCGCACTTAAAGCCATTAAAAGCCATTACCGTAAGCATTAAGCCATAGCGCTCCGTCCCTGCCGGGCCACAGATATATAGGTACCCGCCCACCTGCCTGGCTGCCTACATGCGGTCATTCTCCTTTATTCCTTCCTTCTCTCAACTTTTCCCTTCCCTTCCGTTTGTTTGCTCGCTGTCTGGCTGATTCGGCCGCCAGGCCCTACCACCAGGCCCTTTACGCGCTTGACCTGATGTGGGCTTGCCTTGCTTGATTGATTCTATCGATCAATATGCTCACTTATTGAAATCAAATCAAATCACAGCCACCTGATCCAGATCCCAATCCAGATCCGAACCTGAACCTGAACCCGAATCCGAATCCAAAGCCAACTTGTGTGGTCACCCATAGTACGCGAAGGTAGGACCTTGGCTTGTCCGGATGTTTTGGTTTTTGATCTTTGGTTTTTGGGTCTTGAGTCTTTTTTGTTCCACACTTTGGAATTTTTGATCAAAATCCGCCATGCCCTTCCAACATTCATGGATGAGGCTCCATATGTACATGAAAACCCGACTTTTTTAGGCATATTTACATGCATTTTAAGCCGATTTTGTTAGGTATAGACCTCATCGGCCAAAAATATACATCTAGTACCATTTCACATGACAAATGCGGCTTCAATTTGCGTCTAGACGAACCCCCGGTCCCGTAGATAGGGCGGGATGTGACACCTCGGGCTCTTAGTACCGGCAGGTGGGCATGTTAAATATAGATTCCATCCTGGATAGCTTCTCCAGACGGAGAGGAGCCGCGCCCGTCTGCCATCTGCATGCCGTGTGACGGACGCAGAGATTACCGGGCACGACACGCCGATCCGCCGGCTGCCGTAGATGAAGCCCCGGGCGTCACGGGTGGATAAGACCTCGGGTTTTATGGATATTGGGCATTAGACTCGGAATCTCGCGATAGCCTCATTTCCTAGCCGAATCGGCGTCGATGTGGAATCTGCAGTTTGCTTAGGTCGGCGGTATCCCGGCGCCCTGGAAGCTGCACTAATCACAGCGCACTAAGCCCACCTGGTCAAAACCCCTAGGGGACCGACCTGCCTAAATTCCAGCGGTTTTCCTGTCTACTAATTGGGTCGCGGGCTGGCATTATCGATTGTTTGCAGCGGCTGGGAATTGTGATTGGCTGCCCTTTTTTCACGGGCACCCGTCCGTTTCCCTTTGTAGGAAGCCGCGTACCTACGAGGGAAGGCGGGCAGATCGCTAAGTACACAGCGAGCAGGTCCGACGGTTGAGTTATGTCATGCCAGCGCAGTTGCGGCCTATTCGGTACATAACGCAACGCACAGTACTAGCAGGCAGTCACCACCTGCACCCAGCACTCAGAGCGACGGCAGCACCTTCCTGCCCTCGATCTATCAATAGCAGGAGAAACGCGTTGTGCGTGTCAAGGGTTAATAGGTAATAACAGTGGGGGTGGAGACGTGTTGGTACGGTACGGAGGTACCTTCCTCGGGTCTGCGCGCGCCCATTGGCCAGCGGAAGCTCGGACCCACTCGCCAGTCCAGCCTTTCTTGATCAAAGCAGAATTCGCAGGCCCCGGCGCGCGCCCAGCAGCGGCAGTAGCAGTACAGCGTGAACCAAATCAGTAACTAAGCTAGCGCGACCGTATCCCACCTACAAAAAGGGCCTTACCACCCACACCCTCCGTTCCATCGACAACTTCTGCTTTCTTCATCTACATCTTCCATTCTCACTCTCACCACGACACAACAGCAACAGAACTTCGGATTTTATCCATTCCATCAGTCCAATATCAACAACTAACTTCACACACCGTTAATCATCACAATGGCTCCCAAGGCTGCAGACAAGAAGCCGGCCGCCAAGGCCCCCGTCGCCTCCAAGGCTCCCGAGAAGAAGGATGCCGGCAAGAAGACCGCTTCCACTGGCGAGAAGAAGAAGCGCACCAAGGCCCGCAAGGAGACCTACTCCTCCTACATCTACAAGGGTAAGTCGTCGAAATCCAGCTCTCAATTCCAGCTCGCAGCACTTTGCACGCTCAATCGGCGTGTCTTTTGCAGCACGCCTGGTTTTCGTGCCCGATCCCTTGTTTTGAGGGCATCGTGTTTCTCCACCGCTGTTTTCGGACATCGTGGCGCCTCATTTCATCTGTTATCCATCTCGATTCTGATCTAACATGCGCGTCTCTAGTCCTCAAGCAGGTTCACCCTGACACTGGTATCTCCAACCGCGCCATGAGCATCCTCAACTCCTTCGTCAACGGTAAGTTCCTTGTTCACGACGCGTCATTTCGCGTTTGCCCGCTTTTTACCTAACACGTTTCCTTCAGACATCTTCGAGCGCGTCGCCACCGAGGCCTCCAAGCTCGCCGCCTACAACAAGAAGAGCACCATCTCCTCCCGCGAGATCCAGACCTCAGTCCGCCTCATCCTCCCTGGCGAACTTGCCAAGCACGCCGTCTCTGAGGGTACCAAGGCCGTCACCAAGTACTCTTCATCGACAAAATAAGTGCTTGATTGTGTCTGCTTTGTTTCTGTTTAAGGCGTAGGGTTTCTAGCTTTGGCATCATGAGCTGGCCAAAGTCATCAGGTTCCTACTTTTCGGGAGTCTCATAATGCGTTACGGATGGTTTGCTTTTTATTAGGGGGCAATGTCTTTGCACACAACGGTCTGGGGTTTGCGGTTGTACAATACACTTTGCCGATAGGGTTTTCGGAATGAGAATCTGGACATGAACAAACAAACACATACCATCTGCACTTTTTAATGTGACCGCTACTTACCTACTTCGAGATTCGAAGCCATCTCCCCTCCCCGTCCCCCGTCTGCACCTATTTACTTTAACTACAACTGACATATCATATCACAGGACTGACGTTCTTGCTGACACCGGACATGGAGGCCCTTACCATCACACATGTCCGTTGCTTCTATGTTGAAGCGGCATGCTGTATAGACGACAACGGCGGCATTTTCGGATCGAGGCCGTAGCTGCCGACTAGAAATCGCCGCTCTACCGGACGCCGAAAAATGCCCACTTTCGATTTTAGATGCCAAAGACCGCTTTTTCACGGATCCCGGGACTCGCAGGTTTGTTTTGGCTGTTGTTTTGCTGGAGGTGATGCGTCACGCTTGCCGGTAAGCGGAAGTGGGACACATCGTCGTTTCTGCGGGTCCGAGGCGAGTGCAGGTGACATCAGCACGCGTTGCCTAGAGTAAGGGACGTGGGTACGCCAATTAGGCGTGGAAATATCGAACTTCAACGGTCGTGGTGGGTCATGAATATCGTATATTAGAGCTGGGGATTCTAGGGGGGAACTGAGATCTGGATCTGGATCTGAAGAAGGGGTGGGTGCGTGTTTGTAGATGGGGATGTGAAGATGTACGGGTTACCGGGGTGGGTGACTACGAGACACGAATTGGAGGGTTGAAGCTATCGAGGCGAATATGTCACTAAGGATGGAATGGGTTTCGCGGTTGTGATTGATATTTTGGGTCATTGGGTTCATGTTGCTGACTGGAATTGGGAGCCATGAGCTACCATGTTCGATGACAATCTACAGTACGCAATGCCTCGAAAGTTGCTACATAACGATGCGACACCCGTCTCTATCTCTGACTATGGGCCCCTTCATAATATGTAGCTCCAAAGCAATTCATAGCAAAAAGGAACGGACACTTAGACTATCTGGTCATTCTTCAATACCTTGCTCCTTGCTGTCTTCGACTCCCTTTGACTCATCTTGTAATAACCTCATCATGGTAGCAATCTCCCCATGCAGCGAGAGGTCGTAATGGCACCACCGTAAAACCCATATCACCTCACGCCTCGCCCAATCCAGCCTTGGACTTCTTGACAACGTGTGTCAAAGGCACCATGAGGCCGCCATTCTCCACATTACCCAGAGCCATACCCTTGGTCCAGCCCATCTTTTCGAGCATGGCTCTACCCTTGTTCTCAGCACCAATCTCGGCAGCGTGCTGTCCAACCTTCTCTCCCTCGCGCAAGCCGACAGCATATTTGCTGCGGGGCTTGTTGGCACGGATCTCGGCTCGTGCTGCCCGTTTGAGTGCGTTGGACTCAACTCGTCTGGTGTCTTTCAGGTCGGGGACGTCGACACGCGGGAACCACGAGCGTTGCACGCGGCTGATAGTTTTGTCCAGAAGATCTGCGTTGTATGGACGAGTTGCCTTAGAACGATACAAGACGGTGTATCTTTCGGATCCGTAACCCGAAGACTTCGACTTGATTTGGAACATGTTGGCGATCATATGAATGATCTTCCGGGCCCCTTTATCCAGAGGCGGCAAGGTGAGTCTATTTTCTGTATTAGCTTGGCAATCAGATAGTTTTGAGATATACCCACTGTTCCTGTTTGCCGAGCAAAAAGTTCTCGAACTCCTCAGCTAGCTCGTCGATAGACATGCCGTCTAGGTACTTAACTCGAAGATCGTCAGGATCGACGTTCTTACCCAAAAGACCCTGCGATCGTGCTACCTCACGGGCCTTCTTCTTCTCCGCCTTCTTAAGGCGGTCTTTCTTGATAGTCTTGTTCAAAGCATCTTCCAGCTCCGAGTCTGAGAGGTTGAAGGAAATGAGACCTTTCTTCGATCTCTGAATACGAGTATTTTGTATATCCATGAGGTCGAGCTCATCGAATGCAGCTGCCATGCGTGTAGCACTAAAGGCAGGGTACTGGATACCGTTCTCAAATAAGCCGGACCTCTTGGAGGCGGCCTTTTTCTTCCCCTTCCTCTGACGGGGTGCGCGCGGGGCGGGCTCCCACGTATCGTAGGAGTCGAGACCGTCAAACAGCACATCATCGTCATCGTTGAGCCCTAGCTCTTCCTGTTTGGCCAATTTTCGGGCCAAGCGCGCATCTGACTCGACTTGGCGTGCCTCGCTTGCTTCGTCGTCTTCGTCGTCTTCATCCATGCCATCTTCTGATTCGTCGTCACTAGAACCCGGGCTAGATACGGCGTCGCTATCTGTACCACCCAGATCACGGAGGACGCTGAAGCTGTGAGAGCCTAGGCCAAGGCGGTTGGCTTGCTCATCCTCTTCCTCCTCATCGTCATCGTCGTCGAAATTACTCAGCATATTAGCTATATAGTCGGCAATAATAGCGTCGTCGTCGTCGTCGTCGTCGTCATCGTTCTCGTCCGAATCCTGTCCCGCTTCCGATTCACTTGCGTTGAAAGAGATGTAATCTCTTTCCTTGGGTTTTGCAGCCGGCTCAGTAATAACAGGTTTGACCGCAGGGCAATTAGTGAGCGGTGACTGCGGTTTGGCTTGTGACGGCCCGGTAGAGTCGGATTTGTCCTCTTTGGCTTGAGTGGGTTTGGGAGCAGCCTTGGGCAAGGGCAGGGGATCGGCGTTTCGACCTCTAAACAAAATAACCTCTGTGCTCGAGTCCGAATCTGCATCTGACTCGCCATCCGGGGGATTATCGCAGGGTGAGACCGGCTTGTGAGGGGTCACACTGCTGGGCACCGGTAACTGGGTGCACGGCACAGAAACAGCAGGCTCTGGAGTCTGATCTTTGGCCACGACAGGATTGGCAACATTAGCAACAGATTTCTCTGGCAAAGGTGGCTGTTTGGTCATGTCGAAATCCTTGGGGTTCATAAAGCCAGCGCTGATGAAGATCACGGGCTTGTCTCTCAGCCTGGCATCAACTCCACCAAACCGACGGCGGCCACCTGTTTGCCTAGCTTCATCGGCCATCGTATATCGGTTGGTTTTGCCTTTGAATGTCAGCGACAACATTCCGTGTGTTAGATCAGGCCAAGCAATATGTACCATAGTTACGGGCATGGGGTGACTCGTCACTGGTGCTAGCCGCAGCATATGCTCTGCGGAACTTCTTGAGTTTCGACTTCGCCTTGGCCTTGGCCTTGGGAGTTTGCTTCTTCGCCATGGTGAGAGATCAAGAGCACGCAGGCGACAGGTCAACGAGTATGCCGTATAGTCCACGAGCGAGTGAGTGTATTCCGTATGCGCCGGAGTTATTCGCAACAAACTCCCCGCAGCAAATACGATTAAGTCGGAATATAGGAACAATCGGCTGTCAATCCTGCGGAATAACAAAGACACATTGCCTTGGGATCTCCGTCCGGCTCGAGCGTCTTGTTTCTTGTCGTTGAGTTTGGGCAAGTCAAGCCAGCCAAATCAAATGAGGGAGAACCCAAGGTACGACTGAAGTTAAGCCTGAGGCGGTTTGTTCGAAGACGGTGCCACCAGCTAAAGCAGGGACCCAGTTAGACCTCTTTAGAATGCCCTTATTCCGTACCTACCTAGCGTGACCCGTGCGGATGGCTTATACGAAGTAGGGAGTGACAATGGCAGGTAGTCGCTGGCTAGGTATTCCGTAGTGGGAGGGGCGGGATAAAGGTTGCTTTTCAAGCTTTGCACTTGTCGACGTTCTTCTCATCCAAGCAGCAGGTCGAAGGTGAATTCTGTCGTGCAAATGGATGAACGCCTGGTCTGTGACGATGAGTTTTATGATAAGGTCTGGATGATGAGAGCTATCCATCTGCCTATATCTCTACCTGACGATATGAGTTGCATTCTCGGCACTGCGATTTCCATGACTGTTATCGATAATACCGGACACCGGATTCGTTAGGTAAGCCCCGACTCCGCTCTGATGCTCGTCTGGTCTTCGGAGAACAGTGCTAATGACCTGCCAGGAAGGTACCTGTACTTCGTACTAATAATCCGCACTTGCCAGGCATCATCCATACCTAGTTTCAACCTACAATAGGCTAGCCGGTATGCATCTAGGTGCGTAAACCATGCAGCTCCTTGCCCGTGTAAGCAGTATTAGCAGTAAAAGGCAGGCGCACTAGGTACATTACCTGCCTAATGCCCACTCTAAATTAGGTACAATTAGTTACAGACCTGAGTTCCCTTACAGACGCCTGTACCAAGTAAGCCGTAGCATGCTTCAGTCATGCCTGCCCATACGTCAACAAATGGACACCACCCGAGCCCCAGGTGACTTGATCAGATCTCCCACCTCCAGCTGGTTACAACTTCGTCCACTCGACCTTCTTAATTCCAGACTTCAACTTTCCCCCTCCTAGCTCCATCAGCAGTGGCAATTCCTCGGTCTTCCGACATACTGCTGTCATCTTCAATCCACTTGTGTCTTTCGCCGGTCGGCCGGTTGGTCCGTCAACCCGTCAACCGAGCGAGTACATGCCGTCTTACGTCGGGACGCCTCCTCGGCCAGCTCTTGTATCCAGTGCAGGCAGCCTCCCCGGATCAATCAACGTACCATCCGTGTCAATTCTCACTTAGCAGGTTAGGCCGTCGTGCCTTGTTTGTGCACTGCCTGTTCTTGAATCTATCACCATCGTATTGATCACCGCGTTCCTTTATCTCTACTTTGTCTGTCCATCTATCTGTCTGCTCGTCCGCTCGCTCGTTCGCCCGTCCATACCCACGACACCCATTCCAAACCCACGGTCACAAAATCCGACATCAAACCTGTTAGCATGGATACCACGGTTGATCTCGGGCGACGCCTGGTCCATATGTTCTGGGACCCTGAACCCACCAATGATATCGTTCGCGACCAGCCCGTGTGGTGCCTCGGCTCGAGTTATAGGTTGAATAGCTCATCCAGTCCGAAACAAGAGTCTCCTGCCGCCCCGAGTCCAGAAGACTCACTCAAGGAGTTTGTCCCGCCTCCCGGCCAGCTCCCCGATACCCCGTCCGATTCAGCCACGAGTAGTTTCGATGAATCCCTGGCCTACGAAGAAGCGCCCCGTGACGGGGGCTGGCCCCCTGCATTTCTCGACGACTTCGAATCCAGGATTTGGATGACTTACCGTTCAGAGTTCCAGCCGATACCCAGATCTCAGGACCCTAAGGCACTGTCAGCTTTGTCTTTTTCTATGCGGATCAAGACCCAGCTGTCCGACCAGGCTGGGTTTGCCTCGGATAGCGGCTGGGGCTGTATGATAAGGTCCGGCCAGAGTCTTCTTGCCAATGCTATGGCCATCCAACGACTCGGTAGAGGTCCGTATACTTCACACGCCTGGCAAACTCGTTGCTCTTGGTCATGGTTGCTGACTCCCTTGTAGCATGGCGTCGGGGCACGCAGGAAAGAGAAGAAAGAGAAATATTGGCCCTGTTCGCAGACGATACGAGGGCCCCTTATTCGATACACAACTTTGTGCGCCATGGTGCGTCCGCCTGTGGCAAGTATCCTGGTGAATGGTTTGGTCCATCGGCCACAGCTAGGTGCATCCAGTAAGCTGCCAGTCTTCATCGTCTCAGGTCGTTATCCTAGTCGCTGACTGTGTTGTCTTCTTTTAGAGCACTTACCAACACCCATGAGCCTACTCTCCGGGTTTATTCTACAGGCGATGGTCCCGATGTCTACGAGGACAATTTCATGAAGATTGCGAAACCAGACGGTACCACGTTTCACCCCACCGTCATCTTGGTGGGCACAAGACTTGGTATTGACAAGATCACACCCGTATACTGGGAAGCGCTGGTAGCCTCACTACAAATGCCACAGTCGATAGGCATCGCCGGGTAAGTCATGCCAAGAGCAATGCCCAGCTGCAAAGGAATAGTTCATGTGACTAATCGGGTTGTGTAGCGGCCGTCCTTCTTCTTCCCATTATTTTATTGGAGTCCAGGGACTTTACTTCTTTTATCTAGACCCCCACTACACACGACCCATCTTCCCCTATCGCGAGGATGTCGCTCGCTATACCCAGCAGGAAGTTGACACCTGCCACACTCGAAAACTGCGCCGCCTACATATCAAGGAAATGGATCCCAGCATGTTAATCGGGTTCCTCATCCAGGACGAGGAAGACTGGCGCGACTGGAGGCGGAGTGTGAAACATGTGCAAGGCAAAGCCATCATCCATGTGTCCGACCACGACCCGGTAGCTCAGTTGCAGGAAAACGAGGGTATCATGGACAAAGTGGAAACACTAAGTTCCGACAACGACGACGATGCTGACGACGAGACCGGCCAGGAGTTATAGTGTAAGGTCATGATGCATATGCTTTGCTAGGGTTCTGTATTTGGAGATATACCATCGGGGCGGACTAGGCGTTCTGGGTTTGTGATATTTCTTTTCATTCAAGGCTTTCCGGGGACAGGAGCTGTGCTGAGTTCTGGATACGAAGCCGTCGAAAAGGGGCACTGACGAACTGAGTACCATGGGCCTTAATATGGAATCGTCTCAAATAAGTCGTGCTGGGAGATGCGCCCCGGGCTCTCAGTTCATGTCAATGAATGCTGTACATAATAGGTACTTTGCTTGTCGGTCAGAGGGAAGCTCGATAGCAATCCCAGCCCAGCATCTCAATCGGGCTACTGTGCAACGGCATGCGTGGGCAGATGAAGAACGCCTATGGGGCATTCGAAACTCGTGCATGTCGTCGTAAATACGCCGGCTGTTTCGTGTACGCGGGAGCGCCTAAGACACCGAAATGCCAATATGTAGCGATGTGTCTCAGATCAGACTCGCGGCGTAATCAGACAAGGGAACCAGACACATCCTAACTGTCCCCTTTTCAAACCAGCGTCTATCGCTCTATAAAGTCAATTCATCGCCGTTTCTTACCCGCTTTTTTCGAGGTTGGTGCTGTCTTGATTGCAGCATGATCGGGAAAGTCTTTCAGATGCTTGAAAAGATTAGATTTCGAGTCGAACGAGGCGCGACAAGTGACACACTGAGACATTCGACGCGGGTGAGCAATCATATCTGAAAAAAAGGGGCAGCGTTGGAATGTGTGGGGAAATGAAACATACCGGATGGCCTTCCTGCTCGGCCGCAGCTTGACGAGCGGCCTTTTTCATTTTCTTCGCCTTTGCCATGCCGATTTTCTTGGCTGGAGGATTGCTTTCAACGGTCATTTTGGCTGTCTTGGCGGTCATTCCGTCGATATCGTCTCCGTCGTTCTCGGAAGAAGGGTCTGATTTTCCGACTAAACGTGCCTCGACAGCATCTCGCGAGGCATAGTCGTCGTCTTCGCTATTTGTATCTACCTGCGGCGTTGTGGATATCGAAGCGACAGGCTCGGCGTCGGCCTTGTCATCAACCTCCTGTGGGCCATCGGACCCCCGCGATGGTGGTGTCGGCGCACGTTCGGGTTCAACGACGACGAAAGGCTTTGGCTTCGCATCTTGGCCTAAGTCAAAGTCCATATCTTCCGCCTTCATCTGGCGTTTAAGCTGCTGGACAGCCTTGATGTGCTTTTTGCTCTTCTCATGCGCCTCGAACTGCTTCTCGCTTTTGAAGGACTTATTGCATACGACACACTCGATTTCCTCTACCTCAGATTCCTCTTCAGATTCTGAAAATTCGCCTGCATTGTCATCCTCACCGCGAGCATGGACCCACTCAGGAACGGCGTCGGCATCGTTCATCTTCTCTAGGTGTGCAGCACGAGATCTGGCAGCCTGGGCGGCAGCCGCATCTCGCAGAATCTTCTGGCGCTCAGCCTCGGTCTGGTTGTTCGGGATGTAACGGGGGTCACGCTTCTGAACGAAGATGACAAGAGACTGAACGGCGTTGTTGAATTCACGGATAGCAGCATCGCGGACCTTTTTGTTCTCCTTCTCCATGAGCCGGCGAACTCTTCGGTCTGGCGCATCGGACAAACGATACTTATCCACCCACGCGAAGTCGAGACGCGTAGAGAAATTGGACCAGTGGCTGTAGAAAGTCTTGGCAACAGCATCATCGTCCTTGGACTCGCCAAATGTCGGAAAATCTGAGATCGTGCCACCTTCTGCGTCAACGGCGGCATACTCGGCGTCTGCGAGGCGGTCGAACATGTCCCGCAATACGGTGAAGAAGCTGTTAGGTGAATCGTCGAGCGGAACGGACTTGTTGAAGCGACCCATGAGGGTGAAGATCTCGTTAACCGTGATCACCCGGACATTGCGGAATTCGGGGGCAGCATTGAAGTCGTTGGGATCGTCGCCTCGCAAGATGGCATCACTATGGGAATCATACCAGGCGCGCTCCTGAGTATCAGAAAGGACTTCGTAGGCAGCCTGGACCTCGGCAAATTTGCGAGTGGCATTCTCGACATCACCGAAATTCCGATCGGGGTGTAGCTCGAGGGCCTTTCTTCTGTATGCCTTTTTGATTCTATTTCCAGTGAGGCAGTCAGTCAGAAAGTCGGCGCAAGGAGCTAGAAGACCGGAGAGATACTGACTCGTCACCGGTTGCAGTGCGTTCGACGCCTAGGAGTTCGTAGTAGTCCGTCTTCTTGGGTGCGCTCCCGGTGGGAGTGTCCCGAGGAGACGACTGCTGGGCGCCCATGGCGATGGTGAACTCGCGTTGTGGAGTTCAGACACCTTGTATGTAGTGAGCTGTAGTATTGCTGAAGGTTCACTCTTTCATATATATCTCTAGGTTGGCTGTCGGCTGTTCTTCTTGCAATGCGCAACAAGAAGTCAGCTTGGCGACAAAAAAAGTCCGACTTACACACAAACTTCGCAAATGCATTGCCCGCCGTTTTTCCTTCTCGATGTATTGTTACGTAATGGCAAGTTGCTTGGTACAGTGAAGTGCACCGTATGAACCTATTTGCACGGAATACCTGTCTGGTTAATTAAGGATGGGTCCCCGGTACCAACGGTGATGCGTGGAACAACTGGCAGATGCCCGAATTGGTTGGCATCCCGTACAATCGCGGTACCGGTACGGATTGTGTTCCTGCCTCAGGTACCTACCAGTACGGCTCGTGGCTCCGGGCTCAGCGAAACCTTAGTGGAAAGGGTGGGGCTGTCGCACGAGGACAGGCAGAAACAGGCAGGCACAGAACAGGCGGTTTCAAGACGACCGACGAGCTGCTGTCGAAGCGAGGAAGCCGAGATCTTGCCAGAAGCAAAAGGTACCTTCTCACAGTTCGATTCGACCTTCCTGAATAAACTCTGACTGATGATGCAAGACGCGGTGAACTAAGTACTTACATACAAAAATACACTACGAAATTGGAGTCGCGACGGGTTTGCGCTAGCCACCGGCCTAGTGTGGCTATATATAATCCGCATAACCATTCAGTGCCGACACTTGCACTTATATCTTTTATGGGGCGACGAAAGATGATTATTTAAATCCTCAGGCTCATTTTCGCTCTCCCCCCGTGAGTGAATAGATTTGGATGAGTGATTATTCCGTAACCGACACCGGTGAACAGGCTGCTCACAAACATCTAGCCTTCATTGCTACCTCTTTTATTTTATTTCATTTTCTCTTCTATCATGGGCACACTCCTTCAATCCCTCCTCTCCCAGTTTATTGAGTCATCCTCTCCTTACACGCTAGATCTTTAGTCCCGTCGACAGTGTCGACGCACACCCACAAACTCAATCTTTATCTCGTTCATTCCCATTCATCCCAGTAAACCGGCATGAAGTTTGCACAGGAGTTCCGGAAGGCTCTGCAGCAGGAGGGTGAGTAATAAGAATCCCCATTCTTTTGGATTTCATGACTCGAGACTAACAGATCCCGCAGCCTTTCCGCAGAGATGGGTCGAATGTGCCATCCCGTATGGCCAGCTCAAGAAGTGCCTGAAGAAGGTCACCAGAGAGCTCCAGGAGATCGGCCTCGACTGCGAGACATTGAGGCAATTGGCTGCCGATCACGCCCTCACGGACAAGGGCTTCAGCTACCATCTCGACGTTGATGGCAAAGCTGCGGAAACCATCCGCTTGCGGCCCAGGTTGACTATCTTTATCCACCTCGAGAACGGCGTGGCAATTGATGCCAAGCTATCCCCAAACACGAGGGATTTCTTGCAGAAGCTTGCTCTCAGCAACACGACGGCTGATGACTCCTCAACATCCGATGAGGAGTTGCCCCCGCCGTCTTCGGCATCTCTGGGAAGCCAAGAATTAGTGAGCCATACGGCCAATGTCCGCCAAGTGGAGGTGCCCCTGGTTTTCGATGCCGAGTTCTTCGGCATCCTGCAGACCGATGTCTCAAACATTGGCACATTGCAGGAGGAAGAGCAGGCCAAACTCGAAAATCAGATCATCACTCTTGGCGAGGGACTGGGCAAAGCGGTCGAGCCCTCTCGTGGCTGGAGAGCCAAGGCAGATATGGAGGTCTGGCGTCAGATCTTCGAGCTTTACTTGAGCGCCTGCATTTTCTTTTCGACGCGGGAGAGTGATCATGGCGCCCGGACAAGCACGCAAGCCGTGGAACAGCTCCACTGGTTCCAGGACCAGGTAGTGCAGCGGAAACTAGTGAAAAAGTTGAAGCTGGGTACAAGTCAAACGACATTCAAGAACTTCGTTGACATCAATACCACTTTATTGTCAATCTTGAAATACCAGGAGATCAACCGCCTGGCTGTCTCCAAAATTTTGAAAAGTAAGTCCATTCTGCGATCGACTCCTTCTGGTATCTGCTAACGAGGCGATGTAGAGTTCGACAAGCGAACCTCACTAGGTGTTACTACCAGCTTTACTGCCGCCGTGAAAGCCGGACAATCCCTCACGGGCAGTGTAGCACGCGATGTGTGTGCTCGAAGTAAGTACAAATGCGTTCTTAATCTCCTCATATTGCCAGCTTCAGGGGCTGGTCTGGTATGAAGTTGAATCATAAGTGCAACAGCATAGCTGACGTGTGATTTCAAAGTGTCAACGGAGCTTATATCCATAGTACCGCAGCTGGACGATTACCTCTGTCCCATCTGTTTCGTCATCGCTTACTGGCCTGTCAAGCTGAATTGCGAGCATGTGTTCTGCAGCAGATGCCTCGTGAAGATGTCACGCGAAGGCAAACAGAACTGTCCTCTCTGCCGAGCGGACAACGTCATGCTGGCCGGCATACAGAACGTCGATGCTGACCGTGCCGCTTTCTTACGGAAGTACTTCCCGAAAGAGGTGAAGGAGAAAGTGCGCGCCAACGAGCGCGAACGGAATAAGGAGATCTTCGGGCCGTCTCACAACAGCATGCGCTGCAGTGTCATGTGACGAATGGGTTGTGTCTCATAAGATGACCGTACCGTATCATACCATAAGAAAGACTCAGGCAGGATTTCGAGAGTGAGTCGACAATTGATTTAGCTGGGGTCTCAATGGCCCACGAATAATAGTAATAGTAATACTAATCTTTTAATATTTCAGAAACGACTCAAGCCGATTATCCATGATGATAGACCGCAATTCAAGCTCTGGTGTATCCCAGACGACATCCTTGAGACTCAGACGTGGTCTCGAAGGCACTGCTATGTTCGGCTGGCCAGGGGCACCTGGAAGTGTCACTGCCCCTTGGTTCTTCAACAACAGCATTCCACGAATGTCCTGGCCCGGGTGTAAGCTGCGACAAGGTGCGCCTCCATCCAGACCAATTGCTTGTCGAGCTCTATTGCTTACACATTCGTACAGGAGTTCCGCATCCTGAACGGTCCCGACCTGGTAAATCCCAACGCCCCAGGATGCCAGCTGCAGTGGATCAGCTGTGCCGTAGGGCGTAAAGGCATTCCCGACATTATTGATGCCAAGGCAGGCGGATAGACCGAGCTCCCTGATCATGGAAGGAACATGCATGACCCCTCGTGGTCTGCTGTGGCTTGATTGACAACCTGCCATTGGTCGACCCATCATATAGAGATCACTTGTCGGCAAACCAACGAAGTGAATTGGTAGCTTGCTCGTGAGAATGGCCTCGGCCAACATCTTACGTGCAGCATCGTCGATTACACTCAGCTGGGTACAATGTCCCAATACGACGGTTTTGGGCTTCCAGGCCATGGGCTTCCAGCCCAGTTTCTGCAGGAGTTCAACTACGGAGAATGTTAGCTGCCATTTAGATGACAACATTCCAGGTGGTGGGAGTTCCACCGAGTAATCTAGGTGAAAGTCGAGGTGTAGGTCGAATCTCAGCGCAGTCACAATAGCCCAATGGATATTCTGCAACGAGGCCTCCCTGGACTCCTCAACATAGGGGGTAGTGCCAAGAACACCGATCCACTCCGAGAATTCAGAGAGCGCATCTTCGAGAATGGTCCTATTTTCGCCGCCATGAGTTGTTGAAAATATAGGATCCTGAGCGAATGCGCAGATCTGGATCTCAAGCAGATGCGCGAAGTCTTTCTTGAGGCGGATGGCAGTGGTCAGGGGTAAAGTGCCAGTTACATGATCCAACTCGACAAAAACGCGCATGGCCGTCACACCTTGCCTATAGCTCGTCGCCAGCAACTGTGAGCCTCGGAGATACAGATCATCTTCAGTATAACGCTGCTTGGCACGTGAAGTGTTGGCAAGAGCCTCGTCAAAGGAGCCAGAGACAGGACACAGGTCCGAGTAGTCGGGGTGCTGGGATGAGCACGGGTGGTTGCAGGTCAGGATATAAGCCTTGTCAAGGTGCACATGGGGATGACAGAGCGGAGGCAGGATGAGTTGAGGCGGCGTGTCAGGGTCGGCCTGGGATGGACGGACACTTTTCACGAGGCCGTCTTCAACCTCAATGTCCCATAGGGGGGCTGAGGGGTCGCGAGGATCAGACACAACGCGTTCTAGCAACATCGTACTAACTGTTCTTCACGGCGATGTCTTTGGGCAAATCAGAGGTGATAGTTAAATATGAATTCAAGTCCTTGTAACTACCCTTTAAACAGTTAAGATTGAATCAGATCTCTCTCTCGATTCCCTGCGAGTGGTATTCGTCCGCACCTACCTAATCTGTCACACCAGAAGGAGGGGCACTCGTCCACTGTTTGTATGGCTGGAGATCGGCAGTCACGTCATAGGGGCTACAGTCGACCCTCGATACAAGCATCAAATTTATAAGCATAAACCTAGGAATAAGCATTAAAATTGCCGTTCCCGACGAAATTTGTATGGGTTATAGCATAAACCTCGCGGTTAGCATTAGCATAAAATTTTGGCAGATATCACATACAATTATGCTTGTATTAAGAGCCCAGAGACCGCCAAAACATGGGTAAAGTGGGTACACCCCCCTGTAAATTCAGGCCGCCCCACATATGTAGTGGGGTTATGCTATAAATTGCCCGTTTTGAGTGGGGAAGTGGAGACTATGTACGAAAAAGTGGGTAAAGTGGGTCATTTTTAGTAGCATAAACCTTGATGTAAGCATATCCATGCCGGAAAAGAAGTTGATGCTTATATCGAGAGTTGACTGTATCTCGAAGAAACGGGGCCTTTGGAGCTTAAATCTGCGCTAGACCCCACTTGATGCTGTCGGACTAACCAGGTCAAGTAATGATTGGCCACGATGACTTAGCTCCGATCCCGGCTTGGACGAACGGGCTTGGCTGGGATTTATTACTGTTTTAATATCGATCGAGCAAGCAAATTCAATTGACAACCTGCCTAACAAAATACTGCGTGTTGATAACCATAGCCTCGTCAGCGTCGATGCCATACACGATCTGGTACGGCATACGCATTGCACAGAGGTAGTTTCACCTAGAATATACAACTCACCACAGAAAGTAAGAAGAAGAGCCAAATAAAGGGTGATCGAAACGAGACAGTCGCTAGAGGCTTTGACTGGACTACAGACGACGATCTCAGGTATGGAGAAATAGAAAATAAACATGACATCGTACGAATTCTATCTATTTACACACATATCCAGGTAAACATGACGTCTCTCGAAGTGGGAACTTCCATCCCCCCTAATACGGCCCACGTGAGTTTCTGAGCCCGCATATGTTTGTTTATACGAAGCATGCTTCCCTTATGGTCCCTTGCTGACATCTCGATACAGGCCGTCAGTTGCTCGCTGCCGACATGGAAGGCAAATGTCGCGTACGAGGAGGGCGAGGAATGGGTCGTTAATAGCATGGTCACGGGCTACCCGCGCTTCTTCATCCACAGGAGCATCCAGGCCTTGTGCGCCGAGATCATTGCGCAGCACGGTCGACCCGGCCAGTCAACCATGCTCTTCCCGACGCGGAGAATCGCGCAGAGATGTGTTGACTTCATGACACCCAGAGTTGAGCAATCTGTCGTGGCTGAGCTGTCCATCCTGCGTCTCATCTTGGATCCGACTAAGGAGGGCTCTGGAGCAGACCAGTCTATCTCGCCTTCTATCTGCGCCGTTATGTTCCCAAAGGAGGTTTTCCCCATCGCAAAGCAGTACTGGCAGCACTCGGGTGACGGTGTCTCCAGCCGACGCGCCGAATTCTGCCTCGGTCTCTTTCGCGAGGGCCTCCTGGTCCCGGACAACCGCGTTCCCTCGCCGCGCTCACAGCACCTGAAACTCTGCCGCGGCCCCAAACGCTATCGCCGAGGCGCGTCCATGGATGAGACCCCCAGCAACACGACCAAACATGACACCGCAACCACAACACCCAGCCCTCCAGCCGAAGACCTCGCTGACAGTCTCGAGAGCTCGCGCTTCCTAGAGGAGAGATTCGGTCGCAACCTCGACCTCTCGCTCGTGAAGAACGCCAAGTCCGCCATCAAGCGCCGCATCGCCGGTGTCTTGACCACGGATATCGACTTGGCCAGCAAGTCCCTCCCCGTGATGGACTCTAACGCGCGTGGCATCTCGAACCTACAGGAGGGCGACATCTACCTGACCCCCTGCGGCATGAACGCCATCTTCCTCACGCACCAAGCCCTCCTGCGTGCACGGACCCCTGAGAAAAGTATCAGTTTCGGCTTCCCCTATGTCGACACGCTGAAAGTTCTGCAGAAGTTCGGCCCGGGTGCCGTCTTCTACGGGCACGGCTCCGCGACGGATCTCGACGAGTTGGAAACGCGTCTCAAAGCCGGCGAGAAGTTCCTCGGCTTCTTCTGCGAATTCCCGGGAAATCCACTCCTTACCTCCCCGGACCTCATCCGCATCCGCCAACTCGCAGACGAATACGACTTCGCTGTCGTCGTCGACGAAACAATCGGTAACTTCGTCAACGTCAACGTCCTCCCCTTCGCCGACGTCGTTGTAAGCAGTTTGACAAAGATCTTCTCGGGCGACTGCAACGTCATGGGCGGGAGCATCATCCTCAACCCGGGGCGAAAGTACTACACCGCCCTCAAGCGCGCCATGGACAACGACGTCTTCGAAGACACATACTGGGCCGAAGACGCCGTCTTCATGGAGCGCAACAGCCGCGACTTTATCAAGCGCATCGAGCGCGTCAATGCGAACGCAGAGGTCATCTGCGACGTGTTATCGTCGCACCCACTCGTCACGGCCGTCTACTACCCCAAATGCGTCCCCTCGCGTCCCAATTACGATGCCTGTCGGCTGCCGAAGGGCGGATACGGCGGTCTGCTATCCTGCACGCTGAAGAGCAAGGCGCACGCCATCGCGTTATTCGACGCCATCGAGACGGCGAAGGGGCCGAGTCTCGGCACGAACTTCACGCTTACATCGCCGTATGTCATCCTCGCGCATTACAACGAGTTAGACTGGGCGGCGAGTTACGGCGTTGATCCGAGCTTGTTGCGCATCAGTGTTGGACTAGAAGAGAACCTCGGCGAAGTTTTCGCTCGGGCACTGAAGGCTGCCGAGGCGGTTGACTGCTAGTTAGTTAGGGGAAAAATGTATGTATGTATGTATGCATCTATGGATATTGGATATCGGTAGGGGTGTGGATGGAAGGATAGACAGCGTAGCATAGCGTTTTGAGGGGATAGGTAGCATCAACTGCGGGAAATTTAGGGGAGGGGGGCTAATTCATCTGGCCATTTTCATACATACATCATCATATTCAATCGCCGTGAAGCCGTTGTCCGTTTCATTTCGGAGTATCGTTAACTCCTGTCCAGATTAACTCCCATTCGTATAAGACAACATTTCACTGCGAGCTCGGAAAAGCCGACGGGGTTAATTATCCACGAACGCGATCGAAATCCCTCGTTTGATTGCCCTGCATGAGATAGGGGGAGTAATCGCATTATGAGGAATCCTTCACGATGACGCTACGTAAGCAACAGTAAGAGACGATCATACGAACGACGCAGTACCGGGACGGTAGTTAGGACCCAGATGAGATGCGGGTTGACGGGGGACTAGTATGTCAGTGGTGAACAAGGGTGGTAGGTGCGTAGACGCATGTGAAGAGAGAAACGCGACATCGGGACAATAGATCGATAGCTCTAACAGAAGAGACGCAGCAACAACTTGTTTATTCTGCCCGTTACGATGATATCGAATACAATAGCCAAGATAACACACTCAAGATCAAACTGTGTCCGGTTGAAGTGCATGTCGAATTCATGCTCAATATACATGTCGTACATACGCGGCACGCCCACGCAACATACACGGCAGCTATAAACAGTTGTGTCCAACCATATAAACACAATTCAACATCAGTCGTATTCAAAGACGAGCAGAAACACCAGAACGAAAGCCATCGACGCAGTGAAGAACCCATCTTCTCATATCATGCCACCAATAAATGCATTAAAAAGGGGGTATCTAGATTTCTCCTGAAACAAAAATTACACTAAAAAAGACCACTCTCCGTCAACCTCGCTTAATGTTGCTGAGAAAACAGCTGGGAATCTTATAAACCTGAACCAAACCGTAAACGCCAACAATTTTCTTGTCTCCTTTTCTCTTATAATTTCCATTGTTTGAGCCATAATTCAACCCAATCCGTCGTAACGGGCGACAGCCGCCGTAACGTCTCACTCTTTCGCATAGAGACGCCAGTCTCGAGGTTGAAGGGAGTGACCTTCATATCCACAGGCATGATGATTGACTCGTAGAAGTCAAGAAGCTTAAGACCGGGCAACTCTTTAGCCGTGGCGGTACGCTGAGCGGCCTTGAGGGCATCCACCCATTCTTCCCAGGATACGTAGCGTGTGCCAGCCGGCATCTTCTTGAAGATGGTGGGTGCAATGACTTGCCAGTAACCAAGCTTGGGGTTGACGGCATGATATACCTTCAGTTCGCCCTCGGGCTCCTCAATCTGCGGCTTGTTGGCTCCAATGCCCGCTAGTTCCACCACGATGTCGGCGAGCAAGTCCACTGGCACCCATTCGATGCGGTCGAGCGTGCCAAGATTGAACGGGAGCATCTTGAGATACTTCGATGACTCGATAATGGTCGGGAACCACTCCTGTTTGTTCCACTCCCCCTTTTCGCCTGTCGTCACAGGGCCGGCGATCTGGCCAACGCGGCAAATAGAAGCGTCGATACCCGAAACCTTGACTGCCTGCTCGAGAAGCATCTCTGCCATCAACTTCGACAAACTGTAACCCTGAGTACCAGCTACCGTAAGATCGTGGATAGGCTTCTCAGGAACAGGCTGGTCGTCCGCCCATTTGGTGATGCTGCCCACGGACGAGATGTAGAAAAGACCAGAGCCGTTGCGACTCTTCTTAGCAAAGTCGATGAGGTGGCGTACGCCTCGGATGTGAGGTTCGAAGGACGACAAATCCAGGTTGAAGTTCACGGGCCACTGGTTGTGAATGATCTTGGTAACACTCTTGAGGAGCACGTCGTATTGACCCTTGCCGAGACCGAAATCCGGCTTCGACAAGTCGGTCGTAAAGAACTGTACCTTCTTTGTCGGCCAAGCCTCTGTCAGACCCTTGTTCTTGAAAGCAGCTCGTTGTCGTTCCTCGGCGTCAGATGATCGGTTGAAGCAGTAGATGCGTTTGACGGTTGGATTTCTCACTAGTGTGTCAAGCAAATATGTTCCTAGAGAACCCGTGGATCCAGTCACAATAACGGTGTCTCCATCCATGGGAAGATCGCAAGTATACTTAGCAATCATCTCCTCGGCAATCTGGAAAGCTGACTTGACAGGATTCGCCATTCCAAACAAGCTAGGGTTGAGAGCGTTGTAGAAAGCCTGAGAAAGCTTCTCGAGAGTCGGGTTGCTATAAATGATAGTAGGGCCGAGGGTTATGTCAACCTTGGCACGCTCAGCGGCTGTGCGGAGAGCACCAAGCACCTGAAAGACTAGAAGAGAGTCGAAGCCGGCGGCAAACAGATTGTCGTCATCGTTTAATTCCTTCTTCATGATAATGTTGATAATATCGCGAAGAGAATTGGCAATGGCGCGTGGCGAAGAGACATCCATGTCGCCTGACAAGGCCTTGGCCTCCTCGGCCTCGAGATGCTCATAGAATGCGTCGATCTCCTTTTCGTAAGATCGGAGCATGGCAGGTCGCTTCACAGTACCTTTGTCAGTGCGCAGAAAAGGCTTACCAGGGACAGTGAGCATCATGTTCGATCGGAAAATGCGGGCATGCGATGGGGAGGCAGCGTTCGCCTTCTCGACGACTTCGGCGTAGATTTTGTCGAGCAGGGAGTCGACACCGGCCTTGGAAGCAGGAGGTTGACCGCGGAGCTCGAGTAGAACGGCAGGGTGGAATCTTCGGTTACCAACGACAAGGGCAGACTGAACCGCAGGGTGCGATGCTACACAAGCCTCGATATCGACTGGCTGGACCTTTTCGCCGTTGGAAAGAACGACAACATCATCGGCGCGACCAACGCAGAGCCATCTGCCGGGTTCCGTCGGGTGCGGCGCGAATAAATCCTTGGTGGAATATTCCGTTTCTTCAGGGAAGGTATAGAAGAGGCCTTGCCATCGCTTGTACTCGGGCTTCTTGACGAAGTACAACTCATACAAGCCAGGGGTGACCTCACGTAACTCCGTACCCAGTTCAGGGGGAAACTTGAACGTCCTCCAATCCTTACCCTTTTGTGGGGCGACCATAGCCCAGATACCTCCTTCTGTTGAGCCGTAGACATTGCGTACAGCAACGACATTGTTGACAACATCACCAAGCTGCGAAGACAGAGCACCTATAAAACGCAGAGTCAGGGTCTAGGTACTAATCATCGTGATCACGTGCGACGGAACTCACCTCCTCCTGTGATGATGTACTTGCATGCGCCCAGCTTGTTCAGCGTGACAGGAGTCTTGGCCAATTCCTCTACTATCGAAGGAGGAATAAAGAAGACCTTGACAGGAAGGTTGGAAATAATGCGGTCAATTGTATCGGCGCTGATGACTCCATTCGTAGGTTCGGTCACGACAGTTGAACCGAGCCAGAAGTTCAAACCAAGCTTCACCATGAGACTTGCGGCCTAGACATCTGTGTAAGTATTTTATGGCCCAGTTGAGTACCAATCCTGTCAAACTTACATGGAACCAAGGGAAGGGATTGAAGACAACATCTGAAGCCGCCCACGTCGGTGTGACCTCCTCACCATCCTCGAGAGCGATATCCCTGATAGCGTCACCACTGGCGATGGTACCCAGGCGCATGACAATGGGCTTGGGGAGACCCGTTGATCCAGAGGTGTGTAATACGGCCAGCGGGTCTAAGTAGGCCTGCTCCCAGGTCTTGTTGTAAGGGTACTTGGCAACGGGGCGAGGGTCCATCAACTCTTCTAGTGTGGGTGTTTGTATGACTTCCATAGGGCGATTGCTGAGGATCTGGTTGACCAATTCATTGTTCTCGGTTGACCGGGCCCAAATTCGACAATCTGTCCGGTCGACGACGGCTAAGCTACCCTCCAGACTATTCCTTGGTGAGACGAGCAGGGCCTACACACCAAGTCAATACCAGTGGGGGAACTCCGAGGACTGACAGATAAAGGACTTACCTTGTAGCCAGTCTTAATGCAAGCCAGGACCAATATGGGATATGTTAAGTTGTCTAGTAGGCATGAGTCTTAGTTCAAGACACGCTCGGTCATGACGGAAGAACACGTACGGGGTCCAATGTAACCAATTGCCTCGAAGTTCTTGCCCTTGCCCAAGACACCTTCGATCCACCGACAAGCCCGATTGACGGCATTGGCGAACCGTAAAGCTGTGACATCCTCGAAACTGTCTCCGTTGTCGGTCAGGTGGGGGATGGTATAGACAACATGGTCGGGATGATCGCGGGCCGCCTCGTCGACAACATTGGGGATCAGGCGATTCCCCCGGACGGTGCGGGCGAGTACCATTATTCTGTTTAGTTCTTTTCGACCCTTCTCACAATATTCTATGTTTCAGTTTCCTCCCGACTCTCTGCTTCTGTGATTCGTTTATATACCACGTGAATGTCCGGCTTCAGTGATCCAAGTGAGGCACGAAGGAGGATCTATGTGAACAGGTATGAGAAGAGGTATAAGAAACTGGATTGGACCAAGAGAGCGAAGTGAATTCAAGTAAAGTATAGTATGGTGTAATACAATAGTGTATATCTGAAGTGAAGAGTCAAGCAAGAAGTGAGCTCAAGACAAGGAAAACATGACCTAATATTATATCCAGATGGCCGATCAGGGGGAGGGGTTTCCTCGGGATTCATACATCATATGCCTATTTGGAAGAATCTCTCGTCTTCCGGTACGGTACGGGCCCGTATGCCTAGAAGCAGGTAGACCCAGACGCATGCAAGTCACGTATGAACGTCTGGGTGGACCAGCCAAGTCGTGCGAGTGTACCGGCCACGGCGTACGGAGTACGAGGGAGATACCATGTCTACTTCCTCCTTCGTACTTCGTCCTTCCATCGGACACTCGCACTAGTAAATAGAACTGCCCCCGGTCAGATCCCCAATTCGAGCGAGAGAGAGGAGGGAGAGGGGAGAGAGCGTGGGAGGTGGAGTGCATATGGCATACCGGGGGTCGTTCTGCTCCCACGCTCTTGTACGTGGTCGATGATCGATCAATAGTAGCACTGGCCTCCGTTTCTAGTGGCAGCAAGGGAGCTGACTACTAGCTGGATGACAGCCAAGCTTTGGCCAGTGGAATACCCGGCCGCTTATTTGGAATGAAAGCGAGACTAAGGTAGAATACAAGCAGATGGCGATAGCTGACAGATCCGACACGAGGCTCATTCGTCGAGTGGAGGATGGGCATCGGAAGCAGAGCACGATGTGCGATTCGTAGACTCCTCGCCTCATCTCTCCTCATCTCGCTCGCCTGTATTTATTATTATCTAGTGTGAGATCTATTAAGGTACTTACTAAGCAGCAGACACCCATTTCTACCAAAGGGTGCCGTGTAGTGAGCACGCCCTTCCCGTCTTTATCTGAGAGGAAGATCGTGAGAATAATGAATCACCGGCAGGATGTATAAGAATAGAATTGGATGTCTGGCCAGCTCCGACTGCTATCAACGCCGGGTGTAGGCGTAGGTAGGTCTGTCAGTTGAGCCTGCCAGGTGTGAGCCAGTGTTACGGATTGGGCACTGCGGCCACTGTAAGTCAGTCGCACACGGGCAGTTTAGCGCACCTCTCCCCAGATTCGTGACCGTGCCAATACCACGTTAGACTGTCCAGGGCCTACAAATGTACCCTGCTTTAGTACTGTGTTACGGTCTGGGGCTTGTATCAGTCGAGCGCGCCCACTTTAAAGTCTTCACGACACCTGCATGAGGCCCGCATCACGCCTGGTACCTCGGTACCTGCACGGCGCTATTCCGAACACGTAGGACCGCACCTGCATAAATGAATTGGATCGAAACGCATATTGCATATGGCCGTATGCGATTTCGCCCTCGTCCCTCTCTCGTCGCCCCTCTTGCCAATCACGTCCTTCCCCACAGCGTCGAAGACCTGGAACTGGACAAACCCCAAGACTTCCCCAGGCAAGGATCTTCCGGTGCTAAACATGTACGGACCGTGACAATCTTGCTGATAATACTGAATCGAAGGAGCAGGTATGTACGAAGTAAGGGAAACGTCAAGACGCATATGTATTGGGTGAGAAATCCTTGGATGAAGCAGAGGAGCACCACTCTGTACGGTGCACGTCCTGCGTCCTCGGACAGATGGAATACAGATGGAATGCCTAACCGTACATTACCTGTACATGTCTAGCGTCCACGTGTGCTTGTTACCCACGAGTTATCTGTACGAGTCCTCGAGGGATGAGACGAGACGAGAGACGAGAGACGCGAGGTTGCGAGAGAGGGGTCGCCAGCGTTACGGGCATGAGGTCTTGAGACACGACACAGAACCCGGCGTCTCTGCTGTGATGGGGTCGATGGGGTTCGTGGTCATCGAAACAGAAATCACATGTGTCGTCATATGAGAGTCGCATCGCATACCGACACCGCTCGTACACTCTGTATGTGCATACGCTGCACGTCTCGATCCCGATGGAACAAGAGGTTCCGACGAGCAAGCTGCCTGCATCCATCGTATGCAGGTAGTGTCTGGCATATCCCGGACCAGCCCTTGCTCGATTTGGTCTCGTCGCCGCTGTGTAGCCATTCACTGTCGTGTAAGAGCGCGCACGACAGGTACAACTATGCAAATGAAGAGAGGGAGCCCAAGGAGCTGGGTTTCACCGCCATCATATCACCACCACCACGTAAGTAAGGACCCCATGTTGCTGGTTCATAAACGACGACAACTATGTAGGCATGTATGTGGTGCTCCCTGATCCCCTTCCAACGTCGCCAACAATTGAGGATCTTTAACGTTGCATGAGCTATCTTCGCTATCTATTCACTCGCTTGTTGCTTTATATAGGTTGTGTCTATTCAGCACGCCCGCGCTGGGATGAGTGGCATGAGCAAGTGCTGACGATAGCTGCTTAGACTGCTATATCGAGACATTTGTCTTTGACCATCGAACGAGACACTATGTAATTATGCGTACGAAGTCGTGCTGCGGACAACATCTGGACAAATCTGGTACTAATAATAACCCCTTCTCGAATCTGATTGTCTGGTTCGCCGACGTTAGTGCGGATACCTCTATCTTGTTCTCTGGGTACCTGATGTGCACGCTCAGGTACATCGTACATACCTACATCCGAGTAGGTCACGATCAGTATCAACTGCCTGAGCGATACGATGATCTCCTCAGGAACGAGACGGGAGTCGTCTTCCGATGGTGATATCCGAATGACAACCGTTACTCTCGCTTTCTTAATTAAATAAACGAGAGAACTCCGCGCCATTCACCCAGCAAACTACCGTTTCAAGTCTGAGTCCTCGAGTGCACCCTATAATCTGTTGCCGGCCGGAACAGCGTAGCAGCAGCCAAAAGAATCGTGCTAAGACGGGATTTCCCCTCTCTCGTCGTCTGGTAGCCAATATCCTGAGATTGACCGGGTTTGTTTTCTGGATCTGTGGCGCCATACGAAATACATTTGAACCACCGCCGCGGCCCGGAATATCTGATAGGTAGCCTACCAACCCTACCCTCCTCTCGCCTACCCTATCAGAGGCCACGGAGACGATACGGGGCAGGCAAAAAGTGGCGTTTCCTGTTCCCGTCGCCAAGGAATTCCGTACCTTGCGGGACAATAAAAAGGGTCTTAGCTTTTTCACTCCTCTTATGACGGGACTCACTCACTTTCACATTTGCTTCTTCTTGTACGCGTCGTTCCGTGTCATACACGAAGCGTAGTATTCCGTCGTCCCCGTACCGAGACACGACATGATGTATTATTCTCCGCGCATTACTACGGGTATATTTCCTACGATGTGTGTATAACAGTCGTTACCACAGATGAAAGAGGAGAGAAACACACAAAGTACGAAGTTACACCAGAACGGGAGTCACGCCATGGAATGAACAACGCCGGGCCCCTTCATGATGCGACTTCGACGAACTCGTAAAAGGGGCATTGACGGTTGGATAGTTTGTGGCAAATTGAAGTACGGATAGGTCAAGACGACTTATGCAAGGTACTGACTGCATGGTGCATTTCATTAAAATCCACGAAGGAGGCAAAGAAAACCACGTGTGGCGATCAAGAGGCCGAGCGGACTTAAAGCATTGAGAAGGAATTCTCCGCCAAGAAGCCCGTTTCTAACGCCGACTTCGACGTCTCCGCCTATCCCTTCCCATACGGACAAAAGGCACCTTAGGGCTTTGATTCCATTTGGCAATGAGTTGCGGTTGAGATACGGCAGGCAGACTTGAGCCAGCTCTGGATGTTCATGCAGGTCTGGAATGAACGAATCCTTCACCACGTGCACACTATCACGAAGACTATCGAATTGGAGACAAGGTGAACAAGTAGAAGGCGAACACGGCGCGGCGCGGGGATTCAACGAAGGGGGACGGCGAAAAGCCTCCAATGCGACGTCTATCTTTTACCTCTTACGGGACTGCATCGGCCGCACTCCGTTCTTCCAATCAGTTGTACGGAGTTGATTAACACTCTAGCAGCGTAAGTCCGAGTTTCGTAACTAAGATAAGTTGCAAAGTAAACTAATGCTGCAGAATCAGCTGCCATCTTCGTATGATCATTCCCGCGTAAGGTCGATGTTCGCATTGGTGCTGTCCAGGGTCGCGGACAGGGTCGCGGACAGAGTCGAGGTTACATGGTTGCTGACAACGACTGGGTTTATATCAAATCAAGCTTTTTTGTCATTCGCGTTCGGATCGATGCAACGTCGTCGTCTCCAGACTTCTTGTTCCATCAATAGGGTGCTGATAAAAACAGCACTGACAGCTTACGCTCTGGTCAGGGTTCCGGCTCAAACACCCAGAGTTGCCGAATCGGGAACAAGTCAACAAGGTCCACGATCCCACATTGAGCTGCAACCCGTAGATTGAGACTTAGCTCCAAGCAAGCTGTCTCTCCAATTAGGTAGGTAGGCAGGTAAGTGACATGAATGGGCCTGTCGTGCCCGTCGAGTCGGGTACAGTTACGAGTCACTGGTAGATGCTTTTTCTGAACGTGATATCAGTCGAGCGGTAAACAAGATTAACCATCCATCCATAGTCTAGGTATCCTCAGCAGCGGTAAAGAAGACAGCCAGCCCAAGTTTCAAAACCTCACTTAACCAAATCGAGACTCCAAACGAAGGGCACATATTTGCTGAGCAAGCATGTGATGTGAGCAGAGTCAACAGACGAACTGAGTAAGGGTTAGTGTGCATCGTAAGTAAGGAGCCCTAGCGTTGATAAGTAACTCTCCCCCGGTGTCCCAGAGAGAGAGACCGAAGTGAGGAAGAGAAAGGACAGAAGAAGCAGAAGCAAAAAGATGACTGTGCCAGCGTCACCGCCAAGACGCTTGTCCTGTCGCACGCAGATCCCCGCATCCCTCTCTCATCCCACCAGTGATCAAGCTGATCCGCGACCGCCAGCACAGCACTCGTCGTAGTAATACTTACCAGGTAGGTAGCGATCTCAACCAGTAGAAGTCCCCAAGTTCCCTGCAGATTTATCCAAGGACAGCGAAAAGCTTGGCTCCAATTTCGCGGATGCGTTCCATTGTGTAAGTCCTATCCTGGAACGAAGATGAGGATACGATTTCGCGATTAACTGTACCGACAACACCCCTGTTTTCCTTGATGATACTTGCGTTCAGACTCACCTGTGCGCACGATATCCGTCAATCGTACTTTACGTATTGATCCAGAAGTGAGGTGACCTGTCTCCTAAGACACCCGAGCATCTGGGTCACTAATACCGCAAGACACTACCTGTATTACGCCGTATATCACAGCATCGTGTCTTGTGAAATGCCCGAGGGTATTCGGTCTTCTTCTCTCCAAAATTAACCCTTACCTTCGTGTTCCTTACCTCGACGCTCTCCAAAAGTGAGCGCTAAACAGTCTCATCTCACCAGATAATCAACTGGTGGAAAAATCAGCGACTCCAACGGCGCTGAAACACACCCATTCGCATTCTTGTCAGATGGATTATCACCAGATGGTAACAGGATGGAAATAGGGTCATCCCAGAACGACACCTATGTCCGTCGGAAGGGCTTGCTATTTCTAGATACGGATGAATACCTAGTCCGCGGCGTAGATGACTCTCTTTGAAACAAATACTCCGTGCAAATGTCCATTGTGATTCTGTCAGACTCGGCCAAGCTTGAAGGATGTAAGTGACACCCTCGGTTGATTCTTTTTTCGAGAGATAAGAGCATGTGTCTCCACATCGGATGTTCTCAATCTGGACTACCGTTAGGGGATATATTCCCATGTTCAGAGTTCACTGGAGGGTATCACGAAGTATCAAATCAACTCCGGTTCGCATTTAAAGCACATAATAACGGTAGGAAATTCAGGATCACACTGCGGCGGTTAAGACAGGTCGACAAAAGGATACTGCATATGCAGAAGGGAGTCGAGTCCTACGGAATATTCCGTGCGGTTGACATACAGATAAACAGGTAGGATCGGTCGTTGCAAGTGTGGTTGCAAGTAATTAATTAAGAAGCAGCATCGGCAAGTCTCACTTGGAGAAGAAGAAAAGTCGGCGTTACACCCGCATCCAGACGAGCACGTGATCCCACTTACAAGCTGAGAGACCTTCAGAGCGACGATGCCGTGAAACGTGCGACAGTTCGATTCTTTCTATTTCGTACAGAATACCCGTATATTTACCAAGTCCGCTTAGACAGACAAAGTAGCATTCCGGCCCAGCACGAACTCAACAACGAATATTAGTCCCAAACGACCGCAGAATCGGGATCTCAGTGCATACAATATTGATCACTCAAAACCCGGTTACGCTGTCAACTGCGTTCCGTAAGGAGACAAGATTCTCTCTCAACTTGGATGCGCTACGGAGATAAATTCCCAAGAATCAGAGAATGATCAGATCCCATTGCTGGTCCCGGGATAAGCAGCCCAACGGCTCTAGTGACAGCACTAACCATGCGCACCATAGCGACACAGCCAGGGCTCACCTCCACTGAACTCTTCTCTTTCTTCGTCACTCGCTCACTGACCTGAAGTCATCCATCACCGACGACGTTCCCCCCTGTGAGAACATACCTCGCACAATGCATGTCCCCGTCTTACGCATATTGTTCGAGACCAGAATAACTCTGATGTAAGGCTGACTGATCACTTCTGCTTCCGTCCTAGCGCCGTGACTGTCTCGCGTATGTTCCGGATAGAGAGCGAGACTCCCAGGACTTACCAAGTAACAACTTAACAACTCTGTGGTGTATCGTATCGACAACCAGACAGGTACAACATGACGGTACTATAATCCGTAATGAAGGATATAGATTGATTGATTGATTGATCAATCATTACCGTAACATCACACAGCATAGCCGTACCTACATCCATCATCCATCCGTCCACACAAAAGTCCCAATCATCTCAACCGCATCCCATCCTATCATTCACCTCCTCACAACTCTCAACACAACACCAGCTGAATTTCCTCCCTTCCAGTCCAGTCCCGTGACAATCAACCGTAGATCCCCTCTAAAAAAGCAAACCCCCTCAGCCCCCAGCAAAACGCCAACCGCGTCTCAGCTGAGCGAGAACCTTTCCCATTCCGCGCCAAACAAATCGGACAACCCGGAACACTCATCACAAGCAAGCCCTACTCTGTCAACTCGCACTCTCCCGTCCCTCATTGGTTCACTGCCGAGATCAGCCACGGCAACTGCACGTTCAACGCTCATAACTTTCTTTCCTTCTTTTCATATGCAGGTTACCCAGTTCATGAAGTTCTACCCGGTAGGTAGACGAACCAGGGTTATCATGTCAAGTAAGGTGATGTCGGCAATCAATCAGTGCGGCGGAGATCATCTCCAGTCCCAAGCCGTTACGATGCCTTTAATTCTACGCCACCCACACAGTATCGCGAGTACAATCAGATACATCGTCGAAACATGAAGAGTACATACTTAGAAGACAGGACAGGGCTTCTCCTTTCTATCGGCTGTTTCCGCGAACTGCCAGATCTGTGTCTTGTGAATGCCCTCTGATAAACCCGATTTAATCCCGAGATATGTGCGAGCGCATCTCGACGACGACGAGGGCACGAAACCAACAGTTTAGCCGTGGCGAGTGAGTGCGTGAATTTCCCATGAAGAGGCGACCGAACTGCCCCCGACATCTGGTGATCTCCCCAAATAAAAGGGCCGTAGTCAACAATCCCGAGTTCGTGACAGTTGAGAACTGCGGCCGCATCGCCGAACAACCACCTCGGGGATTTCCAGCAGACGGGAGTTTCCCGTCCGTCGTGATCTACGGCTAAGGCATGTCGTATGTAGGTACGGACGTAGAAAGGGTATGAATGAATGTAGAGAAGAAGTCGTGAGGCCCAATGAGATCCCGTATCACGCGCATGGACGTGGCTAGCTATGATAAATGACATGTGAACGTTTCCCTTCCATCTTCGTTCCCCAATGGCAATGCGCATCACACGCCTCGGCTTCGATTGGTAGACAGACAGAAACCCAAGAAACATATACAACCCAAAGACAAGATACTCTATCTGAGAACAATAATTCAAAAAGCAATCGAAATAAAGGGGGTTAAGAGAGGTCCATCAGGTCAGCATGAGCCCATTTTATTGCCCAACGCACGCACTTGATTATTGCCGAGCAAGTCCCCTCCAACCAAACCAACAACCAATTGTACCCAACGCAAAGAAACAACAAATAAACAGAACTGTCAGTCCCGAGCATCGCCGAAATACCAATACCAACTTACCAAGTAACTCATCCATCCAGTCTCATAGGACATATCAGGTAGGTCATCGGTACCCAACGACAACAATCACGAGACTATATGTCAGAACTCGGTTCCATATACCGGGCTTCAAACCCCACGAAAACGCCGGGAGGGGGATATCATTCTATTCTATTACACGTCTCACACTGCGGGTACGGCCGCATGTCAGTGATACGCCTCCCTTCTCGGGTTCAGAAGAGGCATCCATCACCACGCCCACTCACACCATCGCAGCCAGCTAGCCATGTGTGTCGATCATGTAGGTACGTACGTGTCCATGATCCTCAGAGCAGAATTCCCGAGTAGATTACCGTAGGGATGGAAACGTAAGGTAATCCCCATCACACACACGAGTTTAGGCCGAACACCAGGTCATGCCTTATGTTCTCTTTGTTCTCATGCTTGTTATGGAATAATATACACACACACCTTGACACCAATGCTAACCCCCGTACCCTCTCAAGATGATGACGTCGCGCACGTGTCGCCCTTCGTCCAATCTCTGTTCCTCTCTTTCACCCCCTCTCTCTCTCTCTTTCTCTCGCTCTAATGTCTACATGCTGCTTTAAAAGTGGATGGCCTTGGAGTATGTCGCCATGGCGGCCTCCTTGAAGGCCTCAGCCAGCGTCGGGTGAGCGTGGCAAGTGCGGGCAATGTCCTCCGTCGAGGCACCGTACTCGAGAGCAAGGGCAGCCTCAGCAATCATCTCACCGGCGTTGGGGCCGACGATGTGGCAACCAAGGAGCCGGTCGGTCTCGGGGTCGGCAATCATCTTGACCATACCCTCGGTGTCCAAGTTGGTCTTGGCACGCGAGTTGGCGCTGAAGGGGAAGGTACCGATCTTGTAGGGGATGTTCTTGGCCTTGAGCTCCTGCTCGTTCTGGCCAACCCAGGCGACCTCAGGGTGGGTGTACATGACCGAGGGGATGACGCCGTAGTTGACGTGACCGTAGCCCTTCTTGATGTACTCGACAGCGGCGACAGCCTCCTCCTCGGCCTTGTGGGCAAGCATGGGGCCGAAGGTGACATCACCAATGCAGCGGATGTGGGCAGAGTTGGTGCGGTACTCGGAGTCGATGACGACGCGGCCGCGCTCATCAACCTCGAGACCGGCGTTCTCAAGGGCAAGACCCTTGGTGTAGGGGCGACGGCCAATGGCAACGAGGACAACATCGGCATCGAGCTGTTATTAGGTTAGAGTCAGTCATACACTTACATAGCGTTGTCGCAATAGGGGGTTTAGGGGTAATATCTTACAGTCTCAGGCTTGCCACCCTTGGCGGCGTCAACAGCGAGCTTGACGGTCTCGCCACTGGCGTCACCGCTGACGACCTTGGTGCCGAGCTTGAAGTCAATGCCCTGCTTCTTCAGAAGCTTAAGAGCCTGCTTGGAGATCTCGGTATCCATACCAGGGCCACCAATCTGGTCGAGGAACTCAACAACGGTGACCTTGGAGCCGAGGCGCGACCAGACGGAACCCATCTCAAGACCGATGATACCACCACCGATGACGATCATCTTCTCGGGAACCTTGGTGAGAGAAAGAGCGCCGGTGCTGGTGATGACACGCTTCTCGTCGATCTCGAGGCCGGGGAAGGGGGTGGCCTCACTACCGGTGGCGATAATGATGTTCTTGCCCTTGACGCTGGTCTCGCCACCGTCGTTGAGGGCGACCTTGATCTCGTGCTGGTTGACGAAGGAGCCGGTACCCTTGATGTACTCGACGCCGTTCTTCTTGAAGAGGAACTCGATACCCTTGGTGAGGCCGGAGACGGAAGAGTCCTTGGCCTTCATCATGCCCTCGAGGTTGAGCTTGACATCACCGACTTCGATACCACGGCCTTTCGTGTCGTGGAGAATCTGGTGGTAGAGGTGGGAGTTGTTGAGGAGCGACTTGGAGGGAATGCAGCCGACGTTGAGACATGTGCCACCGAGGGTGCCGCGCTTCTCGATACAGGCGACCTGCAAGAGGGATGACTCGTTAGCAGGGGAGCTCCTTTAAGCTACTTTTCGCATGGGAGGTCATATATAGGGAGCTTGATAGCTTGATAGCTTCATTGGAGACGGCGGCGAAGGGAGAGAATAGCTTGTATGACATACCTTAAGGCCCTCCTGACCAGCTTTTATAGCGGCGACATATCCGGCGACACCACCACCAATGATGACGAGGTCCTTCTCCTCTATAATCCCATTGAACTCGCGATTAGTCAAAATTCCCGGCAGCTAGATAGAGATGGCAAGGTGAGGCAAAAAGGAGCTTGGTACATACCAGCCTGGCTAGCGTAGCCTCTTCTCCAGCGCGATACGGGAGAGACGACTGTGGGAAGACTAGGAGATGTCAGCTACAGCAGCTCGCCATGGGGTCTGGCTGTTGGGGCGGGCATGGCAATGCATACGAAGTCTGGCGGAAGGATGATCGGACGGCGGTCCGAGGTATTAAACGGCTGGCCAGCATGACTGGTTTGCTCTGTGGGAAGACGGGGAGAAGAAAAGAAAAAGGTTCAATTGCACGCGGGGAATAGTGGCAAGAGAGGAAATGCGCTCGCCGATGGGGGGGATTGCAGCGGCTGGTCGGTGACTGTGACGAGCTCGAAGGTGGTTAAAATGCTTTGCTTGTACTATGGCGGGTTGATGGAATTTTGGGGATCCGTACAAATCCGGCTCGCTGCTCGAATAACTGGGGCCCGGGTCGAGTCCTGGCCTTGTCGGGCTTGCCTTGCCGCTGCTCCCGAAAATAGCCGTCTCCAGAGGGCGCCTGAGCCGGAGATGTGACACATTTGAGCGATTGTATTTGGTGCAAGAATAATTCCTACGGGTAAGTGCATAGATGCACCAAGAGGATACCCATATAGCAGAAACAATGCACCTATCGGTCATGGACTAACAACCCATCACCAAGATCACGACCAATTCCGTCCCCGAAGAAGATGGAAGCCCCAACGAAATCTTGTATTACTGTAACTCATACTAAGCACGTCTTCGCCTATGAAGAACTGTCCCGTTGTTCTTCTATTGGTGGCCTGACTGCAGACCAAAGTGCATTCTTATCGGAGATAAAGCTGCTGCTGACCAGTGATCAGGGTCTGCACAGCGAATGGCAGTGTTACTTCGCGAATGGTTGTCGACAATGGATTATACCAGAATCTAAGTGTCAATGAAAAAAGGGCAACCAATAGCTTCACATAGAGAGTGAATGAAGCAGACAGAATTTCCTCGTGGGTTGAGATGGACTGACTTCACCCTTGTATGTATGCTCTCCTGAAGTGAGCTTGTCCAGGGATACTTCAAGAGAAGAGAGTAAGAGTCACATTACTTCACAATCAAGGCACGCGAATAGAGGACAACGTCTAATGATGATGATGAATGTTATGAAAAGGCCTTGTTATGAAAAAGCCAGTTCGGGCTGGCCTCCTTTTAGGGAATCTAGTCTATCAACGAAGGATCCCATATCCTCCATGCTCCCTATTTTCCGAAACACCACACAAATGCAGATATAATAGAACACTTAGAAGACCCCTTACTCAAGGACCTTCTGGACCAGACTAGTCTCCAGATACTCAAGAAGCTCATCGCACCGCTTCTTAACAACCTTTTTCGCCTTCTTATCACCATCAACGAGCTCAGTACTCCGAACGTAGCGCTTCAGGAAGTACTGTATGCCCCGACCAATATCTAGGTCTCCATCGAAACCACTGAAGACTTCCCGGAGCTTGTCTCCTTTGCATTCTTGTAGGATGGTGAGAAGTAGGACCTCAATGAAGATATGCGCCTTCTCCTGTAGCGCCGCCAGGTTTCGGTACTTGAGGACGTCGACGAGACGGAGCGTGCGCCATGCTACTAGGTATGCGAACAGCTTAGCAGTGTTGAATAGCCATCGCGCACCACCCTCATCACCAGTCTCGTCCATCAGGTCGTCCATATCACCTCCATCGCCCGTGTCGACCTCCTCGCCCATCTTCTTGAAACGGATGGTCAAGCAGCGACGGAACTGGAATCGCATCTCCTTATCCGCGCTGAACCTATCGGCCAGGAGAGTGTAGTAGTGGTTGTAGACGTTTTGCCGCTCGCCACTTCGTACGATGACCTCAGCTATCTCTTTGCGCTGGTGTTTGTTGAGCTTGAGCTTCTGTATGAGCTGACTGGCACTATCGCAGTCACTAGCAGCGTGAAGAGCGACGAAGATACGTTGTCTGACCTCCGTGTTGAAACCTTGCTCTCGCGCCAGCTGCCACAGATCAGGGATACCCAGGTCGTCATCAACTTGCGTGATGGTCTCGTCGGCAAGGTCATCCTCGTCGTCATCATCCTCCTGACTCTTCTTCTTCGATTCCTGTCCATACTGGTTTCCTACCCAGCTAGCACCAACAAGCCACCATTTACCCTGCTTGTCTGAGTCCTGAATATCCTTCAAGCCTACACGGAGCGGTTGAGTATCGTGACTGCCCTTCAGGGTACCAATCTTTTTCCTGATCTGTGTCCGCAGCTCGGCGAGATCTTTTGTCTTCGCAACCGCCTTGGCCTTGTTGCTCTGTAGTTTCTTCATCTCGTCGATCATGAACCTCGTTCTGACCGACATGTCCTTCATGCTATTAGGCTTTATGTGACTGACGATGTCTCGCAGCGCACTAGGGTCGTCACGTCTCAGAGAGGGTCCGCTCAGCTGGATGATTCTGAGTAGGAGCTCCGTGTTTAGTTCGGACAGCTTCTCTAGGAATAGGCGAACGTAGTCGAAAATCAGATTGCTGCCGATGACTTGAATGTTGTAAAGCTCAGCAAGCAATGAAACCAGGTGCTTGGACCCAGCATCTGAGTGGTCACCAGAAGCGGCCGCGGTGAGCTTCTCTAGAGTCTCGACGAGATTCTGCAGAAACTGGGCGCTCACAGCAACACCCATAGTCTTGTGCACACCCGCAATGAAACCAGCAATCATGGTGAAGAAGGAGTCGGGTCGCTTTTCAGGGGAACAGACAAGCGCCAAGATAATGTCAACCAAGGTAGAGGTAACGACTTGTCTCGGGTTCGACGAATACAGATCCGTGATGTCCTTGAGGATACCCGTCATGTTGTCGTTGGTCAACCTGTTGATTAAACCCTGAATGCGCCGCCGGAGTTGAGCTTCCACTTGATCGGTTGAGCCCAATTTGTTTCGTAGCGAGGGTGGCACGTATTTGGCGACATTGGTCGTAGGGGCGACGTAGGGGTTTTCTCGTTGGCGAGGAGCCGACTCTTCGGGTTCGGCTTTTTCATCGTCTTCAGAAAAGCCTCCGAAATCATCCTCGTCCCCATCCTCGTCCCCATCTTCATCCTCGCTACCTTCCTCGTCGTCCTCATCTTCGTCGTCGAATCCTAGGTCTCCGTCGCTGTTTTCTTCATCCTCGTCCTCGTCCTCGTCCATGCTGCCCATGCTGTCGTCCACATCGTCACTTACAGGGGCAGTGACTTTGGACTTGCCCTTAGAAGCAGTAGCCGCCGCCGCAGCTTCAGCTTTCCGTCGCTTCTGAGCCAACCACTCATCAGCCTCCGCCTTCCGCTTGTTCGACGACCGGGATCCACCAAGTTCGTCATCGCTGTCACCTAATCCTTCCAGGAGATCACCCAGGCCATCTTCCTCAAAGGATTTTGGCAGCTTCTTCTTTCCTTTCAGACCGAGCTTCTTTTCGAGTTTTGCGATTTCCTTCTCGTCTTCGGCGATTTTCTCCATTTCGACCTTGGAGACCTTGGGCTTTTTCACTTGGACCTCCTCCTCACTCTCCTCTTCGTCCTCGTCATCATCATCGAAACCACTCCCTAAGTCTCCGTCATCGTCTCCGTCCTCATCGTCATCATCAAAGTCACCCTCAGTGAGTTCGTCATCACTGCTGAAAGGGAGTCCATTGTCATGCGACTGAGTTGCAGGCTTCTTCTGAGGCTTCGCAGCAGGTTTGCGCACAGGTTGACGCACAGGCTGTGCTGGACGACGGTTTTGTGAACTGCTTGCTTGTCTTTTCTGAACGCGGGCATCTTTTCTCTGTTCCTTTCTCGATTTTTGGTGTCTTTTCCCGCCTGCGCCGCCCCTTTGCTGGATTCCAAGCTCACTGAGCAGGGTGGATGGCAGAGACAGCTTTCTCTTTGCGCCAGCCATCGTGAACGGTTTTATATGAGTTGATACTCAAAGAACCATGCAGTATTCGTATCAGTAAAGTATCATGAGAAGTCCGAGATAATGTGCTTCTCTTTCACTGAAGTTATTGTTTAAAAGTGGCGTGGTGTTGACTTCAATTGTTTTTTGTTTGAGATGGATTCAATTCGCGAATTATAAAAAAGTTCGGGCGATGCAAACTGCGCTAACAAGCAGCCATCATGCCGGGCCCGACAAGCGCAGTCCAGCTGGGCTCCACTTGGATACTTCTCAGGGAAGTGCAGTTTGCAGCAATCGACAAGTACCTTCCAGAGACCCCGCCGGGCCCACAAGGTCGGATCCACCCGTTCGGTGGGGCCAAGCTTTAAAGCTGGGCAACCAAACCAGAATCCAGATTGTCGTTCACGCTTGACTCCAATCCGTCCATCGTGTGCTTTATCGACATCATCTCGAACTGCCGTTGGAGTTGATGTAGCCATTTCTTTTGAGCTACATTGCCAGTTCTCGAATCTATAACTCACCTATTACCAACGGATATAATCAATATAAGAGACGAACTGCGCTCGACGTAATTATCGCGATGGGCCACTTAACCAACGACGAGGTATCCTCACGCGCATCATCCACGCTCTGGCATACACCAAGTCGCTAACAAGAATGCGCACCTTTCCAGTTCTTCGCGAAGCTCCTCGAGCTCTTCGAATCAAAAAAGGGCGCAAATCATGGCACCGTTCTCCTGACACAAAAGAGATGTACGATATGATCTGACTGCGCCCTCACACGTTCTATCAACCTACCCGTCGCGCGCCTCTCATACACAAGACAACGAAGCTAACATGACGGCGACCAAGTGTCCTACGGTGAACCAACACCAGAATCCACCGACGCCACAGTACTCGCAGACCTGCACCCCCCGCGTCCTCTACCTATCCTGATCCGCGCCACAAATGCCAAGGGCAAGGCCGACCGCAAGGACAACAAGAAGATCAAGCTATCGACCATTGTTCAGCCCGACGACCTGCCTGGCTTCTACGAGAAATACGCCGAGATATGCAAGACTGGTATGACAGCTTTGAAGCCGAGAGATCGGAGTAAGAGAAAGGGCAAGGCCCGGAGAAAGAACAAGACTGCTACGACCGCCCCGACCGCTGCTTGAGTGCTGTCGCCTACCAGACAACTTTCCAAACGAGTCATTTCCAGGTGTTGCGGCTAAAGACTCACGCGGCGCAAACTCAGGGGTCTCGTATCGTTTGAGGAACACGCGTCACCCTCGTTTGTCGACCCCGGTGTGCATCATTAATATGTTCGGGAGTGGCCGTGATATCTGAAACCCGCCGCCCGACGCGAGTCCCTACGGGTTGCGCCTACTGTGGACGCAAATCCACGCGAGAAAGATGATCACGTATGACGAATTCATGAGGCATGGGTGGTGTATGTACGTGTACTCTCTATATCGGGGTTAATTGCCCGGCTTGCTCAACAGCGTCTCTTATCCACCCCTTTAGTCTGAGCCCCGAAGCTCTTTCCATATTACCAGCTCTCAACAGGAGCTCAGGGGGCGACAGATCCCCATCTTGTAAAGCTCCATAGAACAGAATAGTGAGGAAGAAAAAAGAAACCAGAAGATATTACATTACGAAGGAGTATTGATGACTTGGGCTGTAGCAACGAAAAACAAAAAAAGGGGGGGAACCTCCTGTTATGTATGAGTCAAAAAAGAACGAGCCATTTCTCCGAACACCTCATTACCATTTCACCCCAACACCATACGAGAAAAGCGAGATTTCAAAAACCAGACTCAGATCTGGCAGTCAGCCCTCCCTCCCCCCCTCATTTTGCCTTGGCCTTGGCCTTAGCCTTGGCCTTCCCCTTCCCGCCCACCTCCACCTCCTCCTCTTCCTCCTCCCTCTCTTCCCGCGCGTCCCGACACTCCTCACACTCGCTCTTCACGGGCCGCCGCGGGTTGCCCACGTACATGCACAGCGACTCCGGACAGCGGTCCTCGGGCTCGTCGCTGAGACAGCTCGCGAGCTTGACGTGTGCCGTCCATACTTTTTTGCAGGATTTGCATTTTTTCGGGTGGAGTTCGCACATGGCTGATCCGTTGTTTTTTTGCGTCACGAGTGTGACGCGGGTGATATGAGTAGACTCTCTCCTTTATTGTCGTTCTGTCTGGTGTGTATGGTGTGATAGCGTATTGTTGGAAGCGCGGAGCTGATTGAGATGGTATGAGGACGACGAGCAGTTGTGAGCTTCGATAGTAAGTTGTTCGTTGGTCGATAGTAGTCAGTTCAGAGTATGAACATCTAAGTAAGCGCGTGAGTATCATAGTCATCGTCATCTCGAATGCGTCCAGCCCATTCTGAGGCTCTCCCATCGCAGGGTGAATGGATGGGCGCAAGGACATCCGTCCATCCCCATACCCCTTAATCCAACGAACCCCGTACCAGAAAAAGGGAAAATTCAGATATAATCCACTTACCTGAGAATCCCAGTTCAGTTCTAAGTTCTACAGTCTGTATCAAAAAGCGAGAAAAAAAAAGGAAACACCGAGATCAAAACCCACAGACCCATGCCTCCTCCCCCCCTGCCGAAAATTAAATATATATACCTCTCACAGAGAACAATCAACGCAAACCTTTCAGTCATTCCCCCATTTCCGTACATACCAACGGCGTCCCAGGAAAAAAAAGGAAGAGTCATACTCAGTCACCCACCCCCAGTAGTACCAGCCTCTACGCCCTAGTCTCACTATGGCGGTGGGAGGAGGATGGAAACCCAACCCAAACACCTAGGTCAGTAACAAGATAACCTGACCTTCGATCGTGACTGTGTATGCTGGTCACGGCGAGATCGGATCTCTCGCCAGCCGATTCACCTACGTACAATCCTATCTCCTCTCTTGATACACCAAATGTCATCTGTCACGACAAGTCCACTTGATAGGTCCGGGCCGCCACAAGTTACATAGCACCCATCGAATACAAGGTCGTCAACTAAGTGCCACGCCTCAAGCCTTAGAATTGAAACCGTAAAAATTCTCTACTGAGAAAGGAAACACAATCACTCAGGGGAACAGGGGAGACGCTTCGGTATCACAAGTCACTCGTTAGACGACAACAACACAGCAAGCAGTTCGTGAGCAACTTTTTAAGCTAAACGGGACATCATTCTGTTTCGCCTTTTTACACACTCCTGCTGAAAGCTCTAGCACAACGCATCTAGCTATTGAATACATGAAGAGGCATGGCTCGCCGGCGTACAGCCGAGAGACTAACCCGCCGTCCGTACCTCAAGGGAATTGGAGCCGCGCTGACGTACTTTTCTTTTTACCCGAGGTGCGATTCATTTGCTCCTTTTGCCGCGCCAAAAGGCCGACTTTTCTTTCATGTTTGTGCCAGGCTGGTGCCGACAGCCCAATCAGCGGGGAAAAAGAAAGGAAAAAAACTAAAACCGAAACAGAGAATTAAGAAGTTTTGCAAGTCGGGCCATGGGGGGTCTCCGTGGTGCAACCCCAGTTTGGCCTCAAATCAATGCCGCAAATAGACGCATTTTCCACTTTGTCCAGCTAGTTGATCTCAAGAGCGTGGTTGGCTCACATCCGAGAGCCTGATATTGGGTCCGTACTTCCTCCTCACACCTTTTCGTAAAAGCCGACTGCCGGGGAAACAATGCATGAATAATGGTGGTCGGTAAGAATGCCTCCATTGTCAATAACCGCGAATCAGGAGCCCGTAATCCGTATTGAGAGTTGCATCTATGTCCGTACCTCCGTGGAAGGCCATTAAACTATTGGGGCGTCCGTGAGAAGCAAATAGTACTACATCATTTGTTCTTGTGAAAGTCCTCCGTGGGCTTCTGTATCCATGCTGTCGCCACCACCGGGAGTGATGTACTTGACAAAGCTTAGGCCGAGAGGACGGCCACCATATTGATAGCCTTGAAACTTGGTAATGGACGTCTCGGCCGTTGTAAGGCTGTCGAAGCGGACGACACCAGTTCCTCGGGAACGTCCACTCGGCTCATACTGGATCTCGGCTTGCTCAACTTTGCCAATCGTAGTGAACAATTCCACAAGATCCTCATTGCTGGTCGACCATGGGAGCTAGACGGAAAACTTAGCAACAGAATCAAACCAACAGAGGGCCAAAAGGAGACGAGAAGACACTTACATTGCGCACGTAGATTGTGTCACTCGGCTCAGTGCCCGATGTGGCATAATCGGTGAATGGGTTGGGTGCCGCAGCAACGGCAGGAGCATTGTTCTGATCGTAGCCTCCGCCAACTCCGGAACCGCCATAACCACCGCGGCCGCCGTAGCCACCAAATCCACCTCGACCGCCAAAGCCGCCGCGACCACCGTAGCCAAAGCCGCCACGGCCGCCACCGAATCCACCTCGGCCGTATCCGCCAGCTCCAGCATTAGCAAATCGATCCTCACGAACTTCAAGCATACGGCCCTGCCATTCGAAGCCGTTGAACTGCTGGATGGCATTGCGGGCGTCGTCAGGGGACTCGAACATGACGATTCCAGAGCCTTTCGGGCGACCATCTGGGCCGAGGTGAACATCAGCGCGAATGACAGCGCCGTTTCGAGCTAGACGTGTTGTTTAGCCATCTGATGTCTTGAGAGGGGGGTGTGCGGGGTGGCCAAACCTGCTTGACGGAACAAGTCTTTCAAATCTTGCCAGCCCACGGTGTAGGGAAGCTGTGTAGCACGGTCAATATCATAAGATCACCAAGCGGATGTCGACAAAGGAACGGGGAAACACAAACGTTAGAGATGTAAAGCTGGCGATTACCGCCGCCCATACCACCTCCCATGCTACCACCGTAGCCACCGCCGCCGCCGCCGCCTCCGCCATAACCACCCTGCATACCACCACCAAAGCCACCGCGGCCTCCGGCGGCTCCGATGAACCGTGGTTCCGCCTCCCGATCCTGTTGTCCATCTCTCAGCACGATATCAAATGAGTTCTTCCCGAGAAAAGCCTTACTTCGCGAACGTAGACAAGTCTGCCCATCAAGTTCTGGTTGCTGAGAGTGTTTACGGCCGTTTGTGCTTGCTCCCTTGTAGCATATTCCACAATTCTGACATGACGTTAGCTCCATACGTCAAGCAGCCGGGCCATCAGGCCGCCGATAATGCGATTGTGACTTACCCGCATCCCTACATGAACCCATGGACAAAGGTCCCAACCCGTCAATCCATCAATCCCAACAAAGGCCAGAGGAGAAAAAACCAAAAGAAAACCAGCCATGGATCACGTGTAAAAGCCCACCTTCGACATTCCATTCGGAAGCTGTAAGACATCGGCGAAGAGAACCTCTCCGGCTGATACGTTGTTAGTTAATGTTTCGCTGGACAATTTGTGTGCCGGTCGCGATCGGGTCAGAACTTACCCTGTCGCATAAAATCTTTAAGATGATGCCATTTCACATCATACGATAGGTTGCCGACGTAGACCCGTCGGTCTTGCTGTGAAGCGTCCCTAATGTTACTCATCATCTGTTCACGTGCTGCAGCACGCTCTTCAAACGATCGTTGTGGGGCGGCGCCGAATCCCGAACCCGTGCCTGTTCCTCCAGTCGCGGCTCCAGCACCAGTCATGGGAGAACGCGAGCGACGATCTCCTCTGCGATATTCTTCCCGGCTACGAGACCGGCTCCGAGGGGTATACGAACGACGTCGACCCGAGCGACCAGGGCTTCTAGACCGGCCGCGTCGTGGGGAGCGAGATCTTTCGCGCTGCCCGGGATTAGTTTCAAGTTTGCGTCTTGCGTCAACTTTCTTCCAAACAACGGTCATTGCGAGCACATAAATGTACAACAGCAATTGGCCTACACTGAAAAGAAAAGAGAAACAAGTACAGTCGATTTCTTGTTGGTAGTAAGACAAGAATGCAAGGGTCAGGTGGAACGACAAAAGAGAAGCCCGAGAGCCGTCGAGTTTTCCAAGCGAAATGTTTGTCACAAAGCTTGGCGAAATAACAGCCGTCTCGAGGTTTCCGCACTGAGGGTAGGCTAAGGCGGGGGCGAACACCACAACCCGCAACGCGCGGCCCCGAGATAAGCAATCAGCCGCACGGGTATAAGCTGTTGCCTCACTTATTCAGAGCGCATTGCCCTGAGCCTTGCCACAATCGCGTGGATCCAAGAGAATGACGAAAAGAATGCGACAATTAGTGAAGACAGAAATATCGACTTACTGGACGGTAAGTATCTCCGGAATCAGCTGTTGGGATTGCCAAGTTAGTTGGGGTTCAAAAGCGAGAAGAAAACAGGGGAGATGCGCAGAAGTACGAGTAGGTAATAATGTTTCGCAGTAGTCGAGTTGAGTAGGAGAAAAGAAAGGCGTTGTCAAATCTCGCCGGCCGAACTTGCATGCGGGATTCAAAAGGTCAAAGCCCGTTAGTGGATCGGGGAAAGGGGGAAGGGGTTCAAGCAGTGGGGGGTTGAGGGGATAGCTGCGTATAAAAAGAAGTACATGAGGTGTATGTGTAGAGTGGCTGCCAATAGGTATAAGACAGCAGGAGGAGACTGGGCAGAGCTTGCGAGAGAAAGAGAGACGGCGACGGGGTGTTGATTGGAGGAGGGTGCGGGTATTACTGTGGTGGGTAACGGTGGTGGAGCGGGCACTGCTGCTGGGCTCCTACGGCAAACGCAAGAGAGAGCTGCGCACTGGCAGGCCAGAGTAGCAGTCGCACAATTAATTCTGCATCCCTTGACCGTGCGGCTAAGGGAAGACGGAGGATTGGTGGAAGCCAGCCGATGCCAGGTTTGGTGACCAGGTACAGCGGGATTAAGGACGGGGTCTGCGTATGTAATTGCAGGAGGAATATGTAGGTTGATATGTATGTGCACGCTTATAGCTGGTGGGCGTGGAATAGGAAAGCGAGCAACGGGGAGGAAGCATGCGGGAGAGACAAATAGGCAATACACACAAATAGAAGGTAGCTAGTTACCCCAAATTCTGAATGGCGTAATGCAGAGCTGGGGGATGCGATGGGGATGGGGGATGCGAAAGAAGTGGGATTGGAAATGAGAGCGAACAAGGAACAAAGCAGCCGATACGACGTGCAATGGGTAGGGTGAAATTGGGAGATGGAGAATGATACAATGGAGCACAAGGGGGGAGGAGAGAAAAGGGGAAGGAAGAAAAGAGAGAAATCGAGGGATTTAGGCGGGAGGGAGCGATGCAAGACTTACCCATGATGATATCAATGTTGGAGAGTTAAGTATGCGATTATTTTTGTCCTACTTTCGCTACTTTCCGAGGAAAAAGAAATATTTTCTTTTCCCTAAACAGTACAAATGTACAGGACTTCGGGCGATGCGGCAGCGCCAATGGCAGCGCTCGGGTTGTGTAATCTGTATGGAGGGGTGAGTGAGCCTTCAGAAATGACAAGGAGGTCCGTCGTTATGCGGGTGATGGGGGAGGGGGTGGGAAGAAGGCGGCCGGGGGGACAGAGGGACAAGCCAAAGGGGGAGGGAGGGAAAGAGGGAGGGCATCGGGCATCTCCCATGTGCTGCGATAGGCTCGAGACAGTCATGTAGGTACAAGTATTCCGTACCAAGGGTACCTTGAACGGGATAAATAATGGCCTGCTAGGGGAGACGAGAGCCGTACGCAGCAGGTGCTATGCGCCGGGGTTGTCCATGAAAACAACGGTACGGCAGCCTCTCAGAGTGCATGCGTGGCCCCCTCGGCCCCCAGGGTTTCTCTGCATATCTGCATTTGGAGGGAGAGGAGAGGAGAGGAGTGGGATCCCATCCAGCCTGACGATCACACACAAGTAGATCGGGGAGAAGCAACAGTGCACAGTGACAACAACAGCAACAACAACACCCGTAGCATGTCTCTACATTGAGAGGCCGACGGTGGGTAGTGTGGTGTAGCGTCATGTAATGTCATGGTGGTGTAGTGTGCGTATAATGTGTAAGTGTGAGAGCGCTATGACTGGAGGAGCTGGAGCTGGGTTGACCGGAGGGAGGGAGACACGGGAACACAGCACGACACAAGCGCAAGAGCTCTCATACCTACACACATACACACACAGCACATAGTGTTCACATAAACACACACGAAGACATACACACCATGGCCGGCCGTGGTCCACCATCCACCAGCAACTACCGCTGCCACATCCACATCCATCCACATCCACATCCATACCTCACACATACACTAGTAGTCAACAAGGCTGGCTTGGCTGGCTGAGCGTAGTGTAGCGCATGCAAGGCGGATGAAAGTGGTATTGGTCGGAATGGTCTGCAGGGAACGCCGACAGTGCTTATCATGGTCTGCCAATAGCTAGAGCCGCGCAACGCGTGTGGATATGTGTGCTGTGGTCATTGTGTGTATGTGTATGTGCGGATGTGTAAGAGTGCAGCTCGGCAGTTGTGGCAGCTGTGTGTACCGCGTGTCCTGAAGAGAAGATCATGCAGGTATGAGAGTCAAACCAAGCGCATATGCAGCCTCAGACGAGGCCAGCTCGGCAAGACTGAAGTATAGACAGACAGCCAGTAGGAGGTGGGAATGAGCAGGCGTGGAAGGGTAAAGAGAGACGTGTATACATACCTCGAGGGGGACCTGTTGAGGTTGGGCTACTTCGAGCAAGACAGCCAAGATGGTGAGCCGCGTTCAACTCGAGGCGGTGGCGACGAGATGCTGTAGGAGACACAGCAGGGACGGGTACAGGCCCAATAATGGGTGGAAGGGAAAGGAGAGAGGAGCTAACCGAGTGACGAACGCCTTGCCGGTAGGGCTTAGGCTGGTAACAACAGAGCGTTGTACTTCGTGGGTAGAGATAGAGAGAGACGATCCCTATTCCACTCACTATATGTGTGGGAAGACGGTCACGTCAGTCAAGGGGATGTTTCGCGGGACGGGCACTATATCATAGGCATAGGGAGTGGGAAGCCTGTGACCTACCAAGTACGAGCACGCAGGAAGAGAGTTAACTGTTACGGATGAGCTGTTGGCTGTAGGGTTAGCCGGAGAAGCTGTCTGGATAGGGAGTGGCAGTGGCTGGAGATCCCGTGCCTTCGTCCTCACTCGTGTAATAAAGCGTATGCAGGTCTGTGTAGGGTCTCTCTCACCAGGCTGACGAACACGCGCAGGCGGAAAATCTTGGAAACGATGTGGTGTCCACAGGGATTGGTCGGTTGAGAGGTGGACTTGTGGTTAGAGAGCTAGTTGGTTGGGGAATACGGACGACCGAACGGACGACTAGGACGCGTCAGAAAAATGTTAGTGCGGGCCTACGTTCACGGCGTTGTTGGTCTTAGGGTCTAGACTAAAAGCTAAGGCCTCTCCTGGGCCAGCTAGCTACATCGGGGCACAGATACCTTCATGAGGGTTAGTGTCAGACTCGTCTGTCGGGCCCGAGTTGTTTCGTCATTAGGTAGGGTTTTGGAATTGTGTGAGAATCTGTAAAATTGTGCCAGAAACCTCAGGTACATCCATGTAGGGATGAAGAGTTTTTTCTGGTCACGTTATCTTCACATATACTTCATGAGATTGTATTTATGGGATGAAATACCGGGTCGATACGGCGACGAGCCACCTGCTGAGACGGTACGGGAGAACCTACCCGAGATGTACCTAACCCGTCGGGTGTGTAAACTTACCACCGACACGCCGACTGCTGGACCTCAGTGCCCACTGTAATGATACCTACCTACCTACCTACGAGTACAAACTGGACTTGAAAGTTGACTGCAATTTGTCCACTAACAATTTGCCCCGATCCACTTATTCCGTAACGAATCGGCAAATCAATCGTCGATATCCAAGCGAGACTACGAGTACGGAGTTGGTGCGCTACGCCATAGAGCCGCCCTATCACCTCGCGTACCGGCTAAGACCCAGCATGCGGTTAGAGACCCACAGTGCGCACTAGCGCAAGTAGGCACGCTAAGAGAGACGCTAAGCATCTCAGACCTGCCGAATGCACACTAACTCTTCCGTATCCGGCTTAGACCCCCTCGAATTCTCCACCCTGGGTGTGGTCGGCTCCGTCCATGTTGCGGACGTTTGTATCAAGTCGTCGACGATTCCAGTTACCGTCGGTTAACATTTCCAGACTCTCGTGTCGAGTCTCCAGATTGCGATACGAGTAGAGAGCCTCGAGAAGGAGTCATGCGCAGCTCTAAATGGCACTATGTGCCTGTCTGTTTCTATTTTTATAGAGAATCTATCTACCTATCCATGTTTCCTTTCTATTCTGGGACATTACTCGTTTCAACCCCCTTCGAGTCTCGGACTCTCGATCGACACAGATCTCAGATTAGTTGCGGCTCTTATGCTCACTCTTGTACGGAATAGGTATCACCTGGTATGTACTCGTAGGTCCTAGCAGTCAACATGCCTACCTATTCACACATACAAGTAGTAGGTATCTCACTTCGTATTTGGAGGGTGATGGGGCTGACAGCCATCAAAGCCATGAAAGCCATGAAGCCATTATTGTACGCTATAGAACCATTTGAATGACAGCCGCCTCCGTCTTAACCGCGAAACCCGCGAGTCAACCCATGAGTGATTTTGCCATACCTACTCTCAATCCGGCCTGAGAATCGCTGGAGTCCGAGTATCTACCGAAATGCCAGGTGAGTCAATTGTCTCTCCGAACCAAACGTCGTTGAATGGCTATCGTCATGTGGGATGATAGCGAGACTATCCTGCGGCATACAGTAGTGTCATCGCCATTCGTAGGTAGATTCTCGACCGTCTCATGAGGTTTCTTGGCCTGCCGCCATTCAAACAACGATATCAACGACATGGCTTCATTATTGCTCCCACGCGTCCACAAACACCAAGTGTCCAATCCCCAATCCCTGCGATAATCAACTTCACTATAATATTACTAATCACTGGCACGCAACGATTCCCCGGGGCGTGATCCTACCTACGAAGTACGTACACATCGTACATGAGAAGGCAACCTGGCGGTCTCTCCAATCTGCAAGGTGTGTTTTGCAGAGAGTATGGCATGTTCAACCCACCATCTCGCATGGTGGCGTTCAATTGGTCGTATACACGAATGAACGCACTGCGGACATACATCACTTGAACCCCTGGGCCCCCCTATCAGGGTCGCCCAGTCGAGACGAGCAAAAGCCAATAGCAGTTTTTCCATGTGACGAGATCCGTATGGCAGGAATTCTCAAGAGCACCTGTCGATGGGGTGTTGTTTGTGTGGGGGGCATGCGGTGTCATTGATACATATGAGAGAAGACGACCAAGAGGAGACCTTGTTTCATCGCAGCGTTGTAATTTGGGCCTGTGGCATACGTTTACACGAGGCAGGTGGGCTTCTCTTTGGCACAGCTACTGCAGGACTTTCTTCGTCTATTTGAATTAGGTGTATCGTGCGCCTGCGTCTCTAGCTGAGGCGCATTGTGGTCGAGAATTGAGTAGGTACAAGATGATCCTCGAGAACAACAGGAGGGTTTCGCCGTAAGTAGACTCCTATTGTCGTATAAACAAGACTGACACAAAGCACATGTTCCAGGTAGCTTCTATTGTTGGACTACTCTGGAACAGGGAAGCCTCCTTCGAGAGAAACGATCACGAAATTCAACTGCCGGCAGCTTCTCTGACGTACTTTTGTCAATCTTACCAGAAAGTTTCTAACCTATCATGGCCTTGCCCAGCTGAGCCGGCGGAATGGATCCATCCTTTCGTATTAGACACGCTCTTTTTCCTTCGTGGGCTAACAGCTTGGCAGTTTCCCTCCTCCTGATGATATGATGTATGATACCTAACCTTGCCGGTCTCATATTACACACAAAGTCCTGTGCCGTTCGGTAACCACGGTCCACAGCAAGACTTCAAGAGGACAACGAAGCGACCGAGTGCAGATCTGTAGGACCTAAAGAATAGTGAGTCGATGCCCAATGGTGGCGATAGGCAACTATCCGTACCTAAAGATTTCTCCCGTGGTGTCAAGTAAAACGGGTGTCCCATCTTTGCCCATCAGAGACGCCCAAGAAATTCCCAATCCACAGTTATGGCGTTTTACGTTCTAACGGCGGAGCATTTGCAAGTGGAAAGATAAGCGAGAAAAGGGGGATCCGGAGACATGTCCCTACTTGCCTACGTACATGTGAACCATAATATGGAAACGAGCCTAATAGGAGTCATTTTCGGTATAAGTGTGGTGTCCACGCTCGAATCAAAAGTCGTTGGGTGATTCACATGCAAGCAAGAAGCCGGATCTGCAGCCCCAAGCTGTATCATGCACACTCCATAGATTACACCGTCACTGTATATTGGGTGCCTCTCAGGGGGCTCGTGCTCGGCCAACCCCTACGTGGTGCAAAGTCCTGGAACGGCAGTTCAGGTAGATTGCCGTGAACCACCTTCATGGATTATCAATCCAACCGTTGAGAAAAAGGGCATGTTCGAGCTTACGAAACCCTCTACATACAGACGAAAGCCTACCGAAAGGCGAATTGTATCACACCGCCGTAGGGTGAGGAGGTCCCTGTAGGCTGTCACGATCGGTATGTATGACCTCAACTCCTACTGGACGGCTCTACGTCCTACTTTGCGAACTTGGGTACCAGCTTTCCAGGGGTTCGTGGTTGCCCAGCGAGTTCTACTGGTCCCCTTTGGCTGCCTTGATACCATGGATCTAGTACAGGTCTATTATCTGACTCTACTGATCTTACAGTCGCTCATGCTCAGAGATAAGTGAAATGGGCAGGCGGGCTCTCCCCAAGATGAGCAGATTAACAGTCGTTGGGCTACCAACACAGGCTGTCGGCGTGAACTCGAGGTGGCACAGAGACGGCAGTGATACCCAAGAGGCCATCTCTGTGGAAGCAAATGACCGCATATCCGCTCTAGACTGCACCACAGTTTCAGAAGACATCTCTCTCGTCTTACTCATGATCCGACCGATCCTATTATCTTGCTCACTGGACTCAGGGCGCGGCATGTCGAGTCTCACTATCGATGGAACTTGCAGACGTCGAGGAACACTGCGCCCTAACCCACACAAGCTCCGTCTTTCCAAGGACCCATCATGCTGACAAGAGAAAAAGGAGACCTGGGATAAGATCATGTGTGAACCGGGTTTCTCAGTCGTAATTGCGACCCTATCAATGGGTACCCGTCTGGTCTCTGAGAAATTTTTAACGCCTACGAGAAAACCGACGAATGGTTATCCACAGGACCGTCGCCACCAACGGATCGTCGGCTTCCCATCAAACGGACACAGACCGGTATACATACCTACATAGCAGAGAGATTATCGCCCAACAGTATCTGAAAGCTCACCGGTTCGTTGGAGGAGGTAGGATTTCCCGCACCATGTACCCCAAACCGGTCAGAGCACTCAGTCGGTAGAGATTCGCCATACCCGATCAAAAGCGAATTTCCTCGTACCAAGGAGGATTCCGAGGCAAAAGCCCTTGCATCGGTTACTATGTTTGAGACCGGGAACAACGACAGCAGAACCGAAACAAATAAAGGAACAAGATGTATATCTCAGACGGGAAGTCCCCACAACGGGAGGACAGGCAGAAAAATATGCCACCAGACAGCTTTTGAGGAGACGGACACAAAGAAATGCCTCGAGGATTCTCTTCCAATCGTTTAGTTGAACCGGGTAGCGGATTTGAGTCACATCACTTGAACCCCCTGATCGTATGCGTATGGTTTGTACACCCTGGTTCTCGGCAAGCTACCGGGACTCGAATGGGAGCAATTCTGCGGCCTACCTTTTGTTGTAAAACCGAGGAACGGTAAGCAGTTGAATACTTGTAGGCGGTTAGCAAGAACGAGCAGAACTGAGTCTGTTTAAGCCACCAACCTTTCTTGCTACCTGCTGGTTGACGATGTTGGGATGGTGGAAGATAGACCATTACGAGATCGTATCATGGTAAAACCTCCTTGAAGCAGGAATCACATATCTCTACGAATTACATGAAATATTACTGTTTTGCTCATGGTTTGTTGAGTTCCTCTGCGCACCAGATGGGTCGAGTCTTATAAGAGCAATGCGACTTGCACGGGACCATACATTAGTTATGCGACAATAGAATTAACAAGATAGACATAAAACTCTTGAGTTATTTCTTCTCTTATAACGCACATGCATTGCCACCTCAATCTTCACTCTCATCGTTTTAGCCATGTGTTGGGTTGTCATATCAAACCGAGAGCTTCCGACAAGACGTTGGCAGCTTGTCCAGCAGCGAACGTTCGTTTTAATCACATAGAAGCTATTACTTTGTGCTAAAAAGTTGGAAACATAAAGATCAAAGAATTAGTGCTAAAATTCACGGATATCTCCTGAGTTTTGCGAATTGAGTAAGAAGGCGATATAGAAATAGTAGCAATACGTCCAAAAAAGCTCTCCGATTGATAGTGGCTGGTGACCAAGCTAGTGTGGCGATGTCATCGCGCTGAACTGCAATTCCTCAGTAGAGGGGCCCAGACAAAAATGGCATCATACAATTCTTCATAACTTATCACAGATATCGTCATCGTAGGTGAATTACTACTAATCAATTGCATTGAGCTTCACTCATACTGATATCAGGACAGGACCGGGAACCCCGAAAAATAATAATCACAAAGCACCATCACCCCAACCGCTCATACGATCCTCATATATCTCTAATCCCACCTCAACCTCACTCACAATGGCGCCATCAAGGGCTTTCACGCGCCTCTCCCTCCGCCAAGCCCAAGCCGCCCTCAAGCGCACATCCACGCACCCCTCCATCCCACGCTCCTACCACTCCTACGACCATCCCTCCCAATCCAGCCCCTTCAAGCCCGCCGAGCACGCCATCCTCAGCGCCGCCCTCAAGCACGTCCCCGAGCACGGCTTCACAGCGCACGCCCTGTCCGCCGGCGCTCGGGACGCCGGCTACCTCGACATCAGCACGAACTTGCTGCCGAACGGCGCTTTTAGCTTGATCTACTACCACCTCGTGACGCAGCGTGAGGCGCTCGCGCCGCGACGGGATGAGATTGTCGGCGAGGAGACATCCGTGCCGGCGCGCATTGAGCGGTTGACGTGGGAGCGGCTGTTGGGGAACCGGGAGGTGAATCACCGATGGCAGGAGGTATTTCTTTCCTATCCAAAATAAGCAGTGAAGGGAGAAACTAATAGAAACAGGCCCTGGCCGTCATGGCGCAACCCAGCCACGTCCCTACATCTCTGCACGAACTCGCCCTGCTAGCCGACGAGATCCACTTCCTCGCCGGCGACAGATCCGTCGATCCGACCTGGTACACGAAGCGAGGCGGTCTCTCGATGATCTACGCCTCGTGCGAACTCTTCATGACGAACGACCGCTCGCCTGGTTTCGGCGAGACGCGCGCTTTCCTGCAGCGTCGGTTGGCTGATGCTGGTATCGTGTCTGGTGCCCTTGGTGGTATTACCCAGTGGCTTGGCTTCACTGCTTCGGCTGGTATCAATGTCTTGAGGAGTAAGGGTGTTAGAATATGAGCGTTAGGAAAAAATGACTTAGCTCAAGTCCATCAAAGTCAAAGTCAAGAGGAGAGAAGGCATCTTCTTCAGGGGTCAGCTCGACTGAAAAAGTCGACGATGTGTGTGTATATATACTGTATGAATATCTGGATAGGCTCCAACATTTGCAACGAATGCGTCTCATTATGCATATCTATGAATACTAGCGAGCAAGCAAGCAAGGCCCTTCGATACCTGTGTACCAAAGACATGTCCAACCTATTTCCCCCCTCCCCTCTTCCAAAAGTTCCTTTTTATTTATTTACATCAACCCAGGCAAGCTTTATATATTCATGCAAAAGAGAGAGCGAGAGAGACAGCCAGCGGGTATAGTCTCCCAGTTCGAGTTGTGTCATACCCCCTGAATCAGTAACATCGACTTCATACCCACCATGATCGGTAACCCAAGATTACATCGAAAGTCGAATAGGTTGTTAGCGTGGCAGTCATCTCGTGGTCAGCAATCACTCAAGGCCCTCTCATACGACAGCCCCCCCAACTCCAATGCGCCGAGCCTCCGTCGATCGGCATCTCGAGTTGACCTGGTATTCATACAACATAAACGCAAATAGGAAGAAATGGATCACTAGATCATTTCAGTGATCCGTTGCTGGCGAGGGTCCGTGAGTCTGGTAATACGTCAGTCATGAAAAGGCTTACTATTCGGGCGGGAACCCATATCCATACCTAATGATCTTGACATCACGATCCAGATTCGCTCTTCCTTCAATGGCATTGGGCGTAATGAGAACGAACTGTTTACCCACGGAGCGACGAGCAGCGCCAATCTGTTCACGAGTTTAGTAAACCCTGCCCAACCTCTTTCCAATGGACCATAACCTACAAGCATGTTCGTGCTGATCGCACGATTGACATTGTCCATGAAGACATCGAACTCATCGAGACATCGCAAGGGAGAACCCATGGCATCCCAGATGGCGAGAAGCAGGCAGATAGAAGAGAAGGACTTTTCACCACCTGACAGCGTCTTCGTGTTTCGTCCTGGGCCTTCCTCCCTCGTCTTGTCCGGTTCAACGATGACTTCGAGCTTCCGGTTCTTGTGATCGAGGAGAAGCTGACCTCGGAAGCCACGTTCGCTCAACAGGTAGCCGAAATTACAGCGCGCTTGGGCCGATACGCTTCTTTGGAAGTCCCGATACTTCTTCAGCCGATGCATCAACGCCTTCTTCAGCGTATCCGACGTCATCCGTAAGTTCTTCACGGCATCTCGAGCGTCACGGTAGTCTTGCGTCGCCTTTGCTGCGCGCGTGTTGATCTGCTCCTCGGAGGCGCCCATCTGCTCTCTCAATTTATGCACCTGCGCACGTATTGTTTCGTATTTGCGTTCGATGCTCTGATAGGTCTCTCCCTCGGGGATATGTACCCGCACCGGGGCGACTTGGCTAGCACTCTTGATGTAGTCTTCAACGTACGCAGCCTGGTTGTCGCGAGCCGTCTCGGCCTCCGTCTTGGCGATCTTGGCAACTTCATGGTTTTCGTGCGCCATGTTCTTCTCACTCAGGGCAATGCGCCTGGTCTCCTTGAGCCTGTCGACCTTGTCTAGAACCTTGGTCACTTGAGCTTTACAATCCCGAGACGTCAGCTTGGTGTTGCTCAGCTCCTCCTTCAACTTCTCGATACCTGCGTTCATTTCAACTTTCTTGGCGGCAGCTTCACCGTACTGGTTACCATAGTAGTCCTTCTTCTGCTGCGCATCCAGCAGCGAAGCTCTAAACCTTGTTAGCTTGTCATTAACAGTCTCAAAGTCGTCGAGCTCAGTTTCTATATTATTGATGGTAACTTGGATGGCACGAAGTTCTGTGTCCAACTGCTGACCCTGCTTACGGTGCTGAATGATGGCTTGTCTGGCACGTTGAGCCGCCTGTCGCGTAACTCTGACCGCGCCCTCCAACTCCTGATGGTCTCCCTGCAGCCGTGCAATGAGATCCTTGAAGAACTGAACCTGGCTGTCTTGATTTGTCTTTATCCGTGGCAATCCCTGGTTGGGTGTGATGGGACTGGTCCCGAGAGTGGAGAGGTTTGTAATACGCACTCCATGCCCTCTTTTCTTATCGTGAAATGCAAGACATGTTCCCGAGTTTTGGGGAGGACCGTCGAACATGACTCGCTCGGCCTCAACTCGGTTTTCTATAAGGAGAACCTGATCAATGTGATGGCTGATGATCAAGTGATCACGGACGCGTTTGTCATCAAACTTCAGCACTCTGAGGACGGTATCAAAACGCTCGTCAGGCTCTCTCAGGGTATTCAGGTTTGTCTTCAAGATGAAGACAGGATGTCTCTTGAGTTGTAACCTGTCCATGATGGACATGAGCAGCGTCTGGTCTTGTTTGCATTCCACGATGAAACCACTCAGACTAGCGCCCAGATATCTGTCGAGGATCGTCATCCACTGAGGTTTGACGAGTTGCACATATATGCCCAAAGGCCCAATGGGCTTATTAGTGAATCGATCATCATCTTCAATGTCCTTGAGAAGCCGACGGACTTGTGGGTCGAAGGCTTCGAGGGGGTCTGTACGATTTCGGTTGAGCACTTGCAATCTGGATTCGGCATCTCGCACTTCTTTTGCCTTGGTCTCAAGCAAGTTGGCAGGCTCCTTCGTCTGCTCAATCGCCTCTCGTTCAGCCGTTTCTAGGGTTTTAAGGGCAGCATTATGTTCCTCGATGGCATTCTTGATGGTCTCTTCCTTCTTCAGAGCTTCGTCACGTTCGTTCTGTTTCTCAGTTACGATCCCGCCATTAATGGCATCAACCCTTGCCTCTTCTTTGCGCGTTTCGTTCTCAAAGTTTGTCACCGAGGTCGACCAGCTCTCGAAGTGGCTGTGCATCTGCCTCTCCTCGGAATGGAGTGATGCAATATCCATCTTCGCTGTTTCGTAGCGGTCCTTGATTTCTTGAACAGCATCGTTTGCACGATTTTCCTCTAGGCGCACATTCTCCAAATTTTCTTCGGCTTGCTGGATCTTGTTGTCGATCGTCTCAAGCAACTGGGCCTTCTCCGCTATGACCTGCTCCGTGCGGACAATCTCTTCCTGTGCTGCAACTATACCCTGTTCTTTCTGCTGGAGAATTTCTTCTTGTTCCTGAACTTGAGCCCATGCAAGTTGATCCTTGTACACGCGGGCTCTCTGTCGCATCTCGGTGGCTTTCCCGATGGTATCCCTCAGCTTAACTGCCTTCTCGAATTGATCCTTGAGATACGATAAATTATCTTCCAACTCGGTAAGCTTATTCTCTTTATCATCGAGAGACTGAGTGAGAGTTTTGTAGTCGTCGTCGAGCTGTTCAAGCTGTGTGCCTTTAACAAAATATGAGTATTTCATAGCAGGAGTGGCAGCATTGAGGAACTGTCTGGCATTGTCCTGCGACAAAACGTTCAGGGGGTTGTCGACTTGCAGACAGTACCACTCAACAATATCATCGACCTCGGCCTTCTTGGTCGATATGATCCTGCCAGTCGCTGACTTGACCTTAAAACCACTGGAGCCGGACTTCGTGAAGTGTCGCTCGCAGATAATAGAGTCGCCGTATAAATCAGGCTTGTAAGCATCTTCGCCCTGGTTCTTCAGCTTGACCACCAGGCTCGCGTGCTCAGTGCCCTCCTTGACGAAACTTTTCAAACTGCCACCGCGGTTCGTAGCGCTCGCTTTGCCGCCAAGACATAAAGTTATAGCGGTTAAGACGGCGCTCTTGCCGCTGCCATTCTCACCGACGATGAAGTTCAGCAGAGGGCCAAGTTCAACATGCAGCTTGACATGGCACATGAAGTTAATACAAGTAATGCTCTCGATGATGGCATTGTCGGCAACGTGATTTTCGCCGACTATAAGTGGGCGGCGCTCCTTGAGGCGCTGAGTGGCACGCTGGTCGTCCTTTTCGATGTGCTCCAGGTGCTTGAAGCCCTGATCTCGCAAGAGTTCGTACTGAGTAGCAGGAGGCGGCGTAGGCCCGCTGTCGACTCCAGTCATTAGTTCATCGCGATCGTCGTCGTCGGTACGGCGGGATTTTCGACCGGTAGCATTGCCGGATAGACGGGGTTTTTTACGCTGCTGATTGTCACGTTAGATGACACGCGTTGCTGCAGCTGGGCTCAGAATAACTTCTCACTGTTGAGTAGCTGAGGCTGGCGGATGCCGACTCGGTGACCGTGTACTCTTCGACAGATGCGTCCTCTTCAAAGGCAGCTCGTCGCGAGCGCTTGGCCAGGTTGACGGAAGGCATGGCGACGCGGGGTGGGCGAGGCTTGGAGTTCTGGAATCGTGACACCTGATGCTAGGGCATCGGCCGCATTGCGAGTCGAAAGAGGTACTTGAGACAGTGCTCACTTCTTTGTGACCTGAAAGAACGTGAGTTTCGAGGTATCGCGGCTGTATATCGAGCGCCCCTGGGGGGGTTGGAGTTGGGCTGGTGGGATAAAGTTCATGGACGCGAATCGAATAAGCGAGGACCCTCTGAGGCAGGCACCGCGGAGGCGACGTAATGGCTCGAACTGCCTATCGGAAGGAGCGTTCACCACGTCTTTACGTAGGTAGACTCGTAAAACGCGATCAAACGCGGCGCACTAACCTGTCTCGATCCGGCAAGTCGCACAACGGTCGCGTGGGCGAGATAAATACCCCACCACATGTAAACAGCCTGAGTCAGGCATCTAACCCGTCTAGGCACTAGTTTAGATCGCTATAGCGACTTAAGACTGGGTTGCGGACTAGCGCGTGTGATGTGCTTCGTACTGCGCTAAGAGCAGCCGAGGTACCTGGAGCCCTAAATAAGCGCCTGCTTCAGGTACTTAGTACCTGATCTAGAGGCTTAGCCGCCCGCAGCTAGGGGTAAATACTACCTTCCACACATAATTATTCCGCTAAGTGCTACCTGCCGGATGTTTCACACCTGCTAAGTACATTGACGACCCGCCAACTCGACTATATGTACCTACGCCATATACGATGGCTGGATAAGTACATATGGCGTTTCGGGTGTTAACGATTACCCACATGCTGCAGGCGGCGAGGCAGCGGTCAACGCCCGGCCAACATTGGTAACCTATCCAACCTGTGCAACCACCGATCCGTGTTCCTACCGCATACATACAACACTCCTACCCTACCCTACCTGTTGTACGATGATAGAAACCAAGCCCCGAAGCTCTTTTCGCGCCACTCGACAGCACTTGTAGGTTTCTGCTCTGCCAGTGCCCTTTCCAGGTGCGACCCCGGATTCCTACAATCCCTTAGCTTGCCCCTCCGGCTCGTGCGACAATCCCGCGTGATCCAACATGGACACCATCCAGGACCGGAACCAGCTCTCCCAGGATGGTTTCAAGTGGTTTCCCAGGTGTCTGCCTGATAATTGCGTCGAGTATATGCTGTTCGTGCTCGACAGCCAGCTCGAGCCCCGTAGCTTGCTGGCTGAGCTAGAAAATGTCCGCGATGCCGCCATGCAACTGTGCGCTGAGATAGCCAAGGACTACATCTGGCAACGAGACTCGTTTCAACTTCAGATCAAGAGAGAGGACGGTTTGGTCTACCTACACGGCACGACGGATTACGGAGATTCCATCGAGGATGAGTGGTTGATTGTCTACTTGCTTCGGAGGCTGACCAACGCTTTCCCCTCCCTCTGGGTCCGGGTATTTGATAGCGATGGCGAGTTTCTCCTAATCGCGGCCGCCAAGGTCGTGCCGAAGTGGCTCAACCCCGAGATTGACAGCAACCGTGCTTGGATTCACCAGGGAAAACTACAACTCGTCCCCATGTCCGTCGGCTTCGGAGCCAAACGCCCCCTGTCGTTAGCCGAGGCAGTCCAGTTCATCACACTACAGCCGGTGGCTCTTCTGCACTCTCCCTTCATCGAAGCTGAAGCATTCTACCGCTTGGAGAAGTATCCCGAGATTATCAAGTCCTTACTGCATCACTCAGTCATCACCATACCCAGGAAGCTAGCATACATCCTACATGAGCAGCCGGCGGCGATTGCACCGGCCATAGAGTCCTTTTATCTGCGGGATGCTGTAACCCTAAAGCCGCTGTCAGCCTCACCTTCGGAGCTGCATTTCCCTCCCACAGATCTCGTGACAGTTAGTGTCAGATTCACAAAAGTACTCTTCGCACAAGTCAAGTCTCAACAGTTTGCTGCCCCGCCTTCTTGGAGTACCTTTTTCCAGGCACTGGAGCAAGGTGGTGTGACTTCGGAGCAGGAGCAAGAGACTGCGGCCCGTCTTGAGCTGGGAATGAAGGTGACCAGTGGCTTCGAGATGCTCGCCGCCAGCGCGTACGCAAAACACAACCGCTTAGCTCGTGAATTTGCTATCTTTCTTGAGCATGTGGAGGAGGAAGGCGACCAAGCCCTCCCTTCCGACGAGGACATTGCAAAATGGCCCTGTGCCAACAAGGATGACAATGAAACTTGGTTGGATATCAATTTCGAAGACTTCGAGAATGAGCTGCAGGGAAACCAGAGACCTAAGACAGGACAGAAGAACGGATTTGGTGACGCCAAAACTCAGGCTGATTTACGCAAGATAGTATCACAGTTCGAAGACTTTCTCAACGATGATTCGGCGGGATTCGAGGGAGCTGAACTAGACGACATGGATCGCAACAACGACTCCTCGGAACAGACCGCCGCGGGGGATGATGATGATAATGATGAGAGTAGTGAGGACGAAGACAAAGCTGTTAGCTTTGACGAGACGCAGTTTGATAAGATGATGAACGAAATGATGGGCCTCCCGGCAAGCAAGTCCGAGCCGCCAATTGCCAACCCACAAGACAAAGCGTCTGACAAGGTTGACGGTGGTGTAGAAGAGGATGACGAGGCCGCCGAGATTGGCAAATTAAGCGCACAGATGGAGGCAGAATTGAAGGGCCACGGAGCTCTCACATTAGATGAGAAGTCGAAGAAATCCAAGACTGGGGAGGAGGGTGGGGATGATGAGGTTGACGTTGACTACAACCTGGCCAAGAACTTGCTTGATAGTTTCAAGGGCCAGGAGGGACTAGCTGGACCAGCAGGAAATATGATAGGGATGATGGGGATGAAACTACCACGGGATGAGGGCGACGGCGAAGAAGACGAGACGGAGGACAACGGGAAGAGGAAGTAATAGTAAATCTTGTGTTGTTTAGTTTGAAGAGCTGTACTATCTACCTTAGAGAGAGGTATGAGCATGGGAGTGGGCAGGTAGTATAGTGTATATCGATCGGGTAGTCAAGTTGGCAGGTTAGAACTGACATTCATTACAGCATCAACTCCGTGTTCTGCACACACACACATTCCGGTAGATTAATTAGCGACTTCTTGCACTGTTTCAGTTTAAGAATAGTTCTATGATTTGAGACAAGTGAAGGTACAATATGGATTCAACATCAAGGCAACATATTAGTTGCCCTTCCCCTTATTCATGAGAACGCTCTATGTTCGGGTACCTCCCTAAACTCCTATCTCCTCGATACGTAAACTACAGGATTAGATGATTAATAGAAAATGATGCGGACCGATACAAACTGGCAGACCGAATCGGACCATAAGCTGATTGTGTCTAGATTGATTTCCCTGTGAAAATAATTACCTATTGTGTTTCGGCCTGGGTAGCAATGAGATCAAACCTGAACCCAGTGCCATTAATGTCATCAGCTGGAGGTCTCCCACCGCGATGGAATGGATCCAGCACACTAAAAGGTGGGGTTTATGTGGCTAATGCGGAACGTTGAGCTGTGCATGTGCCACAGACACGCCACATAGTCCCGGGCGGTTGACGACAGCCGCGACCGGGGTGCGGGTTGATAAGAGAGGGGCGTTGGAAAAGTAAAGTGAGCTCCAGAGGGAAAAGAACTTGTTTTTGCAGCTAAAAATGTACGTAACAGAAAGTATCTTCACAAGTCGTAATGTCACGGCTACGACGTCACAGCATGTCCGTGTCCGGGTACAAGTACAACATCATGTATCTATCGGTTTGAAAGTAGGTAGGTGCGGAATAGATAAACCCATTACTTTTTTAAAAAATACACGAAATATACGTGCCTAGCAGATAATTCTTTATCCCAATCCTCAAATCACATCCTGGTGGCTTCTACCTAGAGGGAGACGAGGCATTCGCAGCCCATTACCGTCCATGTCTTTCTACTGTGTGGTTTCCCCGTTTCCCAGCAGGTGCAACCCTTGCGCGCCTGCTTGAGCTTGAGCTTTGTCGCTTGACTGCTTGACTGCTTTTTCACTTTTTCCTCCCTCTCCTCCTTCTACGGCATACCCCTTCCTCTTACCTCTTGCTTCTTTACCTCCTAACTGCCTTTTAATAGGTGCTCCTTCTCCATCTTTTTTTTCTCTTGCTAGGTGCCAGTTAACGACCACAAGTAATCCGTACCCACCTGCATGCATCCACGCCAAAGCCGAAGACGAGCAGTTCCGTCGATGCTTTGGCCCTGGTGCAATCATGTGGTCCAGTAGGAGTTTGTCGAGCCTGCAGAAAACCTACGATGAGAGCTATCTGAAGTGCTCGACCGCCGTCTATTACGAAGGCCAGGTATATCCGTGACCTTTTCCCTTTTTCTCGCGTCATTACTGTGGCTCTTACGGCTGGAGCATGAGCGTGTCTCTCTGTCTGACTTTTTGCTGACAAGTCTCTCCAAGGGTGATGAGAAGGAGGCTATGCTTTGCTGGAAAAATGCTCTCGAGCAGATCCAGACAGGCACCACCACCAAGAAGCACGAGCGCGTTCCGAAATCTGAATCCGAGCGTACCCTTATCGAGAGTCTGAAAGAGCTGAAGGTGCAATGCCAAGAGCGCATAGATTTGCTTGAGGCTCTCGAATTGTCCCGACAGGAGCAGAACTCAACGGACAATACCACCGACTATAGATCTGAACAAGACGAGCCAAACGACACCACATCCCAACTCGGTAGTCCAAGCAAGGGGTGGATTGGAGACGGAACTATACCTGCCATAACCTATCCTGAGCTGTCAAGGCCGTCTGTACCACAGCGTCCCAATATAACACCAAGAAGTGTGACGGAGAGAGCGAGTATGGGACGCCGTTCTTCGATAGACCAAGTCTTAGACCAGATCGAGGCCTCATCTTCAACCATCAGGAAAGGACTTAGTCTGCCATCATACAACCTATTTTCCCCGGAGAAAACCACCTCGAGACCGACCAGCCCAGACAAGCGCACCATGCGGACGACACTGCGCTCACATAAGCCGGACGAGTCACCGAGAACGAGCCAATTAACGCCCTCCAAGATAGGCAGAGGTCCAGGTGCCAGTAAGGCGGCCACTCTGGCTTGGAGCAGCCTAAATTCTAAAAACAACCTGGAGTCAACGGTTGATTCCCGGAGCTCGTCGCCCAGAAGTGCCTATATGCGACGCACAAATGACCAGAATCGAAGCAGATCATCCACGCAGCCCAGCCACTGGGATAGTCATACGAGGAGATTAGTGGCGTCCTCGCTACAGTCCAACGTGACAGATTCGGACTTCTCAGCAAATCCAGAAACACCTTCACGGAGGCTAGTGGATAATGCGCCATCATCGCTTGCTATTGGGGCGGCTTCGAGCGCTCTGAACGCACTATCTTTACAAGAACGTGCAACACCAAATTCAGCTTCTAGACGTCGTCCATTGCCGAAGACAGCTGCGGGCTCAGGGTGTCAATCTGGCAGCTATAGTAGCTCTAACTCGGGGCTCTTCAAGATAGGGTCGAGGCTGGATAGTCCCGCACAGAAAGATTACGTAGCCGAAGACAGACGTAACGATCCCAACAGCCTGAGGAAGCAGCATGAACGCCATCGCATGAGCTACGACTTGGAAGAGGCGCTACTTTTGTCGAGTGACGAAGGCAAGACAAGCGACTCGAGGACGTTCCTGGGCCAACCATTACTCAAGGGTAAGCAAAGAGAATCGTCGGTGATGTTAGATCCTCCTACCCCTTCACCAAGTCACGCGAAGGACGACGAGGACAAGAGTAAGAGTCAATGGGAGAAAAAGAAGAAGAAAGTACTGAAAAGTCTTCCTCCTGGCGTCGATGAGTCTGCCGCAAAAGCCATCTTCAACGAAATCGTAGTGGAGGGCGATGAAGTCCATTGGAGCGATATAGCCGGTTTAGAGGTTGCCAAGAACGCCTTGAGGGAGGCGGTAGTGTACCCGTTTTTGCGACCTGACCTGTTCATGGGCCTACGTGAACCAGCCAGGGGTATGCTGCTCTTTGGGCCGCCAGGAACCGGCAAGACCATGTTGGCTCGAGCTGTTGCCACCGAGTCAAAATCGACGTTCTTCTCTATCTCAGCCAGTAGTTTGACGAGCAAGTATCTGGGCGAGTCGGAGAAGCTAGTGCGTGCTCTATTTGCACTGGCCAAGGTGATGGCGCCTAGTATCATTTTCGTTGATGAGATCGACTCGTTGTTGTCTCAGAGAACAGGATCAGCCGATCACGAAACGACTCGACGCATCAAAACGGAGTTTCTAATTCAATGGAGCGATCTACAACGAGCTGCTGCCGGCCGGGAAAGCCCTGGGTCCACGGCCGATCGCGGCGATCCGACTCGAGTACTAGTTCTGGCCGCGACAAATCTACCCTGGGCTATAGATGAAGCGGCTAGACGTCGGTTTGTGAGGCGGCAGTATATTCCATTGCCCGAGTCAGAGACGAGGGAAACGCAGTTGAAGGCCCTATTAGGCCAGCAGAAGCATAATCTGACACAGACCGATATCCTCGAGTTAGTCGGCAAAACAGACGGTAGGATTCGTACTGGGTGAAAGAATCATTACGAGTAGACATGCTAACAAAGTAATACTAGGCTTCTCTGGCTCTGATATCACAGCGTTGGCGAAGGACGCAGCTATGGGCCCGCTACGTTCACTGGGGGAAGCACTCCTCCAAATGACAATGGATGAGATTCGACCTATAGAGTTAGATGATTTCGTGGCCAGTCTACGGACCATCCGTCCCAGTGTAAATCAGGAAGGGCTAAAGGAGTATGAGGATTGGGCAAAACAGTTCGGCGAGCGTGGGGGTTAAGATTCGTGTACCAGGAGCATTAAGGAGAAAGGGGGTTAAGTCCACCATGGGTGTTCATCGTTACCCTGCTTAAGAAAGGGGGGAAACAAACGTGTGCCGGGCAAGCGTGGAGAATGGACTATGGATATACCTGGGTGGCTAGGAGGACTTTTAGAGGCACCGACCTGTTCTGCATAGCTGATAGCTGAGAATACCGGCTTTCTCCCGGTTTGCGCCCAGTGGGTGCTGTGCACAGTTAGTTTTACATTGTTGACATATATATACACACACGTAAACTGCTTGGCATCCTACAGTGGTCGTCACCACTGGTCATGTCCGCCCCTCTCCCTGTCTTCCTTGTCCCTATGGGTTCAACAGCGGGAGCGGTGATGACTGGCCTTGTATATCGATGAACTGAGCGAATGGTCGAAGAAAGCGTATCGTGTTGTTGCCCATTCGTACCCGCTTCCCCTTCTATGATCTCGTGACCTCTCGGCCGAGATCCTCTTCGTCCAATTCGCCCACATCTTTCAGGATGCTCAGATGCCAATAGAGGCATTAATACGTATTCTCCTTCACTCTATCATCCCCTAACCCCTATCTCCCCACACCTTCCAAAGTCTCTCGACCCTGCTAGCAATCACGACGGCGGCGCCTCCAACACCTTCGTCGCCTTCGAAATTATCCGCTGCGCGTACTCGCGGGACCAGTCAGCGGCGCGCAGGGCCTCATTGATCTCGCGGGCGAACTGGCGCCTCTTGGTCTTGGCGGCGCGCTTGGCTTCGCGCTCGGCGGCGCGCTCCTCCATGGTCGGGATGGGCGGCCGCTTGTCGATGGCCTCGCCGTAGGGGGCGATGATGTGCTTGACGACGTGGCGGACGTGCTGGGACTCGCGCCAGGACGGGGTGATGGCGACGACGTCGCCTTGGCGCAGGGAGTTGTTGGGGTCGTGGACGAGTTTGTATCGGGGTTCTTTGAACCACTGGGATGTTGTTAGATTGGGTTGTTAGGAGAGGGGGAAAGAAGGTGACTTGCCTTTTGTACTCTCTGCTCCCATCTCTGTCCTTCTAGGCGCACTTTCACCGTCTTGTCCATCAGGCCTGCCGAGACGACTATGCCGTGCATCTGCTTGGCTGCGCGTCGCAAGCCCGCTTGTATTTCTGCGGACATTTTGTTGTTTGTTTTCTTTCTATTATTAAGTGGTCTAACGTGCACTTGGTCGGCTCGGGTCCTGGTGCAGGGAGGACAGGACGGTGGTTGGCAATTCGTCTCGGAATTCGCTCGAGTTCGGCGCTGAGGTTCTGTCTGGATCTGGTGTTCGAAGCTTGGCTGCTGGTCATGGTCGATCATCGTCCATTCTCGAAATTTAGTGCAACGTGCGAGTATATATTAGTACGGTGTCGATAACGGGGCCGGTTTGAGATTATCGAGGGGTCGTGATTGGCGGGGTCGTTGGTCTTGGCATTTCAGGTCCGGACGGGCAGGAGCTCGTCATTCCGACCACTCGGACCTGTGAATTGAACATTGTGACGTGACTTGAGCGACAGCTTGTTTAAGCATCTGTTGATTCAATTCTTTCCGGAAGCATTGAGGATGACAATCTATGTCTATATATACAGCAACTTATGCTTCTCTTTCTATCACTCATCGCACTCAATGCCGCCGGTTTCACTCTTCATGCCCGTTCTCATTTCCACCCTTCACCCTTTAATGCCATGATGCATAGTGTACACTGGTATCTGATACAATCGATCTCTTGTTCTTAATTTATTCATCAGTTTGTCTTCTTCCCTCTCCAAGAAGACTCGTTTCTTCGTCGACAATAGGAGCCGCCTTGGGCTTGGGCTTCTGCAGACTCAACCAGATGGCCCCGGCAATAATCAGGGCACTTCCTATGAGACTCATCAACGGAGGGGTCGTACCCCAGATGACTCGTTCAATGATGAGTACAAGCACCATTTGGAAGTACTAAAAGATATTAGCAAGAATGAACTTTGGCATTGTTGAAGTTGAGATATTACCGTCACGTTGGTCGCTCTTCCGCCCTTCTCACGCTGCAGTCCCTCGGTTAGGAGGAACTGGAGCAGGAAACCTGACACACCGATTAGGATGAGCAAAAGCCTATTGGGCCAAGTCAGTTATAATGCACGGTATGATGTTACAACAATTCCGTCCACGTACCATTGCTCGGTGCCTTGCGGCAGGACAAAGTGGAAGTCCGGGTGAATGAGAATAATCGCGCCCGAGCCGACCGTCGACAGCATGGCGAAGTAGTTGACGCTAATCAGCGAATGCACCCGTTTTCCTATGACTCGGATGGTGGAATACGCTGTAGCTGCCGCGAAGGTTCCGAGGATGGAACAGAGGACAGCAAACGTGCGCTGAGCACCACTCAAAGCGGGCGCTGTCGTGGCATTTGCATCCTCACTTGGCACTGGACTCGTGCTGCCGAACAGAAACGTGGGACGTGCGATAAGGAGAACTCCTGCTAATGAGATAATACCGGAGAACGCCTCTTGGAATCGGTATGGTTCCTGAACATGGGTCAGTCATCTCATGTTTACTCATGTATCCCCGAATATTTCGAAGGTGTGGTGCAACTCACTCTCAGCCAGACATAGCAGAGAATAGCTGTCCATGTTGGGACCAAGAAGCTGATTGCAGTAGCATCCGATATCTCCAGGTAAGTAAGAGAGTCTATGAGATGATACAATTAGCCTCAAAGTCATAATGCGCATTGGCATTCCGGGTTCATTCATATCAAAAATGGCATCCAGTGACTCACAATACAAGCCGAAGAGACCAACGAAGCCGCATGAGCCGCGCAAGACCAGCAGAGGAACCATGTTCCGCGGCCCAAAAGGCGAGTCGGGGACCTTCTTATACCACATGTACACCAAGCCGATGATACTAGTCGCCAGCATGCGGACGAAGATGATGTGGAGGGCATGGAACGGGTTTTCAGCATCTTTGGAGGTCAAGAGCTTGGCCGCCGTGTTCATCTAATAATGAAAACCTGTCAGAACTCTGGTATTCAATTCGCGATGCATGGACTCTCTTGATTGCTGAAGGAATGAATGCATGCATGTGTAAGTGAGCTTGGCAAGTCCATGAGAGTAAACATACCACAGATCCAAAAGTCTGCGCAGCAAACACAAGGAACAATCCGAAATTCCTCTCGTAAAACTCATGCAAACTCGCGCGGAATCCCTCGTTCTGCACCTGCACGACCGATTCCGTCTCATCATCATCATCGGCTCCGTCCGTGATTGCCGCAGCCGGCGTGGCGGGGCGATGCGCTACGTTTGGAGATGCATCGCGCTCCCGAGGGCCAGAGCCGGGAGACCCCTGGCGGATGTCATGCGTGCCGTAACTCATATTCACGCAGACCCGGGATGGACCTTGCTTTGTTTGCAAAAGGCGCTTTCGGGTTCAAGGTCCGAGAATTGTGATTACACAAGACAAAGAGAATATGGCGCACAAGAAGGGCGAGAGAAATCCTGATGGTTACTAGGGCACCGTATAAGTACTCCGTGCACGATGGGAATTATTAAGCAGTGCTACCACTTGACGGACAGATGCTGGCAGTTGCGAGGCTTACTACGCCCGAGTTCCTCGGTCTGAGACTGAGACATGGCTAAACGCAAGGCGCAGGACTTACTACCTATGTAGAAATATTGATGGAGTATCGTGATCGTTGCTTTTGTTTTTGAAGTAGGGTCAATTCGTGGAGTATATGATGTACTATTTGCGAAAATGGATGACTGGGTGGGTTATCAGGGCAGCCCGGTTATGCGGAGAGATGTTCTAAAACACCAACTCAGGGGCTGGTAAAATCTCAGTCGAATCAAGAACATCCTCGGCAAAGATAGGCAGCTTGAGACAGTTTGATGAAGCATCTTTGGTTTTCAACGTGATGAAGATAGGTGAAAGCCTGCAGCTGCAATAGACACTTCGTACCTAACCGATATCAATCGTCAACAGGCAAGGGGCATTGACGGAAAGGGGGCAATCACCCAGTTACATCAGCAGACTTCCCAGACATTCAAGACAAGGGTAGCACGAAAGATCGCTGAAACGAGCAAAAGAAACCCGCGAAGTTGGGGGGTGGTGCGCGAATCGATGACCTCTCCATCCCCTTCTCTAGCGCATCGTTGAGCCATCACCACTGTCGAAAGATCGTAGGGGTCCTTGTTTTAGGGGAAAGAGAGTATAGATCGGGATTCGCAACCAAGATATGTACTTAATATCACACCAAAACACCACCACCTCAAAACCAAGTCAAATGAATCGCCTCAAACGCTAACCGACCAACCCCGTAGATGCACCAGACACACCTAACAACACAAACCGATCATACTCCCTCAACCCCGAGCGAGTCTAATCAGACCATCCATGTCCCCGTTAAAGAAATCCGAGTCACCGCCAAACTCATACGAGTCATCATATTGCCAAATGGTATAATACGGCCAGTCACCGGGCGGCGTGCCGGCATTGACATTATAGCTCGCCAGAACAAGCGGGTTGGTGTCAATGAATGCATTCGTATTCCCCGTACACGAAGTCCACCACGAGGGATTCGTGTAGATTAGAGGGTAAACACCCGTCTTCTCGTGGTAGGTGTCGCTGAAGTCCTTGATCCAGGCGATGGTCGCGCTCGTCGAGAGTACACATGACCCCTCAAGATCGAGCATGCCGGGTAATGTGATGCCGTCGCTGGACCAGCCGCCGCCATTGGCGAGGAAGTAGGTGGCTTGAGCAGCGCCGCTGCTTGTGTCGAGATGGGCGAAGTGGTAGCCGCCGCGGATGAGGCCGGCGTTTGTTGCACCGGTGTAATGGGCGCTGAACTTGGGGTCGTGGAAGGTTGTTCCCTCTGTTGCCTATTTTATGGGTTTAGCTGGCTGTATGTTGACTCCGCGCGCATAAGAGCTGCGGTGGGAACGAAGGGATTACCTTGATAATGACGAAGCGGGCGCCGGAGTTATATGCGCCGACGAAGTCAACAGTCGACTGGTAATGGGAGATATCAAAGCCCTGAACGACCGCAAGGGCACTGTTGGCGAGGCCAAGGAGAGAAACGAGAGAAACGAGAGTAGTCTTCATCTTGAGAATCGCGTTGGTATGACTATTGACTGTGATGATGAGAAAAGGGGTTGAAATTCACTTGAATCGCGGCGCAAAGCGACTTTTATACGCATCGCATCGCCCTCGTCTTGGCTATATCGCACACCTGCCAAGCAGTAAGTCAGAAGACAGCATTCCGAATTTGCATGCCCAAAGCCCCTTTAATTCGCCAGCGAGGTTGTCGGAATACTACCGTCCGTACAACCAAGGTAGTAACCGTCGCGTGGCACCAGTCCACATTGGGTGCAAGGGAGACTCCCTATTTGCCAGATGTATAAATAACCAGTTCGCACACGCCATATGGTCTGACTCTCAGGGCTTATTTAGAACGTGTTTCCAAACCGACTTGATTCCATGTCTGCTTGTCATCTCGTCTTCCGACATGACGAAGACAGTTGGCGCAGATGTTGGGCTCTCGTACTGATGACGGACAAGCTAGGTGGCAAAAAATGGGTTGAAAACACGTCTGTTTGTGATTCTCCATTCTTCGCTTTCCGTATGTCGTCGTCTTCGTATTCTAGAGAGAGACTGCCTCGAATGTTTCAGCAGCCGCTTTCTGCGCATATTGCTTTCTATCACAGAGCATTGTGTCAGTGCTGCATGGCTGAGAAATACTTGCCCCTTTGTGGAAGGTCTTCAACTCCACGACCATGAAAGCTAATTTCAAAACGCCCGTAGTTTGGTTTCCTTTGCGACTTGGAGTACTGAAACGGCTACTACCTACCTTACGAGGTAGGTCCATGTCGCTGTCTCTCGTTACCCCATGGGGCTTACCGAGCTAGTGCAAGCCTTCGACGTCCGCCTACCTATCAAGGAAACTGGGAGTAACCATGGTGAACATTGCCTAATCGTGGCTTGTCTCATCCGGTATCGAGTGTATGTCAGGTTCAAAACAATAGAGTTGAAGAGTCGCGAATAGATGATATCGAGGTACGGATATATGATCGAAGCTTGCCGCAAGCAGTCCACTGTAAAAACCGGTTTGATATGAGGCTATTTCAATGCACCCTTTCGAGGACATTATTTTTGCCTCGACGTCTCAAACACTCTTCCATAATGCAAGTCGAAACCTCACGGCCGACTCGGGACGAGGATGGTATGACCTAGTTGGCTAGCTTCATGTTTTTATAACTCCGAAGCTCACGAAGGCATGCTACCAGTCAGTCTCTGATAGGTGTGCACTCCATGATGATGGACCTATTGGGACAGCAGGGTCTTTTGGACCGACGCCGCTTATATTCCGTACGGCCATGGCCCGTATTACTTCGGTTTCGGAGATCAACCCCCGTAAGACAAAACTCGGATGAGATTCAGATACCGAGCCGAGTGTATAATTCTCGAGGATCGTGACTCTTGCGTAAGGCAGGAATGCATGTGATGGTACCATATGGTAATAGCGGTCCTGAGTCGAAGAGGCTACCCGATCAGCTCGTCTTACCACCTCACTCAGATACCTTGACTCCAGCTTCTGAGGCGAACCGCAGATATTCGGGTCGTCAGCTGACGGGCGGTCCAACCTCGTCTTACACCTACCGGTAGACGTCGGGCGTCGGTAAGCTTATAATGGCCCGGCCGACCGTGACGGCGGTGCCAACTCTGTGTGAGCCGTAATGTGACGAAACTCAAGCGGGATGGACGTCAACGAGGGGTGCAAGTGTGGGACCCCTACGGATGCATGGGCCGGACACAACACCCTGAGGTTAGGTTGGCCTATCAGAGTGGTCTCAGCTGTTGAGAACTGGAGCCGACTTGTCCTGTCAGACCCACACGCGACGTATGGACGGAATCGTGCATTACGCGCATGGGCTCCCAACCAGGCACCCGTGTAAGTGACCAACACACTGATTGGTGATTGCTTCACCGAAGGCCATCGGAGAGCTATTTCTGACGGATGAGCGATGCTGACCTGGTAAGAGTATACCTGATTGTATTCCGTGCTGAGATGGTCACCCCAGGAATACCTAACTCATATGATACTCGGATTTCGCAGATGTCAGCCTGGCAGCGAACGCAGACTGTCAACCGAGTACGTTCCGGGTGAAGATACCATTACATAGCGAGTACAAGTAATCAGTAGGTAATCCGTAAAAAAAATGAACGAAATCATACGCCAGCTCGAGCCTAGATAGCGAAGATAATCCTCATGCTAAATTCTAGTGAAAATAGTGTAATGTAACGTGCGCTATGTCACCTAAAAGGGAACGGAGTGCAGTCTGGGCTGTGGATGGAGTTGAGGAGTTGCGAGATCTCGTCGATTCCCTTCGTCCTCCGCAGAACATCCCGTCGGTACCCATCACGTGGGAAGTATCTGTCGAGTTTCTTTCGGCGTAGATGTCGCTGCAGAGTTACTCCAGAGAGACAGAGGATCACTTAGGTAGGTATTTTTCCGGTCTCCCGGTGCCTGTCAGGTTGTATTCCGAGTCGCGCTAAGGAATTCAAAATTCATTTCGTACTCGCATTCCTTCAGGCCCAGGGCGATCCCCATCGCCGGCCACCGTGAGCTTACCGGTGCCTCCTAGGTACTGCAGCATCACTCATCCCGTACCCTTTCTGTGACTGTAGGCAACCGCTCACAACTGACTAGCGCGTTATCTGCCTCAATTGCGCCAAGCCTTGAGATTTACATCCTCTCCGTATAAAACGTGACTTGTAAGCATCAACTTGCTATCGTAAATATCACTTTCTTGCTGATCAACGCTGCTCATACCCTCTTCTCTTCCCCGATTTCCTTACGACTTCTTGGACTAGACGGTCGTCTTCATCTTTACTTCCAGTATTCGCAACTCCCTATTGGCGTCTAGAGTGGTGCTTCTGCTAGAGAAAAATATTTTATTCTGTTTCACCCGTTGTCATAATGTCTGCCGCCGCATCAGATTCTGCTCCTCGCGCTGGAAAGCGTCCACGTAAGTTGCATAGCGATTTGTTTCGTCATTCTTCATTCATTATTCCCCTTCGCGATGCGACGCTGCTCCTTTCTACGCCTTTTTAACGCGACCTACCTACTCGCAACTGGAATTGCCTGCTGTTTGGGCGCGGAGCGTGCGCGCGTGTCACTGCGACTCATTTTCTAGTGTGAACCTTGCGCTATTGGAGTCGCTTCTTGTTGGCTGATCGGCCTGAAAAAAAACTCCCTCCCGCCATTCCAGGGCCGGCTCGACCCCCCGGAAAATTCACTGAACCCAATGGAACCTTCTGCCTCCCGCTTCTTCTCCAGCTGTCTCTCTCTTTGCATCCGCACATCATTTTTCGTCCACCTTGTTGTCCTTCTCTTCTCCTCAATTCCCGATCTTGCAACAGCATTCCCACGCCATTCGTTTTCTCTGTATCATATTTTAATAACTCAGTCCCTGTACTGGTAATTGACAATGGCTTCCAAACCTGCAGGCACCCAGTCTCTTCCGCCTCCGGCTCTGCCCCAGCTCGTTGCTGAGCAGAACGTCCCCATCGCCGCGAGTGACAAGGACACGCAGCGACTCATTGTCGTCCTGTCCAATGCGAGCCTCGAGACCTACAAGGCCTCCCACGGCGGTCCTGGCCGCATGGGCATGCAGCGCGAAGAGAAGTACTCGCTGCTCAACAGCGACGAGCACATTGGTGTCATGCGGAAGATGAACCGAGACATCAGTGATGCGCGACCCGATATCACCCACCAGGTGCGTCTCCGCCACTTGCTTTCTGCTCTCTTGTTGCCCAACCAACAACTTTCAATGCCATTGTCCAGTCTGCATTCAACATGCTGACACTGCACTAACCCAGTGTCTCCTCACGCTGCTTGACTCGCCCATCAACAAGGCCGGCAAGCTGCAGATCTACATCCACACTGCCAAGGGTGTTCTGATCGAGGTTTCCCCGACCGTGCGTATTCCTCGTACCTTTAAGCGTTTCGCCGGTTTGATGGTTCAGCTGCTGCACCGCTTGTCCATCCGATCTACGAACTCGCAGGAGAAGCTTTTGCGCGTCATTGCGAACCCCATCACCGACCACCTCCCGCCCAACTGCCGCAAGGTCACTCTGAGTTTCGACGAGCAGATCGTACGTCCGCGAGACTACATTCAGAACCTCAAACCGAACCAGAGCATCTGCGTCTTCGTTGGTGCCATGGCCAAGGGTTCCGATAACTTCGCCGACGAGTTCGTCGACGAGAAAATTGCCATCAGCAACTACAGTCTCTCTGCCAGTGTTGCTTGCAGCAAGTTCTGTCACGCTGCTGAAGACGTCTGGGATATCATCTAAACAGTGTTCCCGGTCCTTAAGCCATCTTAAGTATCTCGGGCCACTGACTCGAATTGGCTGAGAGGATGGAATGTGATGGGGTAGGTGGGCGGTGATGCGTATAAAGTTGACGTGAGCAAGAGGTCGTCTGCAGGATCTGCCATACAACATGGCAGTGAATGTAGGCGCTCCTAGAGCTTGGGTCTACAATGTTTTTCTGTCTCTGTTTTTACAACCAAAACATCAGGCGCTCAACAGGAGATTTGAGACGTATTCACCGTCTTGGTCGTCCAATTTCGACCTGGGCTGTCATGTCCATCGCTATCCCTTCATCTTGTCATTCCCGCCATATTTCCCTTTGGGCCGGGGCGTCCAGCCTTCTTCGTCTGGTTGCATGCCGCCAATCGATCCTTCGAAACGGATGAAAGTAGCGATCGACTCCTCGCATGGAAATACTGACCACTGTGTCTCGGACCTTCAGTTTGACGAAAGTCAGCCTCCCGTTTTATGGATTTTGCCGTTCGGACTCAAGCCAGGTCGCAATCTCCTCGAGTACATCGATGGGACGGAAAACTGTCTGTCTGGCTTCCGAGGTACGGATGGGTGTAGTTGACGCGGCCTAGGGCTCTCGCCGTTGACTAGCGACATATCCGATTCTGCCGTCATTGTACCAATTGCTTTTCACGCAGGAAGATTCAAGGTAATGACGAAGCCGTCAGTATCTGTTGAACTGCAAGACTGTCGCAGATGCTCGGCTTTTGCGGTGCCCATACCTTGTGGCATTCCGCATCGTAGTAAGAAAGATAGGTAATTAGCATAACATCCAATAAATGAAGTTCCCACGCGCCATCAGATTGTCCGATATCAACACGAAGACTCAGTTCCAGTTACTGCAAACGCGACATCGTTTCGGATGGACCGCTTGAAACCTGATATTATATCCGAATCGGTGCGGAATACGAAAATACAACGTACACGTGTAGCAGGTCTCAGCCAGTCGAAGAGAGGGAGGGTCCTCGGAGCTTTATTATTGACCTACCGTTGTTATTGACCAGCATGTTCGCGCCCAGTCTCCAAGCCCACCGCTCTTCGGCTAGAAGTGGTGACCACGCACAACGATTGCTTGGCTTGCCTCGAGAAGACCCTACGGAATACCCTTGGTCTGTCAGCACAACCCTTGCAGCAGCTGGTTACATAGGTAGAGTGCGCACATCGATACGGTTAACCATCCCCTGCCATCATGCTACCTAACAACGAGGCGAACAGCCCAGAATCTTACCTAGATCTTGCAAGAAGCAGTGAAGTGCTCAGCTCGGTGCTCAACACGGACAAAAGTACATCGGCAAACAGTATTGTAAACAGCGCGCCTGGATGGACGCGCAACCGGCCTGTGGGGGATCGACGGCTAGATGGCTCTGGACACAACAGCTCATCAACCAACGTGGCAGATCCTCTCTAGAATACATACCGGTAGAGGGGTTTGCCAAGACGGCCCAGCCATCATATGGAGGTGAGTACCCTCCTGACCTCGACGTTTCACATGAGGGTGGTCCGTATTATTAGATACCTCCTTCTATTGAGTAAATGAGGCAGCTTACCGAGTCAACAGGGCGGGATTCATCATTGGAGGTCATCCTGGACTCTAAGACATACAGATCCCTCATTCGCACGACATTCAGCGCGACATGCTATACCTGTCACGAGACTCTGGCATGGTGCCGCACTCTCAGACCTTCAGACCTCCTGAAGCAGTTCGAGAAAGGACGATAAAAACCAGCATGAGCAATGCTCTGGGTGCGCAAGCAAGGGAGCCACAACGCACGATTGAGGAGACTGCACATGGCACTTTATATTCGCCTGCAGCCATACCTAATATTAAGCCATCCTGACATCACCCTATTGTGAACGGTCTACGCCCTGGTTGTTGTTGATACACCGGCATTTCTTCTCCTTAAGAGTCGAGGACGCATGCTGCTGTTCTCCTGTTGATCTTTCTCCTTCACCTATCCTCGTCGCTAGCACTTATATCCGATGTTTCTGGCCGGATTATAGGGGGAGGCCGCTAGACCGACACAAATACTCGTACGGGATCTCTTGGACAAGCCAAGTTCATCCTATCATCCATCCTTCTGTTACATTTCGCCTCGCCTTACCCATTACACCCGTTCCATGCTACACTGCTAGCCAGTGGTTCGTTGCAAGTGATCAACTTGCCTTTCTGTTGTTGTTCCGGACAACGTATCAACTTGGTGACACTGCGTCTTCATTGTATTGGCGCATTCATACGCATCAACAGCTTCAGAGTCTTGGTAGAGGGGAGTCTCCAAGAGAAAGACAACGCTGGTGCTCGATCTGGTCCTTCTCACTACATCGATAGTGTCCGCCGCAATAGCTAGCCGTCATGCCGACTCTACCGTTCATCCAGGTCAAGGAGCTTGCTCCCTCTGCCTCCTTCTATTCCGCCGTCCTTCAGCCCCTCGGACTGCGATTCCTATCCGCCAACTCATCGTCCATCGTATTCGGCAACCCGAACCCTGTGTTCGAGGTCAAAGCTGCTTCGTCTTACTCCCACGCGCCTAGACCGACACGATTGATTCTTTCGGTTGGTTCATCGGACATCGTATCTGCCTTCCACGCCGCAGCGAAGAGGGCGAACCCCGATGGTGATTCCAATCTCATCGTCCAAGGAAGCGACGGGAGGAACACCGACAGTCGCGCGAGTGCGAGCGATCTCGAAGGAAACATCGTGGAAGTCCGTCACACTCATTCCGCCAGGAAGGAGATTCGCGTCATCGACTGGGATATCGACGTGCACCACTCCGGCGGCGCCGCACGATCCGTTTCCGGCTCAAGTACGCAGTCACGCCCAAGTCTGGCCTCGATGCTTTTACCCACCGAGGAAGAAGCCTACAAGATTCTGCGTAGCCTGTCTACCAGATCCAGCGGCGATGGCCCCTATCGGCCCTCGCACAATCCGAAGAGTCTCAGCACGAGCAGTGTGCTTGGGACCGTATTAGGGGCTGTCGCCGCTGGTGCTGCAGTCGGAGCAGGACTCACCTATGCCCTGTCCAGGAGAGAGCATGACTTTTCCCCCTATTCGGACTACGATGGGTCGTCTCGGCGAGCGACGTACGGAGATGCCAGCGCGGATTCGCATCAGAATCGCTATATAGAGATGGAGAGGACGGCCGAGAAACTCCGCTATCCCGACTCGCCGGAATTCACACCGCCGGCATACGGGACACGCACCTCGAGACAGGATAGTCTGACTGTCGACGATCTCTTTGACGATGATGGGAGACATCATAGATTGAGCTCGCGGACGCGGGGGCGCAGTAGTTCCAGCACGACGCGGACACCCCTTATGATCACTGATGCAGATCATAAGAGCAGCGTGGCCTCGCATACGATTGAACCGCCCCGTGTTTCTGCGCCGAGTAGACACCATAGTCCGACGAGATCACCACATCATAGTCCCAAGGGCAGCAGAAGCCATCTCCACGTCGACTTGACGGGTCATCATCACCACCATAGCCGGAGTAGATCTCCTCACCGTTCGGAAAACGGGAAGGCAAAATCTCATACTGAGTTGCCCATTCATCACCGTCATAGTCACAGCCATAGCCATAGTCACGCTGGCTCTAAGGTCCCGACCAAAGTGCATTCACCATCACCGCACCACGGCTCCTCACGCTCTAAACACGAGGAGCACAGACATCACGCCCCCTCGCGCTCCAAGCACGATGATGACCACCATGACCACCGCAGCCACGTTTCCCGCTCCAAGCACGAAAGCGAACATCGCACGCACACCTCCCGAGCAAAACACGAAGACGACCACAGAAGCCAAGTCTCACACTCTCACTCCAAACACGAAAGCGACCGTCACAGCCACGCAAGCTCACGTCCCAACACCCACACCCGATCCCGCCGCGACCTCATCGACGAAGAAACCATATCCTACGTCTCCACGCGCAGCGAGAAATCCACCCACACCGCGCGCCCCGCAAAACCAAGAATGGAACCATCCAGTCGCTCCTCCAGCGCCTCAGTCGGCGGGGTCCCGCTGCTGAAAACAACACCGCCCGAACCGACCGTCGAAGATTCGCCGCCGTCGCCTAGGGAGATCCCGCTTCCGCCGTCCCCGATGCCCGGGAGGGGTCATGGTATGCCGAGGTATGCGCCTAGACAGGGGCATTGGCGGGAGGAGGATAGGGAGAGTGTGGCGCCGAGTGATAGTATTAGTTGTGTGGAGGAACGACCGAGTGAGTATTCCCTTTTGATTGTGGTTTGAGGAAGGGGGTGAAGCTGACTGACTGGGACAGGACCACATGCGAGGGATATTCCGTTTTTGCAGGGGAGGGAGAGGTTGATTATACAGTAGTCTGTTGACTGCTGTTTGTGAGGGGGTGATGCCGTCCCTGACTTTGAACGTTACGATCCAGCTCTACGGCTTGATCGGCTGGAGTGGGGACTTAGATGTTCTCATGCCTTTACGATATGGAATCCCTAATAGGGGTTCGACGAAACGACGAAAATGATTCAAGATTAACGGACGATATAATGAATTGGAAGAACGATTAGGTAGACCTCTTTACTCTTTAATGTTAGTGATAATTGATTCCGAGAGGAATGAGTTTTTTCGATCTTGATTAAGTGCAAGAACACGACCTGGTCATAAGAAAGGAGTGTAGATGGTTCATATCATAGGGTGTGTAAATGAACATTAATGTGTCTCCTTCACCCCTATGCTGATTAATAGGACGTTCAAACAAGAACCTATCAAGAGATCTATTCCCGGCAGTCGACACGGGATGATTCCATAGACCGCTTGCAAATAACACGTGTGAGTATCATAACGAGCAGTACGATTCCAATCCCCCCGGAGAACATGAAAAGACGTAATAATGCATTCAAAATGACATTGATTTCCCAAGTGCTACCGTGCCATAATTCCAAATCAACATTTCAACTGTCGATACTATGGTCCGATCACCCCATATGCGTGGTTCACTTACACACACAACATTATTCACCTCCCGCCCCCCCATCCCCTGCTTCATTCATCCCAAAACTCACCTCCACTCATCCTCAAAGTACACCCTCCGCACCCCTCCCTTTCCGACCGCGCCGCCGCCCGACCTCCCCCGTCCGCGACCCCCGTCGTCCTCGTCGCCGCGACGCCCGCGGGCGCCGTCGGGTACGGTCGGGATCCAGCGGATGCCGTGTCCGTCTCGGGAGGAGCGTGGGGGGTCCGCAGGGTAGTAGTGGTAGTGGCGGTGGTGGTACTTAGGGCGTGGTGGGTACGATGATGGGTATGGGTCTGCAGCAGCAGCATCCTCCTCCTCGTCTTCCTCGTCCTCTTCCTCCTCCCGTCGTCGGCGACGGCTGCTGCTGCTGCTGGGGAGGGGGGAGAACGTGGTGGTGGTGCGGGTACGGTGGTATTGGTGTTGTTGGTTGTGTTGGTGGTGGTGGATGTGGAGGGGTGGGGGTGGTGGTGGAGGGTTGGGAGTGCGGGTGCCTGGATAGCGTTGTCTGCAGGTTGGACAGAGGAGGGGCTTCGAGGGTTTGGGTTTGGACTTGGTTGGTGAGGGTCCTCCTGATGATCCTGATCCTCCTGATCCTGATCCTGCTGCTGGCGATGATTTCGAATCTGGGTTTGCGTCTTTGGATAGGTAGAGAGGACCAACGTTGTTGCTACCAGGTTTAGTCTTTCTACTTCTTCTTCTCTTTTCTTATTTGCACTCCCTTTTTTCTATTACTATCCTTGTTCTTGTCCACGTTTTTTCTTTTTCTTTTTCTCTTCTCGGGGTTTGATTCAGAAAATAGAAACCATCACGATGTTGCTTCTTTTCCCCGGTTCCCAGGAATTCAGAAACAGGGACTTGATTAGGATAAAGAAACTCACACAATACACGGATGGCATGCGGACAGCTGCGGACCTAGTACTCGTCTAGTCTCGTTTACGGGAATACTCTGGGGTAGCGACAAGGGGTCGATGGAGATCGGTGAAGCATGGCTCATACCGGTGGGCAGGTATGGTACTTACCCCTACAGTTGGGCTGCTGCTGGGCCGGGGGGCACAATGCCTGGCCGTAACAACATGTGCATGTGCTGAAGAATCCTATACCGGCGCAGTGGTATCCTGGGTCATTGACCACGCAAGGCGGCGGCGGGGGAGGAGGAGGGTAGTGGTGGGGCGGACCGGGCGGAAACAAGGGCGGATGAGGAAGGTATGGAGGGTATGGGGGCAGAGACATCATGCAAGGCATTCCCATTATTGGCTTGGGCCTGCTCAGACTGGGCGAGGATGATATGTAATGCTCTTCATGGCGTTCACGGGGAGTTGAGGATGCCGGTGGCATGATTTCTCGTCATGATCGGAGTCGAAAATACCATTAAGTACGGCTCTCCGACGTTACCTCCTGGTTACCCTTCCGGACTCATACACGTGGCATGGTGAAGGTGTGCCTATAGTCGTGTGTAATATGAACGGCGACGTGACTCAGGATAGCAGCAGTCACAGACCGGTGGGCAATGGCCCTCCCGCCTTCATAGGGGGCGCTCTCAACGACGCGGTTGGGTATGGTGACGGGCCAAACTCGTGCGGATGACCCGCAGTCGTCCGCACATGCGACGTCTGCTGTTCGTGTGCGACTAACAGTACCAAGTGGCCGGATCGCAAACATTCTAAAGGGGCATGTTTAGGCGACGTTCTCTGCGATAGGTACCGTCTGATGTACGAAGAAGCAGTCCGTACGAAGCGTTACGAGCTACAGAATTACATACGACGCACGAAGTACGAGGTACGCGGCAAGAGATGACTCCTCACTTCTGATCTGACAAAGGAGAAAGGAGTTGCTAGCCCGAGGATCGGATGGATGATGGAATCAATCGTCCTCGACAGGAAAGGAAAGTAAATAGTTGGAGTTTAGCTTGGAATGTCTCAATAGTTGCCATGGTTGCATGTGGTAGTTTTGAGGCGTGCATTTACTGAATATATACTCCTCTATAGACAGATAACCGCCGTTTACACATATATTTTGAATTTCTGTATACAAAATATGAATCAATCGATGCACCACGCATCTTCAACTTTAATCAATGTATTGCGAACTTTCGATGCAAAACTGAATTCTTTTTTGCGTTTTTGTCCCATATAAATACTCCTCAACCGCAACACCGCGTTCGCGTTGAATTCATCCTCCTCCCGCATCAGCGAAATGTCGTACCACCACCGTCTACAACACGCTATACGGATTACATACGGAGACGCAACGGATGCGCATCGACTGGACTCGGTTCCACTGGCCCCACTTCCGACCGCTGGCTTGGTGTTGGTACGTACTCGTACTTTCCACTTTAGTTCACAGACTCCATATGGGCACTTATCTCACATCACAACAAATGTCCTCTCCTTGACATCGCCCTCTCTCTCGACTCACCTGGTCTGCTTAACTGACATGACCTTGTAGCTATCGCGATAGCGACCTTATTTCTCGAGTCAGCTGCTCGTCTTTCGCACAACCCGCCCGCCATGGCCGGAAGGACGTACCCGCCTATGTCGAGGCGCGAGATTGAGGGGTTGATCGCGGATGGCCGCATGATTTTCATCCTCGATCAGTATGTCATCAAGGCCGACGCCTGGGCGCCCTATCACCCCGGCGGCGACAAGGCCATTCAGCACATGATCGGTCGCGATGCTACCGATGAAGTAACTGTGTGAGTAGTCACCTCCAAGTATCTCCGTCGCCCTGCTTATAGTGCCCAATCACAGTCTTCACTCCCCTGAGGCGAGAGAGCAGATGAACCGATATCGCATCGGAAAATATGAAGGGAAATGGACCAACTTTGTTCCGCCCATTCAAGGCGGCAAGTTTAGACCGTTGTCCGAGCCCGGCCCCGATGTCTTCGACAACAGCCCGGACTTCTCAGCCACCCCTTCTACCGCTGCGTCGAGCGAGTCGGGATCTCGTCCCCTCACTCCTGTCTTTGACGGGAATGACGAGGCTGTGCTTCGGAGACGGCATAGATCCGAGGCTGTCTCGCCGGCCTCGTCAGTCGAGCCCGAGGACAGAGGCATGGCCTTCCTCGACAACCTGACGCGCGAAAAGATAGCTCTTGACCTGGAGAAGTACCCGTCTCTAGATGCCGAGACGCAGGACAACATTGTGACCAAGTATCGCGAACTTCACCAGCGTATCAAGGACGAAGGCCTGTACCAGTGCAACTACTGGGCCTATGCTGTAGAATGTTGCCGCTATAGTCTTCTCTTTGCTGCCACATTCCTGTTCTTGCATTGGGGATGGTATGCCACTAGTGCCGCGTGCTTAGGCGCATTCTGGCATCAGTTAGTCTTCACGGCCCATGATGCTGGCCACATGGGTATCACCCATAACTTTCACACGGACTCTGTAATCGGCATTATTATTGCCGATTTCCTCGGTGGTCTGTCTCTGGGATGGTGGAAGAGAAACCACAACGTCCACCACGTCGTGACGAACTCTCCCGAGCACGACCCTGATATTGAGCACATGCCCTTTATGGCTGTCTCCCACCGCCTTTTCCAATCTCTGCGCTCCACCTTCTACGACCGCGTGATGGAATACGATGCGGTGGCGAAAGTGACGCTCAGAATTCAGCACTTCTCGTACTACTTCTTACTCGGGTTTGGTCGCCTCAACCTCTATCAGCTTTCCTGGTCCTTCCTGATCCTGGGCCAGGGACCCCGGAAAGGTCCGGCGTGGTGGCACCGCTATCTCGAGATTGTGGGGCAGATTTTCTTTTGGACCTGGTTCGGCTACGGCATCGTCTACAAGACCCTCCCTACCAATTGGGACAGGTTCGTCTTCTTCTTGATCAGCCACGTTGTCCCCATGCCTGTCCACGCGCAGATCTGCCTGTCCCACTTCGCCATGAGCACGTCTGACCTGGGACCGCACGAGTCATTCCCCCAGAAGATGCTGCGCACGACCATGGACGTCGACTGCCCAAGCTGGCTAGACTTCTTCCACGGCGGCTTGCAGTTTCAGGTAATCCACCACCTCTACCCCCGAATCCCTCGCCACAATCTGCGCCGAACGCAGAAACTAGTGCAAGAGTTCTGCAACGAAGTCGGCATCCCTTACGCACTGTACGGATTCGTAGACGGTAACAAGATGGTGGTGGGCACGCTGGCCGAAGTCGCGAGACAAGCGGCCATATTGGCCAAGTGCCAGCAGGTTATCTCTGCAGGCGAGGATCCTCTACATGGGCATGGACACGGCCATTGATTGAAAATAACGCTGCTCTGCTACATACGTCATTGAAAGATCTTTCCTAATCCCGGTTGTTTTTGTGCTGGCTGGCAAGCAGCACTACACCCCCTGAATTAAACCCGATATCAAGAGAAATCGCCATTCAACTACTACAATGAAGATAGAGTGTACACTATACTGCCTCCCTAGAGTTAATAGAAAATCTCTCTACTGTAACTAAGTCTATCTACTGTGAATGAAGTCTCTACCTCTGTATACGAAGTCTCTCTGCTGTAAATGAAGTCTCTCACTGTAAACGACATCCCTTCCTACTGTAACAGCAAATCATGCCCAACACTCAGTCCCTGTTCACCAATGAAGGCGTAGCAGATCCCAAACGAGTATCCCTAAGGAAACAAGGCATCAAGGTCCGGATACGATGAGTTGTTTCCGATCGATCTCTGCTTCGTACGTACCCAGCAAATCTCGATGCCGTGTTCCGTTGATAATAACAATCTTAAGATCGTATCCTGCAAAAGAGAACTATCACAACCTGCAAGCAAGTGAGGCAAATCCCGAAACCTTCCATCCAGGTCCCCGTCCTTCATCCTCGCAAACGAGCCAACCAGACGGATTCCGATCGAGCCGTCCTTGGGCCAGAGAAGAAAAACAAAAAGGGGAGAGTCGTAAACAAGCCCTACTCTGGGCCTAGTACGACGTACGAAGCACATACATAGAGACGATCAGATGCAAAAAAAAGACTATTCTTTTTTTCCATCCCTTGCGTGTAGAGGGTCCGGATCTGCAAGACAAGAAAGAAAGAGAGAGAGAGAGAGAGAAAGAGAGAAGCCGCGTAGTAGGTAGCCCACTCACTCACTGGTGTGGTGCAAGTCGAAACAGAAAAACCCAGAACCCAACAACACCAAGCCCGTAACCGACTCAACGGAAAGAGGGTTCCATCGACAAAAAGACAACGCATAAGGAATTCAACACGTGATGCGGCACTATTTTCCGTCGTCCTTGGCTTGCGTGCTCGCTGGCTGGCTTGGGCTGGTGGTCCCGAGGGTCTGGGACTGGGTTAGACTTAGCAGCAACTAAGGCATGTAAGTGAACTAGTCGTAAAGTGTAAAAACAAACACGAACACTATGCAACGAGTCCTGGGCCTACCGAATGACGTACCTTGCTAAGGGGTATAGCATTCCTTGATATTACCGGGTCGACTTACAGTTTTTCCTCTCTTTTTTCTCTTTCCTGTCTGTTGCTTTGCGTTGCTTAGCTCTGCTTTGCCTTGCCTTGCCTGCCCCCCCCTCTTCCCTCAGTGGCGATCTTCGGCACTTGTTTCTATCGCGCATCTCGCTCTCTTGCCGGCCCCCTTTCCGTTGCCCGCGTCACCGGTTTCCCTTTTTCCCTCCCTCTCCTCCCGAATCCCGACTCCTGCAATATGTGCTGGCGCCATTACTTCCTTTCCGGTCTGGCGTTGGGAGCAAGGAAAAGGAATTCCTAACCTACCTTTCTACTTACATACCTGCGATCCAAACCCTCGGGTCGGTTGATCCTTGCTACCAACGATTGCCTGCCCCCAACTCTGCCCCTGATTCGATTGTTATGCGTATGCGAGGTCCTGATGGGATTCCCGAGATCATGGGTCGGTCTGTGTAATCGAGGATCTCATTCGTTCCGGCCTGGCGGAAGAGGAGGAGAGGAGGCCGGCAAGCTAGGAGGGAGGCGGGGGGTGGTCGAAACAACAACGATCGGTTCGCCGTTATGCCGTTTGTGTGTGCGGTTTTTCGTCTTTCGCCCTCGATAGTTGGGAATGTCGGGTCCCACTGCTCGATACGGACTTCCCTTCGGAGAGGGACAGCGGGAGACAGAGAACGAGACGGAGATGGAGGGTATGGGCTGGCTGGCTGGCTGGCTAGGTAGGTCAGATCAGATCAGGTTCGTAATCCCCCATCACCCAGGGACTGGTCCGGGACAGGCTCGTTTCGATATTTTTTAATATATAAAGGCCCCCTTTTGTGAGATGGTTGTACGGCGTGAATCTTGGAAAGCCATGTGCTTCCACTGCCACGAGTCACTCACACACGCGCTCTTCTGAGGGTTTCACAGACCTCTCTTCATTGACACACCTCTCCCACACTCGCGGATTTTTGCTCGATATCGAGTCCTCGGAGCTTTGTTTTGTCGGTTTCCTTACGCACCTTGGAAAGAAAAAAGCAATTGTTGCTTCCCAATTCCCCCTTTTCGAGAAAATATCCCTTTCTTTAAAACATCCTTTTTGAAGTTTTCCAAGAACTACAAAAATGACTCGACGCATGGACATGGAGTCAGCTGAGCGGATTTCCCGGGCCCGCGGCGCCGAGGTAAGTACATAATATACTAGCGTTAAGGGGGGCTTGCTTATAAATGTCCCCCATCTACCACTACTATCTAAAAAGGGAATTCCCGGGGGGCTAATTCCTTCGCTTTTTTCCAACCTTTTAGGACCCCTTTTCCCGACGTGTTCGCATGGCGGCTCGGAACGGGAACGATAATAGACTGGACAGGAACGACAGGAACGAGCGGATTACTGAGCGCTTTGAGCGCTTCGATCGCTTTGACCGGACCGGAAATCATAGAACGGAACGGACTAACGCGCGATTCTTCGAGCGGAACGACAGATTCGGCGGGATCCTGACTACTACTAATAGACTTGGTGGGAACGAGAACCGGAACGATAGTAGACCCGACCGGAACGAATCTCGACCTGACCGGAACGATCGATCTGACGGGGACCAAGGGGGGAGATGCGAGGGGGACGATCGATGCGGCGCGGACGGCAACGGCAACGTCGATGTCGGCGCCAACCGTCAGGGGTCAGCTGACAGGGACAGGGACGGGGACGCTGATAACAGCAGCATTAACGACGCCAACCCGTCAGCTGACAGCGACTGCACCGTTACGACTGGAGAGTCGTCGGGTCAGTCTGCCGAGCAGCAGGAGACAAAGGTCGAAGACGAGAAGACGACGGACTGAGCGGGACCAAACACCCCGTTTGCAATCTCCCCACCAGTTGTTAGTTTTCAGTCTCCATTATTTTGCTGCTGTTTGTAGGTAGATTGCGGCACGCGGACCCAACAGATTTCGCATTGTGGTTGGCGGTTAGAAGTACGCGCAATTTGACCTACATAACGCACGCCATACATGGATGGGGGGCTTTTCTTGTTGGTGGCGAGGCTTGCGTCTCTCGGGAAGCCAGATCTGAAGGTGTGGGAGACCAGGGGAATAGAAAAGGGTGGGGAGGTAATGCGGTTTCTGGCATGACAGTGATGGATGAGGAAAAAAAAGAAAAAAAATCAATATGGATCGATGTGCTACGAAGTTATTTGTTTTTTCTTTCCTTCTCTTTCCCCTCCTGCTCCTGCATGATTTCATGCTGGAAAGGGATTTTTACTGAGTTTGTCTTTCCTTTTTTTATGAAGTTTTGCTCTTTTGCTTGTCTCTCTTTCCTTTGCTGAAACGACTGATGAAAGAACCACCGGAGATAGATTTTAGATAGGGGCAAGAGAGCCCAATACACTTTCGTACCGTTATTTTCGTTCTTATGGCTGAATACGTGATCTGGTGATGAGCGTTTTATTTTTCTCTGTTTTTCATTGAACAAGATAGCTATTCGGTCAGCCTGCTTGACGAGTCTGACTGCCTGTAATGCGCTCCCGGCTAGATCCAGGGGTATGGGTATAATGGTCTCGGGATCCAATCGTATTGATTGCGCCGCTCGATGACCGAGCGGAGGGTCGAGATATGGATTAGTGGTGATGTAATGATGTCCGTAGAATGAAAGCGTCGATCAGTCAGAAATGGGTTGGGAAGTGCCTGTCTACGGTTCCGCTTAGGCAGACTCGGGAATCTTCGATTCAGCTCCGTGCTCCTGGTTAGATTGGGATTGGACGTTACTGAGTCCGAGCAGATTAATTTGTCCGCTAGCTGGTATTGGACGGCTTTCTTCCCTCCTTATGCCGTCGATGAGCTTTTTAGATTAACTACGTCAAGTCCTGTGACTCCCTCATTGCGTGCTTATGATAGATGACACCTGACTTATCTGGGAGGAAAAGCTGGAATACTCGGTGCCGGGTACAGCCAGACAGGGGTTCATATTTTCTCTTTTCTTGGGCACCTACCACGTGAATTGTCGAGGGGGTTTTCAGGAATCAGTGGAAGGACTAAAAACGAAACTAGGACCTGCTTGATCAACCTCCAACACCAGCTTCCTACGAGGTCAGTCTGATGACTTCTGTAAGAGACGTTCCTTGAGATTCAAACTACTCACAGTGAAGAGGGAAACTCCGGGACGACTCGAGCCAAGAGCGAAACCGGCCTGGTGTTGAGACGTGGGAGCTTGTATGAGAGATAATTGGCAACGCCGGTCGAGTCTGAGCCGACGAGCCGTTTCCAAGCACCCTAAAAGGCAGCTTGAAGCTAATCCAATCAGTATTGGTATATGTCCTGTGATATAAGTGTTTTCTGTGCAGGTTGAATTTAGCCGTAGTTGTGAACTGTCTCTTTGGTCACTCACCCCCTATGCAACCCCCGACCTCTTCGCCCTGTTCTTGGTGTCATTCGTCGTCTCACGCCCTTCACGAGACGTTCATGCCCAATTGCTCTAGATCTCAAGAGCTGGCAGCAAGCCGAGACGAGGACTCGTGTCTCCAATGACTGTCCAGAGCAAGGCCATGATGTTAGCCTTTCCTTGCCTGTCCGGCGTCGGCTAGCCAGACAGGTGCCCTTGGAGTCATGAGGACAGTAGGAGTATAGGTGAAGCTCAGCCGAACCGAGCTTCCTGTCGTCGAGAATGTATTTTCAGAAATGGGCAAAATACAACCGAAAATACCATTGTGAGCTGCTGTCACGTCCAGAAGCCGTACAAACGCTTCTAACAATAGTGGTGCATGAGCTACTGCCTCTGGTGCAGGCAGTCTTTTCGGGTTACCGCACAGTCCTATGGAGACGATCATTTCCGTAGTCTGCTCACTTACACCCCTGCTCTCAAGATAGAGAGCACTCTGACGAATGTAAAGCAAATACCCTCATTACTCACTCAAATAGTCGATCTTTGTTTCGATACCGTAATAGTAGTCGACTCGACAAGTCATAGGTTCTCTCCTCGTGACGGGCACTCGAATCTAGACTAGCGACTCTAATCAATAGTAGAACTGTCAGTCAGTAGAAGTTGATACTAGGTCAAACGAAGGGCGTTTGTTGGATGTAAAAGAAGATTTTGGAAACGGCATCTTCAAGGTCGATCAACTGACTCTTTATATCCATGCCTCGTAGTCTGGAGAGACAACAGTTTGCTGTTTCGATGCCGGCATAAGTGCATTGTTCTCTCTGCATTCGATCGAGACTAATGTCGAACGATAATAACACCTGCATATGTCTGGGGCTTTCTTCTCAGTCGTCCAGATTTGATTGCATTCAGCACCAAGCATGAGGATTTCGTGACACCCGTGGTATCCGCGCCAATCAAGAATAATTCAACTCCAATCTGTTCTCTACGTTAGAAGATGCAGATGAAGCGAGACTATTCTGCTTCTCTGCTTTCCTCGGCGTCAACAAGAGTTCGGTGAAGATGCCGGTTATCAATTACGGATTACAATACCTAACAACACCAGCTGATAAGCCAACAAGCTTGACCTTGGCAAGAAACCGGGCCCAACTACCAGTCACGGGCAAGTAAGAACGGAAGTCGTCCAGTCGATCTTACGCCGGTATATTCTCGCTTGACGGGGCCTCTTCTCAGCGGGGTATCGCGCGCACATCATTCTGGGGAAAAGGCCTCAAGCAGTTGGAAATCATACATAAGCGAGTCGACAAATTGAGGATGCCATGATCATTGGTGACTCCAAGATGCATGTCTATTCGTAGTGGACAATCGACGGGGTCCCGTGATTGCAATGCGCGCTTGGCCAGTGGCTTCACCATGCCAAACTGCGTATAGCTGCTTGATGGGCTGAGATAGCGTGGAGTGGCCATCTTGATTAGGCTCGGCGATGCTTTTTATTGTTTGTGATCTTCCGAGGCAGCACGGAACTCGCAGCATCACATAGAGACATACAAAATCCGTAGACAGTTAGGAAGCTATGTAGGTGTTCCGATGGCGGCATCTCACGTGTGTAGGGAGAAGAGAGCTGCCACTTTACACACAGATTCAATCGAGGGGTGACCTATATATAGCCGTCTAGCCTAGATTAGCTAGCGTCACGCTAGACTAGCGCAGAGTAGATAAGGCTTATCAGCTACCTATGATGTCAGGGACGGAACGCATTCTGGGATCTCCCAACACGTCGTCGCGTTGCTTACAGAATACAAGTGCAGTCCTCCTCCAAACAAAGACGACAATACGAAATAGACGATACCACGGAAAATACAGCTATTTTCATGTATTATGTACAATCAGTTCGCAGATATGAACCAGGCAGCGTTAGAATCCCACGGACTCGCCTCAGGCACTCTATAAGCTTAGGTAAGCATACGCGCTAAGCGCATCTTTATCGGGACATGACTAGTGCTGGTTAGCCGGGTCAGTTACGTAGGTGCACGAGGAGCGGATGTACCTGCCCCGCCACTTATTCTCGAAGATACCTCCCGCGCCTCCTACCTTGTGGCCCCTGTCATCCATCCTTCGGCCAGCCTACCTCCTGCTCTGCCAACTTCACCTCATCGCAGACGGCGTCATCCTAGTACTCGTCATCCAACTCGCTCGCCTGTGTCCCGCTGTACAGAATACACACGCTGTGTAATATCGCCAGCTTCACTCTGTTAGCAGTATTGACCAGAATCTGACCAGAATCTCATCTGTCCCGCCTCAGCTGAGAGTCACAATTCGTATACATACCATATTTACTCACAAAGCGTCCCCCCTCCTAACCTGTAGCCTCTTCCTCACTCACAAAGACAGTCCCGAATAAAGCGAACAGTCCAGAACTCCCTGACAGGTACCACACTACCAGCTCGGTAGATCCTCCGACGAAACAGGTCTCGGTCCATTGGGCTAGACCGGAGCTAGGCAGCTGCCCTGTCTCCCTATCCCCCAATATGGTGGTTTGACCACGCCAGCTGCATGGTTCAAGACGGAACCAGTCGGGACGAGATCAAGAAGAAGCCCACCATGGATGCCCATATTGCCCGTCTTCTCAATGATAAGCTCTACGACAAGAGGAAGACCGGTGCTCTCGAGTATGTACATGTGCTATCACTGCTCCCACCTGCTAGCCAGCCGTGCTGACCAATATTGAGGCTCGAGCGGTCTATCCGTGAGCTCATAATCGCCAAGGATTTCAGAAGGGTAGAGACTATCATCCAGAATCTGTGTGATGATTATGCATACGCTGTACACCAACCACATGCTCGCAATGGCGGCTTGATAGGCTTGGCTGCAGCAGCTATTGCCCTCGGTCCAGTACGCCACAGTCGTCCGAGTATGTCCGCTGGTGGGAGCATGTCTTGCTAACCTTCTACTCCCAGGAGCTCCCTAGATATCTGGAAATCATAGTGCCACCGGTGCTAGCCTGTTTTACGGATCAGGATGCCCGTGTCCGCTACTACGCTTGCGAGTCTATGTACAACATCGCCAAGGTAGCGAAAGGAGAAATCCTCCGTTATTTTAATCATATATTCGATGCCTTGTGCAAGGTATGTATATCGCCTCCTTCTAGACCTTCTCACAAACTACCAGAACTTCCTCTGACCGGGATTTGCGTGCCTATAGTTGGGTGCCGACTCAGAGCTATCCGTTAAAAACGGTGCGGAGTTACTCGACCGGCTTGTGAAAGATATCGTTGCTGAATCCGCTGCCACATACGTCTCCGTATTGGAAACGACGACACCCTTGTCGTCTGAGCTAAAGGGTCAAGATGCGGGAGACTTGGCAGACATGCCTAGACCTCCAACGGCTTTCTCTCTTCCTAGGTTCATTCCCCTGTTGAAAGAGCGCATATGGGTCATCAACCCCTTTACCCGGACTTTCCTTGTAGGCTGGATCACGCTCCTCGATTCCATCCCAGATCTTGAGCTTGTGACGTACCTACCCGAGTTCCTGGGCGGCCTTCTCAAATTCTTGAGTGGCAATAATGCCGACGTGCGTGTAGTTACTCAGAATTGCCTAGACAAGTTTCTCAACGAAATCAAACGAATCGCCCAAGTGAAGAAGGGGATTGCCGAGAGTAGGAAGTCCAAGGGCGACGGCAAGCGGAAGAGAGAGGACTCAATAGATAGTGGAAGCGCTCGCCTACCGCTCGACGATGCCCAGGACGCGGGCTCTACTACGGCCATTGATGACGAGGAAGAGGAACTGGAAGAAGAAGACGATGACGGCGAAGTGAGCAGTGAAGATGATTGGGTGCCCGGGCAGGATGTGCAAGTCAACTACAAGGCAATTCTCGAGATCCTGACAGCAACTCTCGATTCTCATCTGGGTGAGTGTTCTTCTCTCACGTTTTCCCCGGTCGAACAAGACAACAATGGCGAGACATGCCTGACTCGTGACACAGAGGAAGACGGTTTGTTAGAGAGCCTGCGGTGGATCGTGTCATTCTTGGACATTTGCCCGGAAGAGGTTTTGCCTTTTACGCCGAAGATATTGGCCCACCTATTGCCAGCCATGGCCAGTGGCGTCGAACCCATTCGCCAGTCTGCAACCAGGGTCAATAATTCGCTTATGGACTATGTCGTTTCGCTTACGGACGAATCTGAGTCAACTCTCAGTCAACCCCCTTCGCGAATCCCGACCTCTCTTGCTGTGGAACGAACAGATGGCGTGAGTAGTGCGCGTGCCTCTCTTTCCAGCGCTCGAGAAGTCGACGTGATCAGTCCTCCGCCGGGACACCACCGCCGAACTCCTACACCGGCGACCTCTATTATGAATCCACAGGCCGATCTGGACTACGCGGCCGCAGTGAATTCATTGACGTTGCTGTTTTTGAACGATCACGAAGCTACGCGCGTTGCCGCGTTGACTTGGCTCATCATGTTGCACCGCAAGGCCCCTCGTAAAATTGTTGCCTTCAATGATGGCACTTTCCCTGCTCTGCTCAAGACTCTCTCGGATCCATCTGAAGCTGTAGTTACCAAGGACTTACAACTTCTGTCGCAGATTTCCCGGAACAGCGAGGATGATTACTTTTCCAATTTCATGGTCAGTCTACTACAACTCTTTTCTACAGATAGGAAGCTGCTCGAGACACGCGGCAATCTCATCATTCGACAACTCTGTGTGAGCTTAAGCCCCGAGCGCATTTATCGTACCCTCGCCGAGACGATCGAGAAAGAAGAAGACCTTGAGTTTGCCAGTATTATGGTTCAAAATCTCAACAACAACCTCATTACAGCCCCCGAACTTGCCGATCTTCGCAAACGGCTTAGGAACTTAGAGACCAAAGTGACACCTCCCTTGCAGAGAAAGCACTTTGGATGTGATGAGCTGACAATTTTCAGGACGGGCAAACGTTCTTCGTCGCTCTCTTCCGGTCATGGTGCTATAACGCCGTGGCCACATTTTCGTTATGTCTGCTTGCACAAGCATACGAGGCGGCATACAACTTGTTGCAGATATTGTCAGACACATCCGTGGTTAATAGGAGAGGTTGGCATAGCTGACTGTTTGCAGTGCGGAGCTCGAGATGACGGTCAACATTCTCATACAGATCGACAAGCTTGTCCAGCTTATCGAGTCTCCCGTATTCACATGTCAGTACCGGCCCACGATGCTTTCTTCGCTATGCTGCCACCATACTAACAACAGGCACAACAGATCTTCGTCTGCAGCTTCTTGAACCGGACAAGTATCCCTATCTGTATAAATGTCTATATGGAGTCCTCATGCTTCTGCCACAATCCTCTGCGTTTGCAGCTCTGAAAAACCGACTAAACAGTGTTAGCGCCATTGGGTTTCTGCAGACCGCACCACGATCGTATGTACCTTCACCTCCTGGCAAGGGTCCGCCTTCGCAGTCTCGACAAGGTTCAGTAGCGGAGGCGGTTGCCATATTTAAGAATCATTCCCCCCGTTCATCCGTCCATGAGACTCATTCTTTTACCATTAGTTCTGCTAGCACTCCGGGCACATCTGGGTATGATCGACCCAATAGACTAAACAAGGGACGCGAGGAGAGTATTATCCGGTGGGACCAGTTGCTTGAGAAATTCCGGAACGTCCAAGACAGGTCCAGACGAGCACGGCGGTCTACGGGAGGAGGAGGCCTTGACAGTGGTCCGGACTTCAGTCAGTTGAGTTTCAACGATAGCATGGGAAACAAAGACACGACTCGTGCTGTTGCGGGACAGCCAACGTCGCAGAAAGAGCCCGCGCCCACAGCACCGCCTAAGCGTAGTGGGCTGGGTAGGCGATTTGGCGGGCTAGGAGCGTCGGTGTCGGGCCGCGGAAAGCGACAGCAATAGTTTTGATGTCACTTCTAGCAGGCCCGGCGGGCGGAAGACATACAGCTGGGTTTCAGACTTCTAAAGTTGACGTGGTAGAGTGGCGTATAAGGAGGAAGTTCTCTTTAGACTACGACAGTGTGTACTGACGAGGCGATCATCGGGACCGAGGGGCTTGTAACATGTTTATTTCCATCCAACATTCACGTAGTCTTGTAGGACCAAGCGAAGATACCCACAGAGTAAAGTGCGTCACTGGGGGGTATATTGAAATTTCATTAAACAACAGGCTGTTTCTTTCCTGATCCTTGGTTCTTTACTGTAATTCTGTCGTGAGCTTTTATCACGACCTCCTTGACCGGACCTTCACGGGACTCTCCCGCTCAACCAACATCTCAAAATTATTATCCCTCCTCTCCGTCGCCTCACGCAGTCTCGTCCGCAAACTCTCCAACTCCGCCCTCGCAGCCTCCACGTCCGGCGGCAAGCCCGCAAAAGCCTTGACCTGGGCATCAAGATCCTTCTTCTTGGCCAACAGTTCAAGATACTTCTCCTCGTCCTCCCGGACCTCCTCGACCGTCAACGGTGGGATCCCCACTTTCTTCTCCAACGCCTCGACGGCGCGGCGGAGCGCGGGTAACGCCGCGGTCGCGGCATTCACCATTTCTTCGCGCTCGGCATTATCCTTGTCTAAATTCTCTGGTAAAGCGAACTGTGTCCCGTTCTGCAATTCATCAATGAAAGTGGCGAGTTTCTCCGTCTCGGAATCGAGGTGTGATTGCAAGATACCGACGCGATGCAACAAATTCTCGGCTTCGTGCAGACGACCCTGGATGTCGACGTATCGGTGCGCGAGGAGCGCGTGCGTGGGCTCCGCGATCGAGAGCGCGATGGAGACGTCTGCCATTGCGTCCAATGCTGTCCGGCCTTCCTTGCTTAAGCCCGCGTCTATGGATTCCAGGAGATCTTCGGCGAGGAGGTCTCCGTGGACTTGGCCGTCTGCGCGCCGGGTTTGTTTGGATTGTTCGGATTGGCGGACTTCGTCTAGGGCGAGGGATTCGAGGCGGGCGAGGCGGGCGTGTTCTTCGTCTGCTTCTTCGTTCGCGGCGATTAGGGCGAGGAGGGCGCTTAGGGTTGCTTGGTTGCGCTCGAAGGTTGGGGGTTTGGAGCTTCGGGGGAGGTGAGTTTGTAGCCAGGTGTCGACGTAGGCCCAGTCTTGGGCTGTGGAGGCGGCGGCGCGGACGATGGAGGGGGAGTAGATTGCGGCTTGGGGGGTGAGGTGGGACATTTTGGTGGTTTGGGGTTTGGATCTATTCAGGGGCTGCTTTTGGGTCGTTGTCGTGTGTCTTGGAATTTTGGTGGAATCTTAGATACGGGCCGAGGTGATGAGCAATGTATGGCGGTGAAAGGTTGGCAAGTTGTCGTTACTCGTGAGTCATTTATATTAAAAGCCGTCCAAACAAACCAAAACAAAAGTATTCAAAGCAAGACAATCTCGAGATATGGATTAAAAGGAAAACATGATTGACAGCTCAGAGCCTAAAGACGGAGTTTAAGAAGCGTCAAACCTCGGACGTAACGCGGGGTTCCACTAAATTTAGACATGCGCGTTTGCTTCTGAAAACGTGGGGTAAAAAGTTGAGGCTGAAGGTGCCTCAGGCAGCGAATCATTGGTTCAATGGCGTCGCATTCGTGATAGGTAAGCCGAAATCTTTACGATATTGGATTGTATGTATGTATACGATTGATTCTTTATGACAACTTCCGACGAATTTACTCTTGATTGGTGAAGACCTGCCTCGATTCCCATCGCTGTCAACAGCGCAATATCCCAGCTTCATCCGTAGCTTACTCATAAAGACTGGTTATGACGTGGCGCTCTTGCCGTCAAGCTGTTTGTAAATGATTCTACCTATGAAAACGTACTTACTCCTTCTTCTTCACCGTGATCGTAAATATTTTGGTCACATACAGTCATGAAAAGTACGAATTAGAAGGCACTTTACCAAACGTCGAAAGGTACGGCATTTGTGCCGCGGACTGCTTCCGTGCTCACTAACCGCTAGCGGCAGTTGACTAGGCATGCGCACCATTAAAGGACACCCACTAACCCAGAACAGACCCTTGGTCCTTCTACAACGGGGCTAGCGCTGCTGCACCTAAATCGAACTAACCAAAGCGGGTAAATATGATGTATTTCTTGGCCTGTCATAAGTCAATCTGTCCCGAAACCCCGAAGTGGCCACAATACATTTTCTGGGACGCATTGTTTCCACGGACCTGCTTCTTATCAACCAACTTCTCCCAGCTCTCAGCTATTATTCATACTAAAGTCCTCGCTGCATACACACTACCATAGGTGCATGCATCACCACTTATGTCGCATCGGAGCTGATGCGCTAAGTCCTTGTCATTCACTTCATTGTTCCAATTGATTTGAACTCGCCAACACGATGATGGTGCCTTTCTCGACGCTGGCCTTCGCCGCCAGCATCCTGACGACATCAGGGCTGGTGAACGCCCTGTCTCCCTCCGACATTCCTTCGGACACGCCCATCTCGTCCCTCCTCTCCTCCGCGCATACTCACATGGCCAAAGGCGAGTCGGCCGAGGCTCTCATGTATTACGAAGCCGCCATCGCACGCGACCCGTCCGACTACCTGACCTTCTTCAAACGCGCGACGGCCTACCTCTCCCTCGGTCGCACTTCGCAAGCCACGTCCGACTTGACTAAGGTGCTCGAGCTGCGCCCGGAATTCGATGGCGCACACCTGCAACTCGGAAAGCTCAAGGCGAAAGTTGCCGACTGGAACGGCGCCCGAGAGCATTTCGACAAAATCAGGGATGCAAGCGATCTCGACTATGATTCCCTCGCCCGTGCTGAGAACGCTGCGAAGTTGGCCGAAGTCGCTGCTTCAAATGGAGACTGGTCGGAATGTGTCGTACAAGCTGGTGATGCCATTCTGATCGCGAACCGCGCCGCCCACCTCCGAGAGCTGCGGTCGATGTGTCGGTTTGAAAAAGGTGAAGTTGAAGAGGCTATGAGCGATCTTCAGCACCTCTTGCAAATACGACCCGGCGAGACCACTCCTCATCTCAAGGTGTCGGCGACGACCTTCTACGGCCTGGGAAATATGAATCAGGGCATGTCACTGATCAGGAAGTGTCTGCACTCTGACCCCGACTCCAAGACCTGTAAGAAGCTTCTCAAGCAAGAGAAGAGTGTCGAGAAGGCCTGGAGCAGGGCTACCAAGGCCCTGGAGAAGAGGCAGCCTATGTCTGCTGCCCAAATCTTGACTCCTACGGCAGACGACAAGGGCTTGATTGCGGAGGTTAGGGATCATATAGAAGAATTGAAAAAAGAGGGTATAGTCCCAGAGAAGTTCAGGAGCGACTTGCTCTCACAATTGATAGAGGCTGCATGTCAGGCCTATTATGAGGTTAGTATTTCCCTTTCTTTACCCTAAATTTCTGTAATCACGGTATAACTAACTCTCTTCTCAGACGGAAAGCAAAAAAGCGAGCACGTACTGCCCCGAGGCCCTAGAGATGAACGAGAACGCACTCTATGGTCTTCTACACAAGGCCAAGAAGCTTCTTGAGGCCGAGGATTTTGATGCAAGCATAGCGACACTGAAGAAGGCATCGGAAGCCCGGCCAGATAAAAACAGGGTCATCCAGCCCCTCATGCAGAAAGCTCAAATAGAGCTCAAGCGCAGCAAGACAAAGGACTATTACAAGGTCCTTGGTGTCCCGCGTGATGCCGACGAGCGCCAGATTAAGTCAGCCTACCGGAAAGCGTCGAAGATGAACCATCCGGACAAGGCGCGAAAGAAGGGTCTGACCAAGGAAGAGGCCGAGAAGAAAATGGCCAGTGTCAACGAGGCATATGAAGTCCTCAGCAACCCGGAGCTTCGCGAGCGCTTCGATCGCGGCGACGACCCTAATTCCCACGAGCAGCAGAACCCTTTCCAGGGTAACCCCTTCGGCGGCGGCGGACATCCCTTCATGTTCCAACAGGGTGGCCAACAATTCCAGTTTAAGCAGGGGGGTGGTGGATTTGGGGGCTTTGGAGGTGGTCGCGGCGGTGGCGGTGGTGGTTTCCGTGGGTTTCCCTTCTAGTGGGAGGATGCCCGGGAGTTCCACTTCCGAAATGGCCGGGAGTTCCGCTTTCGGCATCGAGAGCGGTGATTTCTGGGTTCATTTGTACCCTTCCCCTTCTTTAATTGACTTTTTAAGGCGTTTTTACTACCTACATTGCGTCTCTTGCAACCAGGCTAAAGGAAAGTCAGGATTGCGGGACTGGAGTTTTCGGATCGGAGGCGGTTGTTGCCTCTTCATACCTTTGTTTTTGTTTTTCTGCTGTTTGTGATTCTCCCAGGTTAGATCCACTGCGTGCGTACATACAGTTTCGTATAGAGCAGAGCAGAATTTAGTCATACAGACAATATGGCGTGGACTGTGTGCCTACCTTTCAACTTACTTACTGTTCTTGTAGATGCTGGTTGAGATGAGTGAGTGCACGTGAAGACATGTGACTTTGTGAACCCCTTTTCCATCTTCACCTTCACAACGGATTGCATTCCGTCTGGATCCCTACATGGCCCCAAAATACCACCACACGTAGATTCCAGGCACGCACGCAAGATGGTCGCTTGATATCACGTAAAATTCGCAAAGAAACGCAAAAGAGAGAAGAAATCGCAGACCAAAGACGGATGGCAAAGCAAGGATTTTGTCCGTTTGTTAACGTTGTGAAGTCCAGTTTCCTTGTATGCATGCAAATAGTATCAGGGACGTAAGGAGTAAACGCAAAGAATAGTAAATGCAAACGCCGAACCAATCTTCTTCATGCGTGTTCGGAGACACAGGTAGAGAGAAGATGGTATGTATTTGGCATCTCTACGCCCGTTTGCCTCCGCCCCGCGCATGCGTAGCCGTGAGTGATACAGGGGCGTAATCGTCCTTTCCGTCGTCTCCGATTCGCTCGGTGATTCCCGTTGATCCCGTTATGTACTTCCATTTAATTATCAATTTACTTTTCAGTTTCTCGGGTCTTCAGCCAAACGATTACTCCTCGGTCCTGTGTGTGTAGTTATCTCAGTTCCATGAGTGTATGGTAGTTGAAGATTCTTTTTATTTCATTGTCTGTTTGATAAAAAAAGGACGATCGCAATGAGTTTTCGTTGGTTGAGTTACGTATGTACAAGGTATTATTTTTCGCATTTTTTGTTGTTATTCTTGGTGTCCGTTCTGTCCGTCCATGCCGTCAGTCAGGGGAGGGAGAGGGGGAATTGGCCGCAGCTTGCGTTAAGGTAGGTAGCGAACACAGAAGAAGAAAAAAGAATCAACGGCTTCTGCATGCTTCTTTCATGCCAGCGTGAAGGTTGAAGTTGAGGTTTTTTAAACCAAGGGCACGGGAGTTCTTTGGCCAGATTAGCGGTGCAAAGGTTTCAACAACTCGGGTATTCCCGAATTTATTACTAAACAATTCCCTCCCCTTTTTCCCACTCCCCTAACTCCTCTCATCCGCTATCTTTTTGTTTTTTCAAATGCTAGACTGTTAAGCTAGGAGGCGAGAAGCCTGGTAGAAGTTTCGTTGCGGATGAAGGCGGTTCGGTCTTAAAACAGGTTCTGCTGATTCGGACATGAGGGGCTCGGTCCGTCGTTGCTGTGCTGTGCGATACATGCGATGCGAGGCGATGCGATCGGTTGGGCCCGGTCAGCGCAGAGTTGAATCAAGTAGCCGTCGGACATAGACCATCTTAGTTGGTTGGGACTTTAAGAGAGAAGTAAAACATTCGGCCCGTGACCAGATCACGAGGATGCGTTGGTACGAATGAAGTAGGCCCTGAGTTACGCGCATTGTCAGCATGAAAAGTGACCAACCAACCACGGGAGTTCCCCATTTTCGCCTTGGCGATCTCGACTTCTCGGAATAAGTGGCAAAAAAGGACGGAGTTAAGATAATGTGTGCTTACTTGGAGGCCTCGTATGCTGACCAGCAGATCGCGGTACTCGGCATCGTGGTCACGATTCTGGGCCGTACGCCCTTGAAGAAGCCGCGCATACCCTCTCTCCGATACAACAGCTTGCAGCCAGCCACAAAGCCATTAACAGACCTTAACTCCGGATCTGTGGCGGTACCTCGGGTCTGGAGCATGGTCTTGATAACGTCCATGGGCGTGGTGAGGGCAGCGGCGAAACCTCCAGCGACAGCGCCGGCTGTGCAGTGTGTGAGAGGGTCGTATGCCTTGTTGGGGTTCATGGCAGTCGAGATAGATTCGTAAGCGAGGAACTGGAGGGCAGTGAAGGGCACTGTCATGGATAAGGTGGTCGGATAAGAGATGTAGAAGGCGGAGAGACCCTCAGTCCGGTAGACATATCGCGCGCAGTCAATCACAGATCGGTACATCTTGCTGGAGTTTTGGATCTGCATGCGCTGTTTTATGACTGTGATGATGCGTATATTAGAGAAACCGGCCTCAAATACGCCGGCGCAACGGCGATATCAAGCACAGACAACATACCGTCAAAGGGGTTCATGAGCGCATCGCTGGCGATCGTTGCGCAAGCACCGCTCGTAGCTAGAATACCATATCAACGTCAACACTTTTCTTTGTTCTCTCCACTTTTCATTGGTGGCACGGAAGAAGAGCTGACAGACCTGCTGCCAAGGGATGATGTGTTCCGGTTTTGTTACCGCCCATGAGATGCTTGACGGCTTCATAGGTAGCAAAATAGACGGCGTGCGCGGGACCTAAGAGACGTGATACGTGTCAGACGGCGTGATCAATTCAGGACGACACCAACATGGGTCACGATGGGTAGTCACGATGAGAAGGGGAGGGGTCATACCGGCTCCGACGACGACACTGGACATGCCTCTCCAGAGATTCAGGATTCCTTCGCCACTAGCAATGCGCATTGTGCTCTGGATCATGCCCCGGTAGGCGGCGTTGGCGGACGGGTTCACGATCTGCATACGCGTCTGGGCGCACAAATCCGGTCAGTCCGTAGTCGCACAGAATGGGTTTGCTTGCTATGGGAGTGAAAATTCTATCGTACCTTGATAGCATCGACGGGGTACATGACGGTGTGTTCCTAAGCCAGGGTTTAGTCTCTTGCGCGTTGCATTCACGGCGACTCGCGCATCTGTGATCTGGTCGGGCATACCGCAATACCGGCAAAGGCACCGGCGGCCATGTTCTGGACGAGTGAGAAGTTGGGCGGGAGGGCTTCGTAGCTGTAATCAATGCGCACATGTTGTCAGTCACTCCGGAGCACGTGAGAAGCATAGCGACAACAAAGAAGCCGTAAACACGGAATCACGAGGCAAGACATACTCGTACTCCTCGGCCGGCGCGGCAGTGGGCTGGGCCATCTTGGCCACAGCTGTCGAGCGCTCGCCGAAGGCCTCGGGTTGAAGCGCCAGGGTTGCGATGGGGGCTGGGAGAGGCGCCGTCGCCGCGAGAGAAAGCGTGAATGCCGTTTGCGCTCACGAGGACCGGGGACGGTAGGCAGATGTAGGCGAATACTCTCGGATCTGGCTGCTCAATCGTGGATGTAGACGTCACGGGAGGGAGTGCAGTGTCTCCGAATACTCAGCCGCCTTTGTCGAGATGAGGGGGAGGTTCAGGACCGTATCGACGTGGATTGAGCCTCGGAGGAGATGGGTAGACCTGCAACGAACAGGTGTACACGGCGCCAGGTTTGGAGTGATAGAAAGCAAGCAATACCGGCGATGACGAAGCGGCGGAAAATCTTGAGTACGTAAATTGTAGAGACAGTGCCCGCGGGTACTTCTTATGCTACGCTGCAAGGTGTAATCATTGATTTTGATCTGATAACTTTAACTTAGCGCGCCGCCTAGTCCTCGGGCTAGCCTGTTCGGGCTAGATTTCTCTGTGCTTTTTAGCACAACCTCCGCTATGGGTACCTACAGACAGCGCTGTGCTCGCTGTACGGCTGCGATTAGCGGCTTGCAACACCTACGGTTATAGAACAAACGCCCTACAACAACAGCAGCACAAAAGTACCTACCTCCATAGTTGGGAGCAAGTGAGGTCACTCAGAGTCTCGAGAAGCGAATATTCTCATAAGTGCATTTCTCATATGTGCGATTCCCCTCTCAGACGACCTCAATGCCCGTGGAAGATCCATTGTCAAGTTGCGACGTGCGAGTATTTATCTCCGAGTACATACGAAGTAAGCTAGCGTGAGCCGTAGTTTCCAGCCGACGCGGTGCCAAGCATGAAAATGCTCGCGCCGGTATCGCTGCCATCCTGCATTCCAAATCCGATCCGCCTCTTGATTTGCTCGACAGCCTGCATAACCCGCACCGCCCGCACTTCTTCCGCTCCTCCAGTCGGAGCTAGCCCCGTTCACACCCAAGTGCCTTACCATTCCGTACCTTTTGGCCCCATCGTAATGTCCGTATGTAGCCCGTTACATACGGATTACCTACCTACCCGAGGATCGTGACCTTTGTGACAGCCTCGGCTTTACAGCGGGCCCCGAGTGTAAGTGATCCGTAGCTTACGGGTTGCTCGAACAACTGCGAAACACACTATGAACACGCTAGGAAATCCTCAATCCCTCTCTGTGACCCAAGTCCATCATAGGCTGCCTAGCAACAGGGATCATTCCAGTCACCGTTTGTACGGAATCGTGTAATTCCGTTACCTACGTTCCACGGAATCCTGCAATCCGTAGGTAGCCCGTAGGATGGATCTGTTTGAAATTACAAGATGATATATCCAGAAAACAAAGTAAAACAACGCAAAACCCGTCAGTGCCCGACGACCACGGGAATATCTACGAAGAAAACATCGTTGATTTCTTGAATATGTTTCATTCAGGTTCATCTATTCCGTAATACAGCTCAACGCACAGCGTGGGCTACGCCCAGGCCTAGAGTGGTATCTTGATATGCCAAGCAACCCAGCAAACAAGCAGAAGCAGAGAAAACCCATAGCCCAACCGTATCAAGTACCTAGTAGACGCCTTTCGCAGCCCGTGTTAGTAAGCAATTCGCCAGTCCGTACCCCTATTCCATAACACCGTCCATGCTCGTGTCTCTCCATTCACATGACCCCTCTATGGTTCATGTGAGCCTGTTGAAACTGTTTCAGCATCGTCATCACACCGGGTCCATCGTCCTCCTCGTTTACGCCGCTATCCTCTCTGCTCAAGCCTTTAGTCGGCGAGCCTTCCCACGTCGTTTCGCCTAATTGAGCCACGCTCTCCTCAATGTCACCCTCATCCGTGTACTGCGTTGCCTGTCGATGCAGCATGCTCTTGGCTCCCACGCCGTACTCCATCGATTCTTTGATCACGTCTTTATCACCCTGATATGGTCCTCGTTGTGCACGCACTCGTGGAGGTGTTCGTCCGACGACTATTGACGGCGAAGGCTGGTGGTGGGAGTCCAAAAGCATGGATGCCATTGGAGATGGCATCATACCCATACCAAACCTGGCTGCCTTCCCGGGGTGTTGGGAGCCTAGCGGTGGCCGACCCCTCGGCGCATCATTACGCCCCATGCGTGATGATTGCATGTCTGCTGCTAAGGTCGGCGACGTAAGACCCGGGAATGCAGGGGGTGGGTGGAACTGATGTCTTCCAGCTGGCCCGAGCCCCGGGAGTCCGCTTCGAGGGTTGTAGACATAGTTGTCCAAGAAGCCGTGCATCGAGGCTGCCATTTTGCCATGCTTCGTCGCGTAATAGTCCTCTCGAGCATCAGGAGGACTTCCCTGCTGCGGGCGCGTGCCTCGCGCATCTCGTTGGAAATCAAACACGGCAAACGAGCATACATACCCGAGCCCATCGACGTGGATTGTGAACTCGCGAAAGAAATCGACAATCTGGTCGCTGCATTTTGGCAACGCGTAAAAGAGGATCAGTGGCGTTACCAGAACGCCGAGGATCTCCTCGAGAAAGATAACGATCCTGGGTTTGTAGAGATAGGAAAACTCCACCTTGACATCGTAGCTGTGCAATCGCCCCTTCCACTGATCTGGCTCATAGTGCGTGTACTCAATGACTTTCTTCATCGCGTACTCTGGATCGAATACGTCGTTTTCCTCCGATATCATTCCTCTGGCCACTGCCCAGATAGTAGTCAAGACAGCGACGAATGCAAACGCATTCATACTAGGAAATATCTCGAAATCGACAAACATCTCAGGATCCGAGAAGCCAACAATGGCAATAACCGCGATCAGGGCGCCAACAATGAACTGGACCGTCCGCGCAGCCGACTCCGTTTTCTTCTTAGGGAATTGATCGATGTAGTGCTTTGCGAATGGGTACGACATGTTCAGGCGTTCCTCAAAAAGATGCGGCAGCTCATTAAATTCTCGGAATTTCCATCTCGCAAGAGGCGTATATTGCCGAGCGCCAATGGAAGACGTGTTGGTTTTGAACTCCTACGGACTCATCATTAGGAACAACATAATCTCCAAATAGACAGGTAAGATGATAAGGGGGCAGGGCTTACATTGTAGTATGTGAAGATGAAGTCGACCAACAAACCACAGGCAACGAATGGCGCAAGGAGGAGATTCATGATCGCCGCGAATTTGAATCTTACCTGCATTGCCCTGCTGAGTTGGCCGCGATGGTCGGATTTGAGCACACGCTGATGAACCTGGCCCCCTTCGTTGAAAATTAGGTCCAGCACACCGAATTGAATGGTCCATTCTAATGACTTCGAAAAAAGCTGCCGGTTGTTCAAGAACGGTATAGGCGCCATGAGGTTTAAAATGTCCTTATTGAAGAGCGCGATGATATAATTCTCTCGTCTCATCAGCCTGTTTGCAATGTCATGAGCGTCCAGTCTCTCCTTGGACTGACTGGCCACGTGCGCGCCAAGTTGCTTAGAAATATATTTACGTTGGCTCGGTGTGATGTTAGTTGCGGTTCTGAAGTTCTCATCACGGAGGCTAGTGATTTTGCTGACAACGTCCTGCCACGAGACTGTCTGCATGTCGTCCTCCGGAATTTCCAGCAGATAAACGTAAAAGTCACGAATATGCATGAGCCGTGGCATGTCAAGGATCCACTGGATCGTCTTCCAGACAAAGTAGAAGCTGCATAGCCAGAGACTCAGATTCCAGAGACCCCACATGTGCTTAGTACATTGAGGTATCATGATCTGAGCCAGACTCTTGCTCTGCTTGATTTTGGTATAGTCTATGCACTGGGTCAAGAGTGTCAGGAGGCTAGCCACAAAGGCAACCTTGCTGATCGGAGGTCAGTGAATATGATCTGGCCAGCTTGGGGAGAAGGGGCGCATACAGTAGATGCAAGACTCTATCCAACACGATACACCGCAGACCCGCACCGAGGTAGTAATCGTATACATCTCTTATGAATGCATCGAGATTAGAGACGTTGGCCCATCTGTACATGGCCTTGTCCTCTGGACTAGCAGTGAGTCCGGGTCTCTTCATAAAGGAGGTTGCGCGATCGCGACTGGGAACAGGACCGCCTTCATCATCTTGATATAGCCGCTGCTGTGCCTGCGCAGTCTCCCATTGCGTTGGTATTGCTCTCCGATTAGGTTTCCCGGCAGTGCCTGGATGGCGCGCCTGAGAAGGGCTCGACGCTGGAGCTTTGCCTTTGGCATTACCACCGCTTGGACCCTCGAATAATAGAGACGCAGGGACGTCGTTATCGCCATCATCATCATGATTCAAGAGCCAACGAGATTCGGGATGCTGGCCACTCCTCACGGCAACACCACCATGGGTATCCCTAGCAGACTTAATGGGGCTCCCGGTGGATATTCGACTGTCATCAAGGCCGAGGTGCTCGGCGTGGGCAAGGTCATCGTCGTGAAATTTATGGGTCAAGTTCTCTTCGTCTAGATCCGAGGCTGCTCGATTGTCAAAGCCTTGGTCGTCCCGGGGCTGTTCGTAAGGAGATGGACGATCCTTATTAGGTGCAAGGCGGGAGAAGAGGTCGTGAGGCATTGTGGCAGGTGTGTCCCAGAGGTTGATGGCCCTGGTTGTTGCTTCGTGATGCCACCGTTACGATGTGTTCGGGATCATGGTCAGCAAGCAAGACACCAGGACAAAGACTCGCAGGGAACGCCGTTGATCAATAGAACCTCTTAAGATCGATGCCTTCGAATGGCGGCGCGTATTGTGTAGGAGAGTGTCTAAGTGAGTTGCTTGATTACTATGGATGAACTTGAGAGGACGAATGATGATGCGTTGTTTCGATTACAGGACGTAAATCGTAGGTGAGTAATGGTGGGTGACGGGAAGAAGACGTGCAGTGGCATATGGGAACTTCTGCTGTTTGAGGAGACTCTCGTGTTGGGTTTCCCGAAGTACCTGACAAACCTGGATCACGTTCAGGTGCTGGAGCTACATCGTCGGTGATTGGAGATCATCTGGACCTTGCATCTTGCATGGCTGCCTGTCGCATGCTCGGGGAGTCACTGAGCAGGCGCGCCTTATCGTTATCGGAGATTCATAACCCACAATGAAGTCATAGGCTTCCCCTCCACAGCGGAAAGCACCTGAGTGTCCATGGATTCTTGTTATGTAATGGAAATTTCGGGCCATCACTTCAGGTGGGCACCTGGCCGGCACGAGCATCTATGCACATATGCAAAATGTACCTACTATGAAAGTAAATGTCTCTAGAGGGGTTTATGGAAGATGGAACGCCCGAGTTTCATACCACGTAATTGCCCGGGGTGAGCAAGCACAGCTGCCTTGTCTGGTTTTCCAAAGTCATAACGATCAAGTCTCGCCGAACGTATTTAATTCACTTAATATTTAATAAGAGACCGTCTGGCATTGTAACCACAAGAGACTCGAACACACCATAGAGCAAAGCATGACCTCAAATGGCTCGGCGGCTTTTCAGCTCCCTCCCCGTGAGACTGCATCACCAGGCCCAATGTCCCCCGGGCTTCCCCTTAGCCCCTTGAGTTCCGGCCAGGCCAATAAAGCCGCAAATCCCATATCGTCCAAAGTCACGGCGGTGCTCTCAACTTCGTATGCAGATTCTGAGTTTCGCGCCGCATTGGCGCTGCTCGATGAGCGGGCTGTCAGCAACAGTGCAGAGACTCGAAGACAACTGCGTCTAGATGTTCAGAAAGAAGTCATTGACAGCAATGGCCAGATAATCAATGAATTCGGCAGGGTAGCAGATGTGAGTTACTGACCTCGCGCTCTTCCGAGTGATGTTCACTTATACGAGACGAAATGCACACTATGCGCTCACGATGAGCTGACACAATACGAACCATGAACAGCAACTGCGTCGCATTGGTGCTACCATCGACAAGCTCAATAAGAACTATCAAGAGATGAAGAGTCATGTCACAGAGTCTCATGAGGCAACAAAGGCTTCGATAGCAGAAGCCTCTTCCCTGATGACCCAGAGGAAGAACACTGAAACGAAACAGCAGCTGCTGAAAGCCCTGCGGGAACGCTTCGTGCTCACTGAGGATGAGGTAGCCTCTCTCACTCAGACTTCAGAGCCTGTGGATGATCAGTTCTTCCTGGCGCTAGCAAAAGCGAAGCGCATACGCAAGGACTGTGAGATCCTCCTTGGCTTTGAAAACCAGACCCTCGGCCTCGAGATCATGGATCAGACATCCAAGAACTTGAATCAGGCCTTCCAGAAGTTGTACCGATGGATACAGAAAGAATTCAAGACTCTCAACCTCGAGAATCCACAGATCCATGCTTCTGTGCGTCGTGCGCTTCGAGTATTAGCTGAGCGGCCGTCCTTATTCCAGAGCTGCCTGGATTTCTTTGCCGAAGCCCGAGAGCAGGTCCTCTCGGCCTCCTTCTATGTGGCTCTGACCGGTACATCAGCATCGGGTGCTAAGGATCACTCCGTGAAACCGATCGAGCTTGCAGCCCACGACCCCTTGCGCTATGTAGGCGACATGCTTGCTTGGGCGCACTCAGCGACCGTCAGCGAGCGCGAGGCCCTCGAGGTTCTATTCGTCTCTGATGGCAATGAGATTGCCAAGGGTATGCAGGAGGGTCGTGAGAACGAGCTTTGGCGCCTCATGGCCGAAGAAGGAGACGAGGGCCCGCCAGAGTTTGACGCCGTCAAGGCGCTCAACGAGCTCGTAGATCGGGATCTATCAGGCGCGGCTCGGATCTTGCGCCAGCGTGTCGAGCAAGTAATCCAAGCCAACGAGGAAACAATCCTAGCATACAAACTCGCCAATTTGCTCAGTTTCTACAAGTTCACATTTACGCGACTGTTGGGTGGTGAGAACAAAGATGCTGTTCTACTACAGTCAATGGGAAGCCTCGAGGCCGAGGCCCTCCGACAGTTCCGCGCACTTATGCGCGACCACATCGCCACGCTCGAGGGTGAATTCCAACACACTCCCGCGGATCTTGCCCCTCCCGACTTCCTTCAGGATTCACTGAAGCAACTCGCAGCCATCATGCAGACATACGAGACATCCTTGGCCTCATCTACGTCGCATCCCAGCCGAGGCGATGAATCCGTCGCAAACGAGGACGATGACTTCCAGCCTATCCTAGCTGAAGCATTCGACCCGTTCATCGCCGGCTGCGAGAACATGTCAAGCAGGATAGGCGTACCGGCGCACTCTATTTTCCTCATCAACTGTTACCTAGCCGCGCAGTCCACACTCCAACCCTACGAGAGCTTTACTTCCCAGCGTCTGGCACGCCTGAAGACGTCAATAGACGAGCACTCGTCCAAACTAATAGAGTCGCAATATGTATCTTTAGTCACCGCATCGTCTCTTGGACCCCTATTCACGGCTCTCGGACCCCTGCGCGCCGAAAACCAGGCGGATATTGAGAAGATCGCAACGCTTGAAGCCACGCAGCCTAACGCCTTGGTACGCGCAAGCCAAGGCCTCGACGATTTCTTGCCATCGGCCATAATGGACGCACTCGAAAATCTTAAACATCTTCAGGACGCGCGGCTTGCTCGCGAGGTAACGGAGGAGGCAGCGGAGAGGTTTTGCGGCGACTTCGAGCACACGGAGGAATTGCTCATACTCGCGGACGAGCTTCGGGACGAGGATGCGGACGAGGAGTTGACATTCAGGGCCTTATTACCGAGGACGACGGGCGAGATTCGAGTTCTATTGTCATAATCGTTAGCACTCTATCGATTTACCCCCTAATCATAGACAAGTTCACTCGTCAATGGAGGCATATCCAGATTGGTGATATCTCACGTGTTGATTGTAGTCGACGGACACCCCTTTCCCTGATACGACTATCGATTGTGATATCAGAAGGGGATAAGGAAAGCATCACGCCCTGACACTGATCTAGTCATCCCTCTTATCGCATTAATTGCCATAACCTCCTGACGGATTGCATACCTCGCGAGCTCCTTCCTTCAGCAACCAGTGACCCTACCTCCCTACCACCAAGCTAGTTGATGGAACAGGCCTGGGTAGTATGGTTCAGCGGTTGATCTGACGCCGTGCCTTCCTGATCTCTCGGTGAACTGTGCATATTATTCACTAAAACGCCAGAGGTCACGAGATAGAAGGCGGAAGAACCTTACGAAGCGGATACTACCTAGCCTGGTAGTTTAGGTACGCATAGGGGATCTGTCTGTTCCTACCTTACCACGAACCTTACCTCTTCGTAACATTCATAACGCGGCCCTTCGTCTCTTTTACTTCCCACCAACATCCTCGACCCTTCCCATCTTCTTCGTCCCACAAACATCTTCACCTGCAACCCTCCGATTCTTCTTCTGCCCACAACTCAACTACCCGTTGTTTCTCCTACCCCCGACAACATCCACATCATTGTCCACGACGTCGTCATCATTGGCAACAGCTCATGATGGATCCTAAGTAAGTCCCATTACTCTATCTCGTTGACGCTTTAGCCAACAAACCCCAAGGGACAGCACTCAATCCCAGGAGGGCGGTGCACGCATCCACCAGGAGGCTGGCTCCCGTCTCTCCCAGGACGGTGGCGCCCGTCTCCACCAGCAGGACACCCCGAAGAAGCCCGAGGTCTCTGGTGACAACGTAAGTCCATCCCATCAATTCATTCCCCAAACTTCCATCTAACCAAACCTAGAACTCTGCCAAAGATGTCCAGAAGACTGCTATCCTAGCTCAGATGGACGTGAGTTCATTCCCTGTCCCTATCCTACGACTCTCCCCATCTAAACAAACCCGTAGTCGGTTAAGAACTCCGTCCGCGCCTTGGATGCCATGGTCTTTAATACACGCGCTCACGAGACCAGAATCACCACTGAACTCAACGTAAGTAGTCCCTCAACCCGGCCCCTACCCAAACCTCAATGTCTGACTAAAGATTACAGGACTGCATCCGCCAGGCCCAGGCTCTCCTTCATCAGATTAACGGTTCCGATGACAAGGTAAGTTCATCATCCCATTCTCGCCTTCCCATTCCCAAGAGTTGACCCATCTAACTTTGCGTCTCCCAGGAGGCTAAGGAAATCAAGGCCCAGCAGATGAAGAACGTCACGCCCGAGCAAATTCAGGACTTCAGAGCCAGACAGTTTCCGGACTTCACGTCCAAGATCACTGCCCCAGTCAATCCATCCACTCCCGTATGTCCACATTCCCTCCCCTCCCCCGTCCCAATTCCAAGACCCTACCTACAAACATACTCACCTAACCCCCCAACCCCAGACCCCCACCAAGGCCCCCAAGACCAGCCCTTCCAAGACCGCCTCCGAGCTCGCCAAGCTCAACGCCACGCAGACCGAGATCTTCACCTGCATCCAGCGCATCTCAGGCTGGCAGGCCGCGCACACGCGCGCCATGACGCGCTGCCTGGAGCTCACGCAGGGCCTCAACGACCGTCTCGACCGCGTCGTCGACTCCGTGCTCTGTCTCTCCAAGGTGCATATCGACGAGACCATGTGCGCGGCCCTCGAGGAGAAGTACCTGCTTGAGGACCTCAAGGACAAGGAGATGCAGAAGGCCTGGATTGAGGATTATCTTCGTAAGAAGACTGAGGAGGAGATGGCTCGGATGAAGGAGGAGAAGGAAGAAGAGGAAGAGGATGATGATGAGGAGGATGAGATGAATGTGGATGATCTTGACTAACTCTACGAGTGAGTCGTTGAGATCGTCCCTCTCTCTCGATGATCTTCGTGCTTGTTTACATGGGTAAAGGGTTACCCTTGCTACACTTGCCACTTGCTATGGGATACAGTTACGGAAAGGTTCACAAGATGTATGTGAGAAAACATCTACGCACACAGATATTCGCCCCTCTTCACTAGGCTGAGCTAGGAGTACACGGAATTTCGCAATCAATCAATCAATTCGCTAAAACTACAAGTTTTCCTCTACCGTAGGTTTAGGTCTCTTCGAAGGTCCCTCATGACTTTCCCGTCTGGGTCGTTTTCCCGCGGTCCTGCTGACGGGGACATTTTCTAATTTTGCCAATGCAGCAACTAAGCGACGGCGCGCAGCTATTTCCCGTCTGCTGCTATCGGCGTCGGGTTGGTAGAATTGTCTGACGATGGACACGGTGGCGTGGTAGCATTCGTAGAGGAGGATGCGTGTTGACGCGTTTGCGGGGTCTTCTATCATGTCGTCGTCGTCCTCGGGTTTGAATTTTGAGCCGTAGAATCCATGCTCAAACTCGGGTGGTGCGTGTGGGAATATGGTTGCGAAGAGGGGATCGCCGAAGATGCAGTTACTCCAGTCTCGCAGGCCTGTGATACGGATGTCTGGTGTGTCTTTTTCGTCGGGACTTTCGCATGTATCGTTTGAGCCGGTCCTCTTTTCCGTATTTTGAATATTTGTCTCACGACTTTGCTCTTTTCGTCCCTTAGATGAGTCCACTCTCGATACGAGCACGTTGTCATCCTCGCCAGCATCATATACGACTAACCGTGGCGTCGTAACGGCATCAAGTAAGTGACCGTACTTATGAAAGGTCGCCCTGACCAACTCATAACTCATCATGACAGCCAGGTCCTCGCCATCCCTGAGTATGCCTTCTAGAAGCACATGGAATGTTTTCCTCCAGCTGTCTGCGCCGTCAAAGTCTAGTTCATGTTTTCGGTCAGGCCCCCGAGAAGCGCCAGGGGTTTGAGGCTGCCCTAGCACCGTCACTGGTATCCCAAAACTTCCGTTTGGTGAGGTGATGTTGGCGATTTGTCGTATCAACTGGCCCTTTTGGAAGCCTATGGAAGCCTGTTCCGCTGGGGTTAAGGATTCTTCTAGACTGGATAGAACGTCACCCGGTGTTGGCTGGGATAGATTGAAGGTTGAGTCCGTTGCGATGGATATGGGAGAATGTTTTAATAAAGTCGGGAGGTAGGTGAGTAATTGGTCTCTGAGATGAGACGAGATGTCTGAATCAGAGCTTTGACTCCAGGCCGCTGGTGAGCTCGTTCCATGGAGGTGCTTCTCATCAAGATATCCCGTGCCTCTCTCTTCCAGTTGAGGGGCATCTCTGATCAACCACTGAAGCAAAGTTGCTTCCGATTGCAGAAGCCATTGTTCAGACCGAAGCAATCTGGGAGACGGCGGTGACAAGGTCAATAATAGGTTTCTGCCATCAACCAGTTTCACCCTGAAAGACTTCAAAAGGCGTTTCGAAGGTAATTTGGTGATGGCTTCAACTTTTATGCCAGGGACGGTGCTCTCTACGATGGCCCGAGCAAGATCCATGGGCCGAGGCCGGGTCATCTGTGTGACAGGCGTAGGGGGGCCGGTTTGTGCAACGAGGGATAGGTTGTGAGGAGATGCATGGGACCGTTTCGTGGAACACGGCAGGCTGGCCACGGTCCTTTTAGACTGGAGTGCCTTGGAGAGGCTGCTTGTGGGCTGAGCCGTTGGGAACGTCAAGAAGGCAAGATGGTGGGTTGCGTCGATACCACAATGGTCCGGAGGAGTTGCCGATTCCGTCCCTACGCGTGGGCTTATGAATTGCATGGCAGATTACGTCGCTGTGTGATATATGTTGTAGTAAGACTGCAATGCAAGCTTCGAAATGTATGATATTCGAATGGTCAGATAGCAGAGATGGGGGGAGATCGAATATAACAGATGACTTTATCCCCTTTTCTCTTTCTTATCCTTCGTAAGAATGCCTGTGTGTTGATCTGGTTAGAAACGAATCTTCTTTTCCTTATAAGTGTTTATTCTCTCCTTAGACTTGGAATTGGTCGTCTGAGACGCGGACAGTTGACATGTCAGAGTCGCTTTGGGCAACTCGCTGATGCAGTCAAGTGTGGAGATGAGACTAATAGGTGACCAGATCCGAAGAAGCTATCCACCAGTTATGCCAATCTTGTCGGACAATAGCTAGAACCAGCATTTCGACCGGCGAAACACTTATAATGCGAATGAATGACCAGACAGGCAGGACAACACGCAAGGCCCCTTGGGCTAATGCAAAAAATTCGCTAGAACAGAATCTACCGCAGGTGGATTCGCGAACAGCCGTTGCTGACTTGGTAAATCCGTGTACTATTCCTTTGGGTAGGAATTCCTTTCGAATGGGGCCCAGGCGGCGTAGATTCGTTTGTTCGACGAATAGGGTGCGGCGACGTGATAGATGAGTGCCAGCTTTCCCAAATAATTGAGATGCAGAACTTTATCAGTATACGAGCACCCTTGCTCGCTTATTACAAGAGCGAATAAAGGGCTAGAGAGGAGCCAAGACGTTTGCTTGTCCACGATGGACGGACTAGTAACGAAAGCCGGCACGAATGGCGAGCCCGGGGCCTGTCGTCAACTCAGTACCCACATTCTACACTCATCTAGGTAGTATGTCAATGGAAGCCGCAGTTGGGGTAGGCAAGGGAGACTAAACGCAGCCAACAACTAGAGACTAGACGGCGATTCGCAAAAAGAAGCGAGTCAGCCAGCCAGATTAGGTGAGTTGGCCATGAGCCCACCGCCGTGGATAGTTTCGGTAAGGCGATCACATCAATGGCATAATCTCGTGAGAAATAAACGGCCTCGCTAAGACGCCAAAGGAAAAGTTCTGGAAAGGCGAGCAATTTCGGTGGAACCAGTAGACCGGAGCGATGCTGTACTATGGTGGAATAGCAGCTCAGCTCTCACCAAAGTACACGCGGCAGTTCGGGATCTCCCATCCTGTATACGCTGATACAGGCACCGTGCCACTTGGCGCACGTCTCCGCAAAGATCTACTAGTAAGATGGTCAGTGAGGCAGCTGTATTCCATACACCGGTGAGCCGTGAGTTGTGACATAGGCAGACACATGGTGACCGCCATTCGACGCGATGAGAGATGGAGTCGAGATGACGTTTTGCGAAGCGGGTGGTCTAAGAAGACAGAAGCGTCAATGATTGGGCCAAGAGAAGCGAGCGTGCATGCGAAGATAACTGCGTCGGTCAGCAAAAGCAGTCCGAGCCACTGCTGAAGGCGATGGAGATGGAATCCCCATGCTCACTCGCTGCTAGCTGGTGAGCGCTACGGAATACACAGGTGAGAAGCTGAGTGTTTAAAGGGGGATTTAAATAATCAAAGAAATACGATCACAGTACAAACTCGAGAACTTCATAATGATATCTTCTTCTCATTCTCTGCCAGGATCCGAGCCTCGAAACCGGTCTACCTACTTGGTCTGTGGCCGCGATGTGAGGTGCTCGATGCGGATGATCGACGAGAGAGACGGCTTAGCTAAGACTAATTGGCTAAAGTACGAGTACGGAATACGGAGAACATAGGGGGGAATAGAGAAGCCAAGGTTGTTAGTGGGATGGGGTAGGTAGTCGAGCGTATGCTGTCAGAAAAAGGGCGATGTACTCCGTATCCTGATTCAAGAGTCAACAAGTCGAAAGAAGAGAAGAGAAGAGCAGATTGGAGCGGCTGGGATGTGAATGATGGTTGCATCGGGAAGCGAGTCGGGAATTTTATGATTGGCTGGCCGTAAGCGAAAATGACCAAATTGGTCGCAGCTCCCGAGAGCGTTAGATTTGCCAAGGACGCGGAAGCAGCGATGGTGGGTCATCGATCAGTACCCAACAGGACGGTACGGTCTACGGGATTGATATCGGTAGTTCACGAGGAATCTCTCGTTTTCTAACCTGTGTGTATATTGATTCTGCTTTCTGCTCTTGGCAACTTGTCAGTCTATTGATTTGTATGATTTTCTTTGAGGCAGTGCATTCATTCATTCATTCTTGACTGTACAGTAGACAGAAGAAAACCACGTGATGACGATAGTGGAGAACGATTACATAATGTCTCCAGCTAATCCTGGTTTGGAGTAGCGCTGCTGCCCCACCTGCCCACGCCCCACTAGGAAGGTGACCATGGCTGTCCATTCTCATCTCGAGTCGCATCGCATTCATCGACCATCCTTCACCACTACGTCGTCCTCACACCACCGTATGGATCGGCAGGTAAAGGAGTTACATCTGCGAGACCGTCTTACTTTCTACTACTGCATTACTATTTGAAAGTCCATTTGTGTGAGGCGACCGAACGCCTGGAAAACATGTACGGGTCACACCATGGGATCTCCGATGCATCGTTCCGCCGTGAGAGTCAAGATAACGTACGTTGTTCCGGCTCGGAAATCCGAGTTCTGCTCAGAACTCCGTGGTTTGGCTTACGGTAGACTTCCCAAGACAAGACAACATGCTCCTTGTATTCCGCATCAGCGCTAATAACTACCTCCTATGTAACTACTGCCTGCCGACATTATGCGGAGTACGATACACGTACGGAGTACATTCCTTCGGCACCCATGGTGGGTAGCCAATGGAGTATCCCCTATTCCAGATGCCCAGTCGCAATGGTTGCAACCCAGGGGTTCGTCTGGAGTCTCGCCAAATTTATCGGAATGAGGCTTAGTGCGTTGCAACAACGTTCCGTTTTGAGCCTCATAATCCACGACTGAGACGGCATGGGACCTGGCGACGCCATAACCAGGCTCGCCGCTCCAGGCAAGTTTCAGCCCCTTTTATGCGCCTACTTTGTGGCGCCGATCCCCCTCAGACATGACAACATGGATGAGAGTGGCAGTATCTATGGCTGAAGAGCCGATATGCATGTTCATCTATTGATGCGTGGGATTGTTGGGGCGAGTCGGAGGAAACCCCTAAGCAGTGACAGTTGTTGGCTGGCTATCGATCTATAACATGAAGCTAAGTGTCTGCTGCATGTTGACAGACGATAATGCACTCTGGGGTGAAGTCACAAGTCTAGATGGCTCGTCAATCTCCAGCTGATATACTCAGACTGCTGGATTGGCTGATCCTAGGCATTACAGACCTTCGATGCTACTGCAGCCAAAGCTTCTTGCGCCATTTTCACGTCCAGCTTCCGTGTTATAACCGAGATGCGAATAGCTAACATGGTCTCGAATGCTAGATAGCGCCTCAGCGTGGACTAATGTCGAGAACGTGCATGACACAACAACTCCAGAAAAAAAAAAACAGAAAAAAACTAGAAACACTTGCATATTGCCAAGAAACTAGAGACAAATCTAAGCAGATCACAAATCATCGAGGCACCTGTCAAATTCACTCGGACTCAAGCTTTATGACGTGGGATACCTGTCCCAACTTCTCTCGGACGGGAAAAATGTCGGGAAGTTAGCTATCCCCACGCGGTTTGACAGCTCCTGGCCGATCCGAACACCATATGACGATGTCGAGACCAGTCATATGTCGGCAATGAAATCGGGCCTTCTAATGCAGTATTACGGAATTTATTTCATCCTGAACTGTTCCGTAACGCCTTCGAGATATCTGCTTCAGCTTGCCATATTCCGTACTCCGTACAAGCTTCGGGTCTTGACAGGAGACAATGATACGAGTTCACATTATAATGAACGACGACCACGCTAGATTCTAGCCTTCGACTCATGAAACAAGCCAATGAGGAAAAGAAGGCCCGAGAATGGGAAAAATCGTACCATAAAAGATCCGCCCATCTCAGCCCCGGAATCGTGGCTCTCTCGTCCACATGGTGAAGAACAACGCCGAGTTCATGCGTGGATGATGGCAACCGTGTTACGACTCACACCTGATCATCATAGGGGACGGGGCTATACCTCGACGTATGCCAACGAATGCCAACGTACGCCAATGCTTCTCTTCTCCTGCTCCACGGAGTAGCTGGTGCACGATGTGTACCTATGTATCGGAGAAGCACCACCAAAGCCAGCCCCCTCCATTTCATGTCCAGCGCCAAGAGCTGAATGTCCCAACGATCGCTTTGCTAGTTGCTACAGACTGGGAGTTGCGCACTTTTTAGTGTGTTTAGATGAGGGTCTAGATACCACCTACTCCGTGCAGTCAACCAAGATAATAAGTCACGCACGCTCCATAGACGCGGGTTTAGGGAGAAACTCTCGTGACTTACGGAACTTTTTGAAACCACTGCACGAGGAGGTCGATAGGGCGCATATGCTTGATAATCCCGACGTATCCAACACAGAGATTTGCAATGCTGACTTATACGGAATAGAGATTCACCGCCCTAGTTCCGCAGGCTCCCCGCCGCATGGAACAGGTCTCGGCATGTTTTACACGAGAAAGACGAGGGTTTCTTCAAATAAATTGGATGGAACTAGATCAACTTCGAATCAGAAAGAAGAACAAGTCTAGTATCATGCTTCCTATCCAGCGTTCACTTTGCCAACCAAGCCAGGCTACACGACAGCCTGACATCTGCATGAAGTCCGGATCTACTACGTACTGTCACGATTCCGAGAAACTTCCGGAGTCCGATCGTTGCCACTATTCATGCCATGTACGGCACTTTTGGCTGCCTTCCACCTATTGGGTGACGTGGGTGATAGGAGTGTGATCATACTGACCCGTGCTTATGAATCACAACTCTTAGAGAGCTTGGCTATCCAGAAGACTTAAACTCCGTACTCTCTCGTGGCTGTTTCAGTTGCACTGTTTCCTTTACACATAAGAGAGGTCTTCCTGTTGCAGGTCGACCAGACTCGCTGCTAGACAGAGCATGATTCGACTTGTCGTTCTCCCCCTAATGGAGATATCATTGCCAACTGAGATACTGAAGACTCGGCGAACTCTCCCTGCTATTAGTGTTATATCTCAAAGAGGAGGTGTGCTCTCAGCTCTGAAAGACTCTGACAGAGACCAATGGGTGGGTTAGGAGTCAAGACTCGATCAAATGTTGGCAGAGATTATTGCCTCAGGTCATGAGTGTCAAAGAGATAAGAAACCCGTATCTGAGTAAAAGTGGTAATCGAATGAAAGTGTTTCTCATATCAGATGTCACGACGCGGTGCCTCCTAGATGCTTTGAACGAAACGGACCTGGATGAATATTTCCTGCCCAGATTGGAGCGCAAACCGGCAGTGACATGTATATGCCGCCAATGACTTTGGTATTGCCAATTGTATGAGATTGACCGTTCTTTAGTCACTGGAAAATACAAAAAACCTCTCCAAAATAATACCACTAGAAGATGATGAACTGAATGAAAGTCGATGTGATGTGTGATGAGGTATCATACTTTGATTCTCTTATACCACCATACATAGGACGAAGGATAGCGCAATCTTAGGCAGTCTCCTGAGCCTTGCTCTCGTCACCTTCAGGTTTCTGCTCGACCTCCTCTGACTTTTGCTCACTGGTCTCGGGCTTCTGTTCCTCAGTCTCAGGCTTCTTCTCATCCTCCTCAGGCTTCTCTTCCTCAGCCTCCGGCTTCTTCTCCTCGGTCTCAGCCGCCGGCTTGTTCTTCCTGAAGCCGCCAGCCTTCTTCGTAGCAGACGTGTACAACTCATGCATGTTGTATCTCTTCATAGCCTCCCAGTCCTTGCCGACAACGCACATGCCGCAGAAGGTCTAACCCTATCGTCAGCGCTGATACAAAACACAAATGATAGAAAAACATACCTGGAAGATCTCTATCACGATGACCTTGTCCGGGTTCTTCAGATCAACCTTATGCTTCTTCGAGATCATACCCGCAATCTGCTCAATCAAAGGCAAGCGCTCAAGCGTATTATGCGCGCGTATCGTCGGCCGAATCGCATACTACTCCCATCAGCATCAACCCACTTCACCCCCTCCCCACCTCGTCAAACTCACCGTACAAGCCTCCCCCTCCGTCTTCTCCTCCCCCTCGAGCAAGAAATGCCCCTTCAACACCTTCGCCGCAAGCTCCGCAACCCCCTTCTCCGTCGCCTTCCCAGACATCGTGACAGGCGTAAGCTTATTCAAAAACCGCGAGCGCCACATACTCTTATCCGTCGCGCGCGCCGCGTCCTCGCAGATAGCGCGCACGAGCACGAGCGGATCGACGGGCGCCCGCGTGCGCATGAAGAGCACGCAGTCGATGTCGACGCGGATGAGGTCGAAGGGGGCGTCCGTGGCCTTTTTCTTGTTTTCAGCCTGTTGGTTGAGAGCAGCGACTTCGCGCTCGATGGCCGCGTCGATGTCTTCGTCGTCGGCGCCGCCTTCGGGGACTTCGTCTGCGGGGGTGATGTTGAAGAGTTTTTTGCCGTACTGTTTCCAACCATTTAAGTAAATGATTTTGTGAGATAGGGGAAAGAGGGATATACCTCCTCGCAAAGCGCTACGATCTCATCGGCCGCCTTCATCTCCTTGTGTCGCTGACACGTGATCCAGAAGCCTGCGTCACCGAGCTCCAGGCTTCGGCCCTTGAGGGCTTCGACCTTGGCCTTGTGGCTGGGCGTCATCCATCTACCTTGACTACCGCCCTGATATTCGTTGTGATGTTAGTTTATGTGTATGTGAATGAGATTGATGGGATGAGATGAGTAAGGCGCACCTTGCTGCGCTTCGCGCCGGAGCGTGCGTCGTCGCCGTCGTGCTTTCTTTTAGTGTTGTCCATTTTTGCGGTAAGTCAATTGAGTGTTCTTTACTGACAGGTACTTAAGTATTATAGATTGGAGGAGAGGAAGTGTGAGGTGAGTCTGCTGTTGTATGAGATAACCGAAGCAGGCTCGGTTCAGCTGGATTAAGTTTGCGGGTTTCGCGACGTCGTTGCACAGTGACTTGTATGGAGGTCCATTGATGCAGACGTGACAAAATTCAAATCCGTACTTCCCCACTTCGTTGATTTTACCTGACAAGCTACCATTAACGCAGTGTCCCAAAACAACACTCAGCCCGTAAAATTCAACCTTTTACTCCCTCTCAACAACGCCTGCCTTCTACACATTCTTAATTGAGTATAAACATTAAGCGCAATCGTTAAAAGCTATTATTACAACATTTCGCAGTTTTTATAATATGTCGTATTAAGTAAAAACTTTGTTGACGTGAACTAGTCTTAATAAAACGTAGGGGTCCTTAATCGGTAAATATAGGCAACACCAGTGGTCTTAAGTGGTTACTTTAGTGCGATGAATTGAATTTACACGCCGAACCAACTTATTTATGCTGTATACAGATTTTTGGACACCGCGCAATCAGAACATTTCAATTCCGTGATTTTCTCTTATACAAGTAGACTTAAAATGTCATTTTATACACCGTTCGAAAAGTTAGAAGTCGTGTAGGCATGTATTTCGTTTGTTGCGCAGGTGTTGTTGATTTACTGCTGTTCGGAAGGGCGAAATCAAGAAAGTAGAAAAGTAGGAATTTTAATTTTGTCACGTCTGCATCAATGGAGCACCGTCGACTTGGTCTGTGCGCAAACGGCCGGGATTGTGACGTCGCCGCATCAAGCTGGAGGTGCAGAATGAGAATATCATCAATTAATATAGTATCAAAGGTTGAGGAATCTTTTTAATGAATCAATTGACGATATGTCAATCTGGGAATTTGTTTTTGAGGATTTTATAATTTGTTGAGTTTCATAGACATGAATGCGTTGTTCTGGGCATCCGTCTCAAGCTCATCAACACAACCTCACTCACAGCGAAAACACCCGAATACCCCTGAGCAAGCCGAAGCAGCAACATATATGCAGATATTCGGGACGATAGATATACATACACGCTCTACAGAACCCCAGACCCCTTTTATATCTAAAGAAACATGCACCCCCCCTCATATACCCATTTTACCCATCCCTCTAATGCTTGGAACCCCCGGACTCCAATAAACCCCTTTAACCCTCCCGTTCCTCTTCTTCTTCATAGATCTTCACTCTATCCGAATACGCCTGGATATCACTGACAAGGAAATCCTCTATTTCATCACCCCTGCCCGCTGCGACTTGCAACAACAACTCATTCAGATTCTGTCGACCCAGGATATCGACGTGGTCGGCCGTATTCGGTCCACCGCGGGGATTGAACCGGTCTGGCTCGTGCGGCATCTCGATGACTGTGACTTTCGCGCCGGCCGGATTATACCTATTGATATGCCATCCCTTCGTGCACATATATCCCGTACTCAGGAGACTGACCGTGCCGTCACCTTCACCCATAACAACGCCGTGATCGATCTCGTCAACAATTAAGCTCGTATCAATGGTGATGTTGAGCTTCCAGGGAGGACCGGGGGGTCGGTAGTAGTACCCCCGCTCAGTCGGCTTTCCTACGCCATAAAAGCAGAAAACCTTCAAATTGGGCGCAAGAGGAAGTCGTGTCTCCAACGGGTTCACCCACTTATTCGGCTTCTTCTCGTTGGCCTCGACCTCATCTTTCGTGTGCGCTACCCCATGGGAGTAACTCCGAAGGATATGATCCCGGTACCAGTCCTCGGTCGAATCCAGCAGATAATCCATGGCCTTCGACATGGTGAAGTTGGTCTCGGGAGTCGTCCAGTTTCCGGCGGCCCGGAAATTGAGGAATGCGCCAAAAGACTGCGACTGACCGGGCCTATCATCAGGCGCCCAGGTTAAATTCCCCCAAACAGCTTCTCCGCCGAGGGGAAGCATAGACGAGATACCCGGCATAGCGCGGAAAATCTCCACGCGCTCCTCTCTATTCAGGAACCTCTCGAGACCGTAAACAGCGAAAGCATTCAGCTGCGCCGTATCGCGCATCTCGCCCGACAGAACCGCCGTCACGGCTTTCGCCGCGCCAAGCATACAGCCGCTGATATTAATCCACGCCTCAACATGGCGCTCGACCCAATCATCGCCACCTTTACCACCAAGCTCTGAGGCAACCCAGTGGAAGAAGTAGAACGTGACCTGGGAGCCCATACTATGCGACGCAAGAACGACCTTCTTCCCGGAGATCGCATGCGCCACCTCGATATGGTTCTTCAACCTCGTAAAATACTGATCGCGGATCTCGAGGTTCTCGTAGGATAAGCGCCAATCGTACGCCGCCGTGAACGCATTCGTCGGATCGTAGCCCAGCGATGCTAGGTTCTCGAAGATCTTGCTCCAGATCCAGTATCCCGTGATGAAGAAATCCGTCGCATCGAAACCCTGCGCGGCGCGTAATTTCAGTCCCGGCGGATCCAGTCCTGTCTTTCGATCGAGCATAATATGCTGCTTCCACACCTCCTTATCAGACAACAACGCCCTCATCATCGTCCAGCTTCCCCATAACCGTTTGCGAAAATACGGGCGCGAGATATTGCTCGTTCCCCAGGACTCGAGACCCGTCGAGATAACACCGGGGACCATAATGATCGGATGGTGGGCCGTCAGGCCCTCGGCGCGCGCTTTTACGCCGACGGAGAACGCGTCGGAACTATCGAGTAATTCGCGATGTACCTTTACCAACACAACAACATGTCAGTTTAACTCTCGTCTGTTATTCGTTTTCTGAACGCACCACGAGATCCTTCAAGTCCGCCACGAGACCAGCGGGCAAGACGTCGAAGAAACTATCCATACTCAGCTCTCCGAGCTCGGGGAATTCTATCAGGTCATTGCTGCGGGCGAGGAAACCGGCCCCAATGAGTCCGAAGAGAATTCCCAGTAGGAATATGAATGTGTTCCTCCGCTTCCGCGTCGGCGGTTTCTGGTAGGCCGTGACTATCTTCACATTCTCGGTCGAGGATGTCGAGACTTCTGTTTGTGATTTGTCGGCGGCGGTGGTGGTGGTGGTGGCCGCGGGTTGCGGTTCGGAGGCGGCGCCGACGGGGCGGCGACGGAGTTCGGAGGCCATGGTGCTTCGTTATGCGACTCTACATGACACGAAACCTCGTGTTTGTTAGAGTCGGTTTCGCTATGTCGATCTATTTAAGGGATCGGCGAGGAGGTGAGTGAGCAAAAGAAAAGAAAGCAAGCAAGCAATTCGACAAGACGCCACACAGTTTCTATGGGAGAGTGAGGGAGCAGTAGACGTGGGATTCGGCGAGCATTGATGATGGTTGCATCCCTCAATTCCTCGATGCGATGCTAAACAGCTAGTTTGTGTGGCAGAGCGTACCTGAAAGAGAGGGCGACTTGCCGATTATCGAAGCTGAAACCTGGTTCTCGGTTGCCCGCGGGACAAAAACTGACGTCAACTCCGTGTACGGTCGTAACGGTCGTAACGAGCAGGAGCGACCTTGGTCTGAATAGGCATAGGGCAACGTCGTGCAAAGAGCTGAGAGCTTCAGCTGTTGCCCCTGCCTATTCCCGTTAATTGCTAGAATTGATGTGTACGGAATACTTCTCAATAACAGTCGCCTTCCGTCAGCTCACAAGTCACCTTTTCTTGGTGCCTGTCAGCGTTCAACGGCGTTGCGCCCAAAGCGTTCGGTTTGGGTTCGTGATGGGTCGGGCCCCTCTTGCATTCCATCCTATCCTGACCGCCACCAATCGACGTGAACCCTGCAGCTGATCCACAGCTATGCCACGGACCAATCACATGCATCTCCACGAGCTCCATCCGAGCTGCTCTAGCGCACAAAGCATGTGAAAGTGGAGCACAACGAGGGAGGTACAAGGTACTTGCACTAATTGGGCCCGGACGAAAGCAGAGAGGTGGGGCCGACACGAGTTGGTAGGGAACAGCTTCCTAGAGTGCGTGCTTATTCTTATTCAATGGGGTCATTTGGTCTTTCCAGGCGGGCATTCCCATCCCATCCCCGTTCTGCCGGACAACAATCCATTCCAATTATCGAACCACTTCTCGAATCCCCTCCCTCCCTCTCAACATTGAGCATCAACCCCGACAACAGACCGGAGCTGGAGCTGGAATCCCAACAAGCGGCCTAACCATCAACCATTCTCATCATCATCCTTACCTCGCCGTCCATGCTACTAGTATGGCTGTAGAAATAGCCAAGTCCGTTGAACCCCTCGGGGAGCTCCGGTACCTCCAGTACGAACACTCCCTCGAGGCGGAATACCTGCCCGCCATCCGGGCCCTGATATCCAAGGACCTCAGCGAGCCCTACAGCATCTACGTCTATCGGTATTTCCTATACCAATGGGCGCATCTGTGTTTTATGGTGAGTCCTGCTCGTCAATTGCAACACACCTTGCCTCCCTTCTTCCGGAACTCCGAGCTAACCGCCCCCCTTTCTCCGTCCAGGCATTGAATCCCATAGATAACTCCCTCCTAGGCGTCATCATCTGCAAGCTCGAACACCATGCCTCGCAATCGCCCCCGACACACAGAGGCTACATAGCCATGCTAGCCGTATCCGCCGCGTTCCGCGGGAACGGCATCGCGACAGCGCTCGTGCAGAAGGCCATTGACGCCATGGCGAGTCGCCATGCCGACGAGATCGTACTAGAGACCGAGGAGACAAACATACCCGCCATGCGGCTGTACGAGCGACTGGGCTTCCTACGATCTAAGAAGCTCCATCGGTATTATTTGAACGGCAATAGCGCCTACCGGCTCGTCTTGATGTTGAAGCCCGCAGATCCCGACAGGCAGCGGGTTCTATTCTGAGCGCTCGGAAGAAGGCGTCAGAGGGGGCACGTCGGGAGAAGTTGTCAGATCGCGATGCGGTGGTAGAGATGTCGGCAGGAAATCAGTCCCGCTTCTACGAGTTCGTTCGGGTAACGTTAGGCGTTGAGGGGAGCAGCACGAGCGCGCGCAAAAAAGCTACATAAGCATGTGGCATGTTATGACTAGTCACTTGGCGTTGAGGACGCTCTCAGGCATACTTCTCCTGTTCATTGCATAGTCAGGATCATGCATTGGGTGGCGTTCGAAATATGGCAGCTCCAAAAGTCCAGTGTCTGCTTTTTGTTTTCTTTTTTTTCTTTCTTCCTTCGTTCATTCATTCCTTTCTTTCTTTCTAAATTGAGCTACGAGGCATGACATCGGGGGTGTCCTCTGCAACACCGCATCTGGTCTCATTATTTAGGTACGACGAGTCACACTACCTAAATCACAGACGATACGTATCACCAACCCATTCGAATACTCTTAGGAAACCTCGCAACTGGTGAAGTGATACCCCTCTTTCCCAAGTCCTTCTCCTGCTCGTGCCATGCCCAACTGAAGGTTACCGTCGCCTCCTATTCTTCTTGCCCAGAATAATCGATGATGGGTTGTAGCTGTGTACAGAAGCCTTCATAGACCAAGGGTTCTTGCTCGTGATACCCAAATAGGTGAAAATATCTAATTCAATTGATCAGTTCTAGGACCTCGCGTAAATGGGAAGTGTGCTGACCGGGCTTGTAGTAGATTGGCCCGTTTTTCACGAGTCCGAGTTGTTTCAGTTTTCGAGCTACTCGGTAAACGTCATCCACATCAGTATAATCCTCTGTGTAAACACAGATAAGGCGAGAGTCCCTGCGATCGAGATCATCCTGAGGGGCTACTTTGGCACCGATTCCCAGCTCGTTGTTTGCAGTGGCCGTCGCGATGACTCCCCAGACATCGTTGACATCATACACGGGGCAAAAGAGCATCCACTAAGATGGGTTAATCAGTTGACAGCCCACACATAGGCGTGATTCGATGAGTTACCTTGCCGCACGTCACACGATAAGTTTTGCCTAGCTCGAGAATATCCTGAGCGGCCTCGTAGCTTGCTGCCGAAAGCGAGTCGCTGTCCGGGGCCTCCTCACCCTCTCCCGGACGTCTATGCAATTGTTTCAATCTACGTTCGACGAAGCGGGCCTCCAATTGTTCTAATCGCTTTCCTGCCTCGGTCATAAAGGTCGCAAGATCAGCCCCTTCGGTCTCGGGTATTTCATCTTCGCCGCCGGGAATCTTATTAATCATGGATTCGCGTGCGGATACGCGTTTGATGTATGGGTTGGAAATCAGGATCCAGGGGCATGTTGGACTTCTTGGAGTCGTCTCTGGCGGAAGCCGGCTCAGGAAATCGTCAACAGACTCAGTGAGCTGCCATGCATTTGCGCGGCCGTCCCAAGGGTTGTGAAGCTGCGGTGTTTGCTCTGATGCGTCTGGTGTCTGGCGTCTAACCAGGGGACCGGGGGTCGTGGGATCTTGCCACGAATTGTGGACATCGAAAGTCTCGACTCTGCGCTCCAAGTCTTTGACGACATCTTCGTCGCCTGCTGGGAGTCTCATTGTAAGAAGGACTGTTAGAAAACGGACGGTATGGACTTCGACATACCGTAGAAATCCGATTCTCCGTCACTCATCTTGTTCCGATTCGATCCTGATAGCATGCGTCTGCTCGAGATGAGTTGAGCCCGGACTGGCAAACGGACCCAAATGGGACTACGCCCGATACGAGCCAAGCTTCGCATCATCATCATGGCCGAGGGGTTGTTCCTTAAATAGGTCGGTAGGTTAGTTAAAGGGCAAGTGGCGGACGTATCGTACCCAGGCTTGACTCCTACAGGCCAATGCGGAATACGTAAAGATTCACCGGTCTCCTTTCCTATTGGTAAAGACTAAGTTGGTGGTGTAGAGACGCAGTCAACATGAAAAGCTCCAATCAGATGTTTGTTGTAGTGGTTAGATACTTCGAGGCGATGATCACGTCGATGAATCTCAGCATGCTAGACGGAAATGGTCGTCGCGGTTGCTTGCGGGGAAGCGTTCGTTGCTCTTGCCTGCCGCGTCGCACGGCTGCTGCCCAACTTCCTTCCGTGTAATTACCGTATAAATCACAATCCGTTGATTGGACTGCACAGCTGAAACGGACATCGGCCGGAACAACCACGATGATACTGTCGTCTACAATGGAACGGAAAGAGGGCCGAATATGTGCGTGTTGCCGCCAACTGCATTTGTTTCCTACATGGATGACTGTTGTTTACATCTCCGCAGCTGATCTACAAGTAGTAGCAGGTACCTATGTTTGATGCTGTATGCGGTATTCCGTACACGTACTCTGTTACGGTCATTCTTCCGTGTGTGTTCCGTATTCCGTACGTAATGTTCTGTACGAGAACGACATCGCGGAAGTTGCGAAATCGCGACCCGACGTCGTGCAACCTTAACAAGAAGGCGAGAGATTACATAAATGGCTGCGACTGCGACGGCGCTAATTACATAGCGGGGAAGCTCCCGGTGGATAGCTGCCTTAGCTCCGGTCGGGTCGCATTTTTCCCGTCTGATTGATCCGCGAACCAATCCAATCCTCGAATTGCACCACCCTTCTGGGATTTACTTGCACCCTTCTACCCTTATCATCGTCTCTCATGCAGGAAATGGAGACCAACAATGAAGCAATCGTCTCTGCGCGGTCTTTGATCTTAGATCTCCCGCCGAGTTGTATCGAGTTCTGTCCTGCTCATCATGATTACTTTGTTGTCGGCACCTATAACCTGCAAAAGGAAGAGCCAACCGAAGTCGATCGCGATGCTTCTTCTGACGATGAGGACTCTCATACAGCCGTAAAGAAACCCCAGAACCGGAACGGTAGTCTCGTGGTCTTCCGCCTCGGTGAAAAAGTCGACGATATGTGAGCCTGGTGTTCCTCTCTTTCTTATCCTTGCTTTCCATGAGACTCTATCCCTGACAAGTGTCATTCCGATTGCCCAGATCATGTTTGCAGACCGTCTCCTATCCGTCGGCCCTGCTTGACCTGCATTTCCACCCTCATCCAGACAAACATGACGTCTTGGCCACTGTATCGAGCACAGGAACGCTCTCTTTCTTCCGGCTCTCACCCCTCCAGCTGCCATCTGCGCCGCTGGTCGAGTTGGCTACTCACAGGCCACTCGGAGATGATGAATCCGTACTATTACTATCATGTGCATGGCATCCAAGCCTGTCCAATCTCCTCGCAATCACCACATCGGACTATCAAGTCCACATTCTGCGTGTAGATGAATCATGGAATGTCCATTCAACCTCGTCTTCCCCAATTCTATCACACACGTTGGAGGCCTGGACGGTGGCATTCTCGCCACTTCTAACTGACTCCCAAGGTGCCGCGGATGATTCCATGCCAGAAGCCGCATGCGAGGTTGCGATATATTCAGGGGGTGACGATTCGAAGCTGCTTAGTACAACATGCTTCTATAACAGTGAAGGGGCTAGCAAGCCAGAGACTGACGACGATCTCATTACTGCCTATTATCCCACGATCACGGTCAAGGGCCACACAGCAGGCGTAACTGCCATACTGCCCCTTTCTCTGACATATTCAGTCGGATCCAGGCTAGTTGTCACTGGCAGCTATGATGATACCATCAGGGTTTACTCGATCCACCCCCAGATTGGAGGTGTCATGCTCCAGCCTCCGAAGTTGATTGCCGAAGAGAATCTCGGTGGTGGTGTTTGGAGACTGAAACTGATCAAACTCGAGACGCCAACAGCCGAGGGTGCTGCAAACTGGTCGGCATTGATTCTGGCTTCCTGTATGCATGCCGGAAGCCGTGTCCTCGAGATCACAGGCGACGACAGCGGTTCCTGCCAAATCAACGTGCTTGGGCGATTCGAGGAGCATAAAAGCATGAATTACGGCAGTGATTTCCAACCTGGAACCGGGATTGATGGACGGCCGCTTCGCTGTGTGTCTACTAGTTTTTACGACAGACTGCTGTGCGTATGGACGTTTTAATAGACAGAGAGGAGTGTTACATCACCAGCCTCACTCATATGGGGAGGCCACAAGACGATGTTCTAGACAGGATACCAAAAATAGGACTCAATGGATCATTCAGTTATTCCACCTGTTGCAACCTGACCTATTCATCACACTACCTACAGCATACCTACATATCCTGTAGCGAGACAAGGCCATCAAACAAACAAATGAATCACACTCACTCCATAAACACGGGACTTACAGATGCATTACTTATTATTGCATCTATTTCCGGATTTGTGCCACTCTATTTCGGAGGGTCAGTGGTTACCAGGTAATGGTGTCGACCTAGACCATGCTGTATCTGCAGAGGACTGCAGCCGAAGTTCTCGACAGATCACGCGCATGCATGACCCAAACGTCTCGAAACGAGTCTCGACAAATTACGGCAATTTCTCTCCGTTGTGACTCTGGCGAAGGACCCTGGTTATGAAGTCGCTACCTAGCAGACGCGTCGCGTGACTTACACAGATCGTAAATGATGCCGTCAAAAAGACGTGCCTAGACACTGAGGGCACCTGCCGGGTTGGGTTAGTGGCCCGGAGCGTGGTGGGACTTACCGGTTTAGACAGCGCTGGGTGCATGATTACAGCCTCTAAACACGACAGCTAGGCAGGCATTACACCAGTGTGGATACGCCAGCGTAGGGGCCTGTAGCTAATCCGTACAGCGAACAAATCGTGAGCCGTGGTCATTGGTCTCGCTGGTCCAAGCTGGTCCAACTCGACGTTGCCGGGCAGTCAACTAATACCTTACAACACATCATTTCCCCCACCAAATCTTTCGCGACCTTTTCACTTCTTACCCTTCTGCCTCCCGGCTTTATTTAAACCCACTTCGACAAGAGGACACCTGCGCTCCGGGGATTGAACCATCGTGGCCTCGTAATATTTATAAACTTGCTAATTCCTGTGGGCAGTCCGGCAATCCACCCTGCCATCCTCTCGTGTGCACGTCCTTCGATCCCTGCCAGCTCTTCCAGCGCCCATACGTACCACTACGAGCCTGTCCAACTGATGTTACCCACGCCGTCATTCTTTTCTTGATGATTCACATCTGAGACAGAGTACCAGACCTAGGGAGTAGGACGAGTGATACCCGTTGCCCCTCCGACCTCCAACAGCGTCGTTAGTGACCTGCGAACCCTCAACCGCCGCCGCAATGGCTACGCAGCCGATCAATGGCATGATGGAGATGAATGGTGCGACCGTCGACAGCCAGGCCTCAACTGTCCTGCCCAGAATACAAGAGGCTCTGGAGATTGTCTATAACCCGCACTCCTCGAACGACAAGCGCAAAGATGCCCAGTCCTACCTCGAGTCCGTCAAAGACACCCCCGAGGCTCCCACTCACGGCTTCCAGCTAGCCTTGGACAAGAACCAGTCCCCCGTTGTCCGACACTACGCGCTGTCTTTGCTCGAACACGCCATCAAGCACAAATGGGCTACGTACGCGCCGGACCAGGCTCAGGCCCTACGCGAATGGGTACTGCAGCTTTCGCGTGACATTGTGAAAGCTGACCCGGTCTACCTGAGAAATAAAATCGCACAGCTGTGGGTAGAGATCGCCAAGAGAAGTTGGGGCTCCGAATGGATGGATATGGATGGGCTGCTTGTCAATCTATGGCAAGTCCCCGATTCTGCCGCCCACAAGGAATTTGTCTTGGCCATCTTGGAAAATCTGTCCGAAACGATCTTCAGCAGCGATGACATGGTTGTTCAAGTACGCGAGAAGATCCTCAGCCGAGCAGCCGTGGAGATTTACTCGCCTGCTTCCGTGTTGCTCGAGGTTTTCCCCAACCGAGAAGCAGGACCTCAAGTACGCTGCGGAGAGGAAGGTTGGATGGCACGAATCGTCGACCTGCTCCGGCAATGCTTAGCAGGGGACCTCCAGAACAACGAAGACCTGCGGAATTGTGCCCTTCGTTGCTTTTCTGTTCTTTACGCTCTGATGCCGTGGATTATCCCGAGATCAATTGCGAGAACGGGGGCAGTACCTATCATGTGTGAGGGCCTGCGATGCTCTCACATCGAGGTTCAGAAGGTTAGCACCCCATCTGTCTGTCTCCCAGTCTTCATCATAGTCGCTAATGAATGCAGGCATCTCTCGAGGCTTTACATGCCTTGTATTCCCGTGTCAGTTTCCATAGGGACGACTTCACGGAACTCGTGGTGCCGCTATATGATCCTCAGTATGTCACACTGTTTAGGCAGTTATTCGAGTGGTCTGTCACCGACCCTGATGACCTGGACGAGGATAAGTATCAGCTGTGTAAGAAGCTGTCGGAGGTATGCACATGGAATTGCGCTGTTGACTAGACATGCTAACCCATGCCTCAGCTTATATCTTACTTGGGTAATAACCTCGAACGACGCTTCTCATTGCTGCCGACGGATTCGCCTCGAGTCGACTTGATGGGCTTTCTGGAGTTGCTTCTTCTAATTGTCCAAAACCAGAGCCTACTCGTCTCGATTCCGGTACTTGTCTCCTGGTGCCGTATATTAAGTCAACCAAGCTTAGCGCCCAACATTGCAGCGATACCTGCAGTCATCGGACCACTTCTGGAAGTGTGTAGCTCCCGATTGATTCGGTATGAGAGCCTCCCGGAGGATAGCGAGGACCCGACGCTTCGGTTCCTATTTGAGGACACCGACACATACCCTGAGCGACACCTCTTCATCGGGAATTACCGACGTTATGCGTCTCAAGTTATCGAGGCCATTGTTCACCTCAAGGTATCTGATGCTATGCAACATATCCTTGGGCAGACTGAAAATGTTTTAGTTCATCTTTATGACGGGCTGCCCCCTCTTGACGGTGAGATAAATAGGGTTCCATTTCTTGAAGCCCTGCTAACTTCATTCCAGTGGCAAACTATTCAAAAGTATCCCTACCTGTTCTCATGGTCGATGCACGAGCGACAGTCATTGAAGCAGCCTTGAAAGGTTACGGCAAATGGCGGCATCGAGTGGAAAAGGACAAAGCAGATGCAAGTCTATCTTTCCGAGGTCGCTGTCTCCCCTACTAACGAGGAGTAGATGTCAGAACTGAACACCCTCGCCAATAACTTGGAAACATGGTGTAACCGTCTTCTGGAGATGGAATTCAAGGTATGTTTTGGCATTGCCTCGTTCTTAGGACATGCAAATTGACCCATTAGGACCCTCTCATACGGAAACGAATCTTGCAAGTCTTGGTCGCCTTCTCGACTACTGTCCTTGACAAAAACCCGTCTTTCATGCTCAAAGTTCTCGAGCACATACTTGTCACCTGGCCAGCCACAGACCCCGATCACAAGGTATATAGCGATGCTATCAGGGAGCTGCAAGGGGAAAGCATGGTAGAGCTCCAGAGACTTGCAGCCAAAATGCCTGATCATCTCCTGGTAAGCTTTGGTCATCCCTAGGGTGTATTGTACTCTTGCCTGCTAACACAGTCAATAGGATGTCTATGATCAGATTGCCGCAAAAGTCAACGAGATGATTGCCTCCGGCACGTTGGATGACAAACGCCAGATTACTTACCAGACATTCCTATTCACGATTGTGTACGGTCAGGAGATCCTTTCATACGTGAGTAGTTGCTAACATAGTGCTAGTCACCGTTGTCAAAGCCTAGACCACAACACCAAGGTGGAACGGCTCCGAGGATTCATTGAACCAATAAGTGCGCAGTGGCAAGCTGCCCAATTGCAGCAGAGTCTCAGCTCCCATGCCGAATTCTGTGATCTCCTAGCGTTAAACAAGGCTCAAGACTTTGTCATGCGTAATCGGATGCATGAGATTCAAGATTGGGGCTCTGTGCCGCTTGATGAGGAGGGTAAAGCCTTGCAGAATGAACTTGAAGCCCGGCTAGTTGTAAGTTTTGCTTCTCCGTGTCGTGAACTAATAGCTTACACGCGAATAGGCTCTACCTCTGCGTCTGACCAAGTCCTTCCTAACAAGTTCGGTCGATAAGCTCTCGAAGAGCCAAGCGCCTTTCCGAGTTTCTACTACCTTGTGGCAGGATTCCTTCCCCATCATCTTGCCGCAGCTTCTAAAACTCCTCAGGTACGTGTTGATAAAATTGCACGGAGCAGTGTAGTCATTTTTAGCTAACTGTGCAGCTACGCCCATTCTTCTCACTCCCCTGATAACTGGACTGTCCTCCCACCAGAGATGAAGAGTGTCGTCGGCCGGATTATGACAGATCGGTTTTGGCAGTCCGGCATCTCGGAAGGCAGCAAGGACGACTTTTATGCTCGTGTGTTGGATAAGAGACACACACTTGAAGGCCTGGCGTCCACGATCCGCGGATCCATCCGTTTTGTCCGAGAATCATGTTACGCGATTATTTATTGCATGACGCGCCTCGACATGCAGTTCTACGGCTTCGGTGAACTCCCCGTACCGCTAGCTCATGCCCTTCTGTCTGAGGCTTCCGGCCTCTCTGCGCATCAACTCATCAACCTTCTCAACCTGGTCAGGTATCTCGTGGATAACTGTCCGGTCCCCTTGCGAGACCACTTTTTACCGCCCATACTCGAGTCTTGTTTCCGGCAGATGGATGCTAGAGTTAACAATGAATGGGCTCGACTCGACCAACAACAAGTAGTCAAGTCTGCGGGAGACGACTTGACGGAAGAAATGAAAACCGAGAGTATACTTAGACAATTGACATACACGGCCGTAATGCTGGTGGCGGACTTCCTCGACCCCGCTCGGAAGAGTAAGTACGCCGTTCCTCTATCATGTTGTGATGCTGACCTATTGGTTATAGACGTCTCCGACGGCCAGGACGCCGATCTGGAGTTGGATAAGTATCCCTCCTTACGCAATTTCTGTTTGATGCATTCTTCCATTGTGGAGCCTCTTCTCGTCTTCTCCACTCGTGTCATTCAGATGAAGGATACGAGATGCTGCAGTATAATGCTGCGGGTTTTGAAAACGGTTGTCCCTGAGTTCGGTACTCCAGATCTATCTAACCCATCGGCTTCGGGAGCGAACATACGCTATCAACACAACTCCTACATTCCAACGCAGACGGCATCCGTTATCCGCGAGTATATTTCCACCGACATAACTATGGCTTGTGTTACCTCACTTCACGAGCCTTACTTTGTTGAGCAACAAAAGGAATTAGCATCACTCATCGCCACGATCCTGGTGTCCTACAGTCCTGTGAGCTCAAGGGCACGAGATGTACTGGCGTCTCTGCCTAATATGAGAACGGAAGATGTGGACAAGGGTATCGAGTTCATGATGAAAACAAGCCAACGGGGACAACGAGCGGTTGTTCTAGAGTTACTCCGCGAGCTGAAGGGCGTCAGCGTTTCGGAAATGGGGAAGATGACTCAGAGTGTCGCGCCATCACATCGTTCTGCGAGAAGATCGACACGCAGTACGATGGCGCAAGAATTCATGACACAACAGCACAACGGCAGCGGAAGCGCCAATTCAAGAGAGAACGCGGGTGGTGCTAACGGCGGCAACGATTCTGCGCTGGACGGACTGACGGGACTGTTCGAATTATAGGGAATCGACGATACCAGGACGACGGATCGGCCCTGAACCCTCGCTACTCTAGAAGAAATCCTTTGCCCTGAGATGCCTTGATTTCAGAAGGATGAGCAGTTCGATACGGTTATAATATGGTATAGACTAGGAAGCGACGCTTTCTTCTTCGATGCTTATAGTTGAGGGTTGCCTGAGGGATGACAACCAAAGCGACAGCGACATGTGTTTCAGTTGTGCCTACGAGGTACAAGAACCGTTAAATACCCACGGTAGCCCGTATACTAGATAGGGGCCAATGTATAAACATGACGACCTAAAGTGCCGTGTGCTTGACAACGTTGAAGTCAGTACCTACTAGAGACCATTCCGTACAGTATCCCGTGCGAGAGGCGAGATTGTTGTTTGTGTCTTGGATTCCTCCGCAATCGTATTCCGGATGCTAGCTGTGATGTAGGACGGTACTTCCAGTCCTCGTACACTACCGCGCGATTATCAACGGGATACGCCCATCTCCGCGGCAGCTGTTCCTGCCGTCGTCCGACCGTCGGTCGTGTCCCGTATCTGCCACTGTATTGACGGTGGGGCGTAGAAAAGGGGCAACCGGCGTAGCGTCGGCATAAGTGGAGGAGCAGTGGGGGGGACGATGCAGGCGGCACGTGGCCCATGTATGTACTCCGTACCTACTTTGTACCGACTCCGTGCATAAATGTAGTTACCAGTACAATTCAGGCATGGTTAGCGCATAACTAACATGTACCTCCCCCACTATCTTCGCTGCGGTTTGCTTGTTTGTGGTCGCGAGACGAAGCTAACACGTGCAACTAATTCGGGCTTCCAGAACCAGAACCAGAACCACGAACCAGAGGACATCCAATCCATCACACTACCGCCTCTTGCCTTTCCACGATCCATTCCTGTTGCTTGTTCCTTCCCTTCCATCGTCGCCCACGACAGCAGCAAAGTGCATATGCGCAGCACTCATTCTCCGTAATGAAGTCGCTAGTCCACCGCGTTGGCCAACTCTTCTCCCCGTCTTCTTGTCTTTCCCGCTTGCAACAACACTATGGCTGATCCGAACCGCGAGCCCGCCGTCATAGAGAATGAGGAGCAGCTCTGGCATGGTGCGTGTGTTTACTAATTTAGCCTAAATCCGACCACCCTTGACTCTTGAGCCCTTTTCCCCTCCGTGCGCTATGGCTCGCCTACTGCTTACTCGGACTAACCCGGTTGCTCGATCCCAGAGGTTTCCAACGTGGTTTGCACGACTTACGCCACGCACGCCTATGAATCCATCGACGATGCCCTGCGCACATGGCTGTCCCTTGCCTCGCGATGTCGTGCCGACTTGGGGCTATCCGAAGACGATGTAGCCGCTTGCTCGCAGTACCTCTTGCAGGGCAGCCTCTTTGTCGCCAATTCCGATTACGTGCGAACACAGATCATTTACAGCTTATTGCAAGATGACGACGCCGCCCACTTGTATGCCATCGCCAGTTTTTTGCTGCTCGATGGCAGGGAAAACGAGGCGACGTTTCAGAAGATGATCGATGAGAGCTGCTTTCACCGCCTCATGGAGCTCATCAACACTCACAAAGACGACGATCCCGCCTTACACCGACTCCTTCTCGAGCTCATATACGAGATGTCACGCATCCAAAAGTTGCGCCTCGAGGACCTCATGCATATTGATGATGACTTCGTCCAATATCTGTTTCAACTTGTACAGAACTTCTCGGACGAGGGCCTTGACTCGTATCACTATCCCATCATTCGAGTCCTCGTACGTGTGAAGCCATATCCCCAGATTTTCGAATGCGCATGACTTACATTGAGAATAGTTAGTTCTAAATGAACAGTACATGGTCGCCTCCGCCGCGGCAGTCTCTGATCCCGACTCGCCAACGACTCACCTGACGAACCGAGTCGTCAAGTGTTTGGGTCTGCATGGAACGACGCTTTATCGCACGTTTGGCGAAAACCTCATACTCCTTCTAAATCGCGAGACCGAAACGTCGATGCAATTACTAATACTCAAGCTACTTTATCTCCTCTTCACGACAAAGGCGACTTACGAATACTTCTACAAAAATGACTTACACGTCCTCCTCGATGTCATCATCCGTAATCTATTGGATCTTCCAAATGAGCTGATGGCTTTGCGGCATACGTATCTCCGAGTGCTATATCCGCTTCTTGCGCATACACCGCTTAATCAACCTCCGCATTACAAGAAGGAGGAAATACAGAGGGTCATGACGCTATTGTCGGACACGGGAAATGCGCATTTTGAAGCTGCAGATGAGACGACTCTGCGACTTGTTGATCGCGTTTCCAGTGTTGGCTGGCTTGCGGATGATGCGTGTGAAGCAGGAGAGGTGTCTCACAAATTCCTCGGCATCAGTCTCTCACCCACGGAAGTCTCGAGTAACGTTAGTGTCGTTGACGTGGCGGAAGTGACTGAGAAGCCGGGGGTTCAGACGCCGAGTCGCAAAGCAGATGGCGCAGTTGAGTCGGACGCGACGATCACGGAAGTGAAGACAGTCGATGCAAGCCGGCCACCGCCTGTGCCGAGTCGGTCGAAGAAGCCGCCTCCACAAGTACCAAAACACCGGCATGGTAACCCATGCGTACCTACGATTCAACACTCAAACTTGAAGGGGAGCGGAATCCAGCATGGAAATGGGGTTCCGATTAAGAAGATACCGCCCAAGGCTCCGCCACCACGACGCAGGGGCAAGGTGAACGCGGTGGCGCCAGTTCCGGGAGAGAGTGGTTCATTGTCCTGATACGGCTGGGCTGTAGAAGGCAATATGTCTGATGATTAAACGACACGACATGGCGAGTGTACTTTTTGAACTAAATCCGCGATAGAAAGCGTTTCTTTCGTTGAGACGGAAAAGTTATACCCCTACCTTTTACGATAGATGCGGGGAGAAAGATCAGAATTGCCAGCACATCCTTATGATGGGTGAAGAAGAAAGAGAGAGAGAGGGGAGAGGACGTATCAATGCTAACAGATAATGTCTTGAGGCATAAAGTGCGATGGGTTGCATTTACATGAGAGCATGGCGTCAAGAGGGTATTCGGGGTTCTTGCTGGAGGAGGCGAGATAATCAGTCGGTCAGTGAATCAGATGAGCAACGAGACGAGACTTGTTTGCTTGGGATGTGTGTTTGGGGCGAGCAAGAGGCTTACTCTTTCCCCTTTCTTTTTTTTCTTTCTCTTCTCTTGAGCTACGTATTACTGCTGTTGTAGTTGTTGTTGCTGTCGGTTGTTATGTCGTATTTCTCATGTGTTAGATACTATCATCATCTGCTAGTACTAATGAAACAGGATCATGACAATAATAAGTTATGGACGACACAATTCTTAGTGTATGCTCGTGACCCCATCTATTCTATCTATGTATTCTTTGCTGAGATCTTATGACGTGCCAAGCTTGAGGCGATCTCTGGGGTATCGATTGCTTACATATGTACGGAATACACGATGGAGGGAACTCGTAGATCACGCGGATGATTGGATGGCATCGACTGACCCCGATGAGCCTCGTGTTAATCCAGATCCAAGGTCGGGTGTGACAAGTTACGTCTTTGTGCACATGTCTGGGTATGACGTAGTAACTTCAACAAATAGCAAAAAAAAAAGGTGTGAATTTATTATCTGATCTTTCTTAGATCTGGTGTTCTGAATTGAACGATCGTATGCATCTTAAACTAGTCGGAGACAGTCGAGACAGTTCAAGTGCGAGCAGGCGCAAGTTCGCATGTTTGCAGGTCTCTCTTTCCCGACGGAATGCGCAGTCTGACCAAGGGCAGCGAGTGACACGGAACAGCCAGATACGGATTACGTCATTATATCTCGCACGGCTCGGCAACGGCAGTCTCCACCCGCCAGATGCACCGACGGCGCTAACCTATGCATCTAAGGGATTACCAGAAGCGGCCTAGCGTGCTGATCCGTGTCTCGCCAGCTGATGACGACAACGGGAAGGTCTTCGCTCGCTGTTCCAGAAGAACCCCAGGCCGATCCAGCGACGGGCGATTAATGTTTTTAGTGAGATCCCCTGCAAGGAAGGCACGACGGAACGACTCGAGCGAGGGACGCAAGCGAGCAAGCGAGCAAGCGAAACTGGGAAGCAACCAAGGCAAGCCCGGAGCACCTTTGGACCATTGAAAAAAGAGCCTGGCTTGTGATGCTGCCACTTGTCATTCGCAAACGCGGATAACTTTTTTTATTTTTCGACCCTTCATTCCTTCATCCGTTCTCATTCTCCTCTCACTCGTCCCGCCAAACAAAACGCAACTCTCGAGCCTGCATTTGAAATTCATTGTCAATCTCAATTTCAATGCACATCAATAGAAAGATTCGTTAGTTATACAGTAACTATTACCTTCTCGGTGACTTTTTATTCTTTTTTTTTCCCGGTCGCCCGCGCGCACCCCAATTGTTCCCTTCTCTTACGAGTACCTCTTTTTTTTTTGCCCTTTCCCTTTCGCCCCTATTCCCACCCCCCCTAGGAACCGTGCAGGCCTGTCTCGAACCGCACACGGTCTTCCGGGTTGATGCCAGGAACAAAGGAACAGCAAACCGGATGGTACTTGCAACCGACATCACCACCTCATCACATGCGTCTGTGGCCCGCCGACTGGTTTATGCAACGACAACAATAGAGTTCTGGTTCTGCTGCTCTATTATCGCATAGTCGCTCAATCGCAGGAGAGAGACGGCCGTTAAGCAGAAGAAATATTCATTTATTTCATATTCTCATTCCTACAGCAGGATTAAACGGGACCGAACTCATTGCGAGAGTTCTCATCGCCCTCCACGAGACCTTTTACATCTTTTGATCCCGCGCATCTTATCATCTCCTCTTCCAACGATTACCGTCCTTTTAACTGTGCCCCCCTACTACTACTAGGAGTAAGAAAAAAAGAAGAGAACCCACCTGATTCCCTGGAAAAGCCAGCCCATCATCCCGCTTCCTGCACCCGCTGATGTTGCACGTTAGCGACCACGCCCGCGCAGCTATTTCCCCCAACAACGGTAGAGTGCAGCAGGTATGGCGGATCAGGATCAGACCCTGTCTAATACCTTAGCCAACGCGCGACTTGCATCGCCTGCGCCGTTTCCGCAAGACAGCAACAGCAACGCCGCCAACCTCCAGTACGCGAATCGGCAGCCGAAGTTCAGTGAGGACTGGGATGCGAGCGTGAGGGGAAGTTCACTGCTCGACGGTCCCTCTGCTTCTGCTGCACAGCATCCGTATCACCAGTACCAACAGCAGCAGCAACAACAGCAGCAGCAGTCACAGTACCTACAACCGCAACAGCTACAACCTCAACTCTCCACGAGTCCTAGCATGCGGCGCACTACTTCCGTCTCCTCGCGATCGGAGATCTTCCCCGCTGATAGCGCCAGCAACACCCATGGAGCCGCCTTGTCACTGTCGCGAACGAATACTCTCAAGAAGAAGAACTCGTTACGTCGCAGCGTCAGTCTGAAGCGCAGCAGCAGTCGGCGTAGCATGCAGGCTGGCAGTGTCCTTAGTCTGGCGCTGCGCAGCGCGAACGAACCCGACGAGATGCAGAGCCCGTTTTACTGTCCCGTGCCCACGTCGGGTTCGCCGACGGAAGTGTTGGCTCAGAGATTTCAGGGTAGGTGATTAAATTGGTCACTTTGGGGTCAATCTGGGGTCAATTTCTATGTGGTTGCGCTAATGCTCGAAAATCGCAGTGTGGCGGAAGATCTTGAAAGACCTGATCGCGTTTTACAGAGAAGTACAGAATCATTACGAGCATCGCTCAAAGTCATTGCTCAAGGTCGCCAATGTGTGCAATAACATGACTACGCCCATCGGATTCCTGGCCACGGGCGGTCTGGACGATGCGTTGCAGATATTTCGGAGTTATCACAAGACTGCGATTACCGAGGCCAACAAGGCCCGAGAGATCGAGGAAGATGTTATTCTTGCGCTTACGGGACTGAGAAGCGATCTGAACCTGAAGATCAAGGAGATCAAGAACTTGTCTGGCGATTTCAAGAATTCCGTCGAGAAGGAGATGGATGGAACGAAATCGGCTGTGCGAAATCTGCAAAAGATCCTGGGCGAGAACGAGATCGATCCTTCTTCGACGACTGGAAAGCAGGATCCGTACATCTTGCGACTTGCTGTTGATCGCCAGATTGAGCGACAGCTGGATGAGGAGAATTACCTGCATCAGGTAACGAATGGACTCTCTCTCTTTCTCCTTCGTGAGGAAAACAGGATGTGTGTGACTTACAATTCTGCGTTCTAGGCTTATCTCAACCTCGAGGCGTCGGGTCGGGAACTCGAGTCGATCGTCGTGGGCGAGATTCAGAAGTCGTACAACGCTTATGCAGGCATCTTGAAGCGGGAAGCAGACGCTGGCTACAACACCATCGATGATCTGCGCTCCGGTCCTATCGCCATGCCCAAGGACAACGAGTGGGTGAACTTCATCCAGAAGGATCCTCAGTTTGTCGACCCAGATACGCCCGTCAGAACGGTCGAACATATTCGCTATCCTGGCCAGGACCATTTCGCTTGTCAGGAGATTCGTGCGGGTTTGTTGGAGCGCAAGACGAAGTACTTGAAGAGTTACACTGCAGGATGGTATGTATTTTATCCGCATTGTTTTATTGTCTTGTGTCTTGTCTTGTGCTTATCGAGGTTACAGGTATGTGCTATCGCCGACTCATCTTCATGAGTTCAAATCTGCGGATAAAACGGGCGCTCCCGTCATGTCACTCTATCTTCCAGAACAGAAGCTCGGTTCCCATTCAACGGAGGGTGGTTCGTCGAATAAGTTCTTGCTGAAAGGCAGACAGACCGGTGCAGTACATCGTGGACATACCTGGGTCTTCCGAGCCGAGAGCCACGATACGATGATGGCTTGGTACGAGGACATCAAGGCTCTTACGGAGAAGTCACCCGAGGAACTGAGCAATTTCGTTCGTGGCCACCATAGTCGTGCCTATTCACGATCCTCGCAGCGTAGCGCTAGTAGCGACGGCATGGTCGATGAAGAAGACGACGTACCCTTCTCCGCCGACCCAGCCGTCTCTGCCCCGAGTCCGCGTCACGACTCATTGCAGAGCAAGCATCACACAGGAGGTCGCTTCCCATCAGATATCCAGGTCAACGCAGCTAGGGTCTTCGGCACCAGTCCTGCACCCGGGTTTGTAGATACAGAGGCAGCCATGAGAGGAGCACCTATTAATGGTAACGAACCAGATCATGAGCTCCTAATGGCGACGGGAGCACTCCCAGGCATCGCGATCAGCGATAACACGCCCAATACCCATTTCCCACATTTCCTGGGTCAATCGTACGGTAACACTTCAAGTGTACGAATGGACCAGGCCCCCAGTCACGCCGCAGTCCTCGACTACGCCGCCCGCGAAGACGGCGTGAATCCGTACAGCGGCGAACCCATCGGCGGCCTCCAACGCTCGAATACAACCCGCTCCTTCACGACGCCCGTCGTCATTACGGGTCCGATCCCGACCAGCGCGTCGGTGATTAGTAACACGACGCTGAGCGATGATTCGGGACTCCCGCATTCTGTCTCTGAGAACCAGGGTACGTCGTTTGCGGATGAGGGTCTTAAGCAGACGCCGCGCCATAGTACGAGTACGAATAGTAGTGGTGGACAGGGACAAGCGAGACCGGGCGGATCGAGGACGAATAGTGTTCCGTATGTGCCGGGTGAGTATCCGCGGACTACGCCTTTGGGGACGCCTATGGCGGGTTAGGGGTGGGGTGTAAGTCGAGTTTTGCTTGTGGAGATGTATGGCTGCCGGTTGGCAGTTCTTGAGATACCTAGCTTGTTCGAGTGTTTTGCTTTCGACTTTTGAGTTCTTACTCTTCGTGCATTTCTCATTCGGTTGTTTTGATTCTGGGTATACCCCTTCGCATTCATGATTGAGAAAAAACAGACGGTTTTGTATGATGGTGTTGTTGCCGTTATACGCTTTTTTGGTTTTGAGGTCTGTTGGGTTCTATGAGTTCTTTCGTGTTTATTTCTTCTCTTCTTCTCTTGATTCGATTCGATGGTCTGTTCAGGGGAGTCTCTTCGTCAGTCAACATGCGAAATGAAACTTTTCGATGAGGGGAGTCTCTTCGTCAGTCAACATGCGAAATGAAACTTTTCGATGAGGGGAGTCGCATAGCAAGCAGGCTGTTTTGGTTTTGTTTCTTCCTTCTTTTCTTCTTTTCCAGAAGTTATCCTGTCGAGAGAATACCTACTCTTTCGAAGGGAATACCAGAATTTGAAGGAATTGGATGCCAAACGCTGCGATTAGATTAAGCAGGTTTGGGTACGGAGAACTGTACGTACGAGGTTTTAGGAGATAGGATAGGTATTCGATTCGATGATTCAATTCTCGAGATAGGAAAAGCAATGAGATGCAGTTAGTTCGATTCGATATGTGATGGGATCGGTCTCTGAACTGTTTGAATGGCGTAATTTGGTGGTCTTCTTTTCTGATATAATGCCTCGTTACTCGCCTCATGTTGGTCGAAAATGATTTGGAAGTGTCATCAATTACTAACATTTCATACCAAGGCAGTGAGTGAACTTGTCTATGCATGTTGGTCTAGACTCTCTATATGTGGTGCTCGGTGTTCTTTTGGGTGTTATATGCGAGTCCGCTCTTGGGTGAGATAAATAGGACGCTTAGAGATCAATGCCTACGTACTCACCGATGCCCTTTACCTACCGTAATCGGATCTTCTCACAAATCACATACGCATCGCAAGTACGCTTTTCAAAGTCTTTTTGGATCACTTTATTATGCATATTTTTTTTCATCTTTTTCGCTTTCGTTTTTCGTTTCGGGCCTCTCTCTCCCCCTTTTCCCTTCTTCTTCCTTCCACCCTCTAGGTAGGTAGGTCTCACCCTTCCCCGCGCTCTCAAATAATACAAAAAAGTTTTAGGGGCAGAGAGAGTCTTTCTTTTTTTCAATGAGAAAAAACGAATTGAAAAAATGTCCTGAACGCCTAGTTTAAAACCCGGTACCGCATGAGCCATTGTGTGAAGTGAAAGACGGAGGAAAACAAATAACGGAGTAGGCAGGCAGGAAGAACGGATGGATGGATGGGTGGATGGGGTGACGGGTCGGATGAACTGGCTGGACTGGTTTGAATCCATGGGTTGGATGGATGTTGGACGGACGGCCAGTGGTTCGTTGGATCGATGAGGAGAAAAAGGTGATTGATAGACAGGACAGGACTGAAGTCTGACTGAAACCGGGGGTATCACATCGTCGTCGTCGTCATCGTAATCATCGTCCACCGCGGCTGAAGCCACCACCACCCCGTCCGCGTCCACCGAAACCACCACCGCCGCCACCTCTGCTGAATCCACCACGGCCACCACCACCGCGACCACCGCCGAAACCACTACCACCGAATCCACCACGTCCGCCCCGAGCGGGACCACCGAAACCGCCACGTCCGCGACCGCCACCACGCATGGGACCACCACGTCCACCACGGGCACCACCACGGCTAGCCTTCTTGACCTTGGGAGCTCCCGGCGGGGGCTTGGGCTTGGGCAGGAAGCGCTCGAAGGGCAGGACCTTGTCGGCGCCGATGAAGAACTTGTCGCCGGGCTTGAAGCTGCCGGCCTGGATGCCCTCGGTGGGCTTGATGGTGAAGTAGACCTGGTTGATGGGGCCGAGGACCTCGTCGACCTTGCCGACGGCGGTCTTGTTCTCCAGGAAGATCTGGGCGTTGAACTGGGGGATCTTGTTCTGCGCGCTTATGCTGCTGCAGACCATCTCGCCCTCGCAGGCGTGCATGAAGGCACCCATCTCCTGGATCGTGTCCGGCGGGCCGAAGTCGCGCTGTCCGAAGCCGCCGCGGCCTGTGAATTCGCATGTTAGTGGCTGAGGCGGGATTTTGAGGTGGGCGAGAACTCGGGCGGGAGGTCTGTCGAGATTTGCTTGTCGAGAACCACCGATTGGTCGATCGAAGCAATCGATGCTAGAGATATAAAAACGACAGAGAATCAGAAAGAGACTCACCACCGCCACGACCGCCGAAACCACCGCCTCCACGTCCACCACCGAAGCCGCGTCCGCGCGGCGCACCTCTCGACATGGCGATGTTTTTGTTCTGGATGGGTTTAAATTCGTATATGCGTATCAATCGACCGTATTAATTCGCCAAACTGGCCAATTGAGTTGTTTGTATCTACAAAGTCACCGTTCGTGACTTTTATCGTCGTCGTTTCGTTGTTGTCGCCGTCGATAAGAAGTGACAAAACGAGACTTCAAGAATTTCGTTTCTCTCTTCCGGTGTGGGGCTCGACTTTTTTATTTTTTCGCTTCCGCTTGTTCTCATTGGTGACGATTCATTGGCAGGGAAGCTGCTTGGCTGGGGGAGCTTGATTGATGCATTGATAGGCGGGAGATAGCGGACTGGACCCAGCTGGCTGCAGATGGGGCTGAGTGTGGCTAGGGAACATGCGCTGTGGCTGGTGGGGGGTTGAGTTTAGAAAAGTCTCAACATACGAGTAGAAATTATCCTTCTTTTTTCTCATTGGGCTTAATTAGCATACCTGGAGATATTCTGAGCGTGTTACCATTTTCTGACACGTTCAATAGTTTCTGGAACGATTCCTTGTGAGTTATCTGATCGCTTCGAGACTTGCTGGGATTCCCGTACCCGAGCTGGTCGGTGGCTTGTTTCGTGCTGCGCCTCTCACGCGCTTCTGGTTAGCCACACTTATCCACAGAGGTGTTTGCCGGCCAGGATTCACGAAGGGTCAAGTTCTCAAGCAACCTTCTGGAAGTTCTGTGCAGAATTGGGTAGCAGCAAAGTGTCATATCCACGTAAGTTTGCAGTGCAGCTGATGTCAATCTTCTCATCTCAGTCAGTTCACCCTTACTCTATGTCATTGCAGTCATTCAAAGATTCCTGGCGGATCAAAGAATCGCATCTCTGACAGGCGTCTTATTCGAATGGGGACAGTCAACACCAATGCCGGACCACCGGTACGTACGTAAATTGTAGCCGAAACTGTGCTCGATCGTATCCATCGAACTGTTTCAAGCTCGTACCAGACGAACTAGTACAAGGGACTATTTAGTCGAATGTCTATTCCTAGAGAATCTATTCCGAGAGAATTCCGCCGATCGGCAGAGGTGTTTTCACAGCTGCCTGCTTCGTGTGTGTTTTCTGGAGAAGGCCGCCAATCGACACCGGTTTATTCACAGTTGCCTATTCATGAGATAATCCGCCAATCAACAAATATCTTTTCACGGCTGCCTGTGACTTCGTTGGCATTGGGTGGATTCTTGAACATGTCAGATTACCACCTTGTAATCCGTAAGTTGTCAAACATCTTGACAGCTTGGAGGATGCATGAAGTATCCCGCAAGTACTGCATAGTACGACGGGTACGACGCGCACTATAACGCACTGTATGGCTCCTAGCAGCAATAGTAGGGCGGCACAGCGGAAGGCACGACGAAATGAAGCTCTGCGATTAGCAAGTGCTTACGTCGGAACCCAGCCCCTTCCTGGCACCATCCGTTACACAAGTGCGAGGATGCCTAATTGGGTAGCACCTGCTCGCTGGGATCGCTGGGGATCGTGGAGATTCGTGGCGGGCGGCTGACGTAAGATCAGGGACAAACGGCGGCAGGTACGCGGCGTCTACCTTGCCGACAGCTCTGGTCCCCTTATTTGCTACCTCCATTGCATCCATCCATACTTGCACAGCCTCTCATCTCCTGACGCAGGTACTGATCCCCGTGCTATAATGCTGCGTATGATAATGGCCGCCATACAAGTTCTGGCACATATCAGTAATCACCAGTACGGAGTACAGCTCAAGAAGCCCTCTACTAGTATCGTCTCCATCCCAACTTGAAAGGTTCAACGTCTTCTATTTGTATTGAAAAGGTCGAGTCATGGACTCTTGCCTTTACTTGTCTATTCCAAGCCGAGCTACCGTCAGAACCGTCCAAGAAGATGAGGCAAGAGGAAGAAGATATTGAGGCCTCGGCCCACCTGATATTCGACAAGAATGAACCCGTCTCCAATGGGAAGCATTCCAGCTGGTCCAGGCTGCCCTTTATGTCTTATTCGAGACATCTGTGGCGTCGTGTCCAGTCCCTATCCGTATCCAGCGGACTGCCCACCCGCAGGCTCAGCCAAGTGAGCTCGAGATACCTCACCGTGTTCGTCATTGCTGTCCTATTGGTCAGCGCTTCCTTGATTCACACCTCCCGCGTCACCTCTGCTCTGCTTCGTCTAATCGGACGAGCCCCTCCCGAGTTTTGTACCACCTGGCCTGTTGATGCGCATGGAGACTACGATGTCCATTCCCATGACCGCACCGATCGCGTCGAGCTCGATAGCATCGCGCCGCCCGGCGGTTGGCGGAAACCGGAAGGCTTCAAGGTTGTTGCCATGGTCTTCTATGGCCGAAGAAGATATGTTGACATTCTCGATTGCTATCTCCAGCAAAATCTCGCATCCAATGGCGGCTATCTGGACGAGGTATGGTTCATGATGCACACCGACAATGAGGATGACATCGCGTGGGTGAATGACCTGGCGGATCGAACTCCAGGTTATAAAATCGTCGGCGAGGAAGACTGCAACAAGAACGACAGAAAATATGGCTGTCTGTGGGCGTATGCTTCCGAAGATAACACCATGTATATCAAGCTTGATGATGACATTGTAAGTGACCCTCAGTGCTCCCCTCGAGACATCGATATTCTTCTATCAGGCTGGCAACGTCTTCCTCTGTTCGCGACGTACAGGATCTAATCTGGCTGCACAGATTTATATTCACCAAGATGCCATCCCTCAATTGGTGCACACACGACTGGCCGTGCCGCATGCATTCGCAGTCTCCGCCCAGCTGGTCAACAGCCCGGTGACCGGCATCGAACAATTCCATCACAATGCCATCTACCCGTTCGTGCCCGACTCAGATCCGATGCCAAGACATCGTGCGTCTGAGACATGGCGCCCGTCTGAGCTCGAAAGGTATCCGGCCGGTGAATTGGCTAAGTTGAAGAAGACGAAAGCGTGGGACATCATGTATCCCGACGTGCCTTATACCGGCCATCCTTTCAAGTTGCTCTCCGAAGACAATTTTGACCTTCTTCACACATCGATGGGCCAGTACGACCAGAATCCCGGGAAAGATCCCATCGCATTCAGTCCGATCTGGAGGTCGTGGGCGATGGCTGCGCAGCAACAGTATTCTCTGCTGTATAACCTCGAGAAGAACCAGATTTCTCGCTACTTCTTTGGCAAGCCAGCTCCGTACTTGCCGAGCGCCGAAGGCCCCGACCCTAATACCACCGTGGCCGTACCGAGACATGAGGGCAAGGCCGTCCTAGGCGGTGAGCAGATCTTCGACACGCAGTTCCGGCGCTATAATCTCAATTTTTGCGTCGTCTGGGGCTCCGATATTAAGGCGCAGCTACCCATGAACAACGACGACGAGAACGCCATCACGCATCTTCTTCCAAAGAAGACGGGCCGACCTTTCATCATTGACACACGCGCCATAGTCGGCCACTTCAGCTTTTATACCCAGATCGAGAATATCCGTCAGACCGACCTACTGGATAGATGGCGCGCATTCGCCAACGAGGCCGTGTGCGCACCCAACAACCTCAAGAAGCCATGGGATATGCGCTGCCCTAATTTTCTGTAATAGCAGCTTGAAACTGGCGCATGGCATACACAGGGGCCTAATGTGACGAATGCTAATGAAAGATGGAGGAATGGTGCATTACAGCCGTCAGCATAAGACGGCGATTTCTTCCTTCTTATACCATGGACCTCCTTTTCTTTTTCTCGGTGTTTTCGATCTGTTTTCGGCATGGCAGTTTTTCAAGTGACACGGCGATGGCGTTTTTCTGTACCGCAAGTTGTTTCGGAGGCGTTCTCATATCTTCTTCTTCCACCCGCATCGAACCGGCATGGTCCCTGTTTGCTTTTCATTCTTCCCCTTCTCAGCTTACTCGGAGTCCGAGATAGAGGGGTCAACTAGACAGGAGGATACACACGCCTAGGACATGTAAGGCATCTCTTATTTATGTCTGCTTCGGTGGAGAATCGAGGGAGAGTAGGGGAAACGGCCTTCGATGAAGCAGGCCGACGAGTCATGAGAAAGAAAAGTTCTTGACTTCGCCCCCCTGTACTCATACGACGCCTAGACAATGTTCATCAAAAGTAAATAGAGGGCGAGGCATCTCGGCGTATATAGACGGAGGGGCTTGCATTCGCTTCTGGCATAAAAGCTATCGGTAGCTCAAATGAATACACTTTTGGTTGCTGGATTTTCGTTTGCTTTGTCGTTAAGTGCGTGATTGAATGAATGATGAAGACGTAGTGATGGATTGACATGAGATGAGCCCGACAGGAGTTGAATCCGTGAGATTCTTACCCCTCTTTCTCACTCATGCTTTCATTTCTTTCAATCTCAACTCAACAAATATAAAATGAGTGAGACGAATCGGACTTTGGGAATAAGAAACGGATGAAAGAGGGGCTTCTTTCATCCCGACTTGGCAGACATGTCCGTCGATGTGATGGAAGCGTCCGTCCATGATCGGGTGGAAAAAAGACCCGAGGCATGATCATGCACGAAATCAATTCCTACACCGGATAGATGAATAAACTGTATTTCATTAATGCATATTTCATACCTATTTCATCCGATCACCCAACGCCGTCCCAGAATCAAACCCGATCCAACAATCATTTCTCATGATACGAAACTTTTACATGTAGCCTACTCGAAATCATCATCAACAGGCACATTATTCTTCGCGCTCGCCTCGGCTGTCGTCTTCAGCACGGCAGGCGCATCCTCGCGATCCATGTACAACTCGACGAGACGCAGCCCACGACGCTGGACCGCGAAGTCCTCGTCCGCGAGCAGGGCGTCGAGTTCGGCGGGCGTGTGCGCGGCGTAGTTCTTGACGTTGCGGCCGGCGCCGCCGAAGACGGTGCCGAGGTTGCCGTATTGCCAGGTCATGACGTCGTTGTAGGAGGCGTCCATGCCGTGGATGAAGCGCTCGATTGTGTAGCCGTCGTTGCAGATGACGAAGCTATCGATTGTTTAGTTACCCGGATGGATAGGGGGGTGGGTGAAAACTCACATGATGATATCCAATTCGTACTTGATCATCGTGCTGATCTCCTGCGCCGTGAGCTGGAGACTGCCATCGCCCACGAACAGGATCGTCCGGCGCGTCACACCGTTATCCTTCGCTGCGAGAGCGGCGCCTTGACATGCGCCTACGGCCCAGCCGATACTGCCCCAGAGCGTCTGGTTCAGCGCTGTCACCTTTGGCGGGAAAACGGTCTCCCAGATACCGAAGTTTGCGGTACCCGTTTCGGAGACGATGATGTCGCCTTCGTTGAAGAAACTCGAGATGCGCGGCCAGAACCACGCTTGTGTGATCGGACCCTTTGCGTCGCCGCGGTTATCGTCAGGCGTCACTTTTGGTGTTGGCGCAGGGAGGACCTTGAGTTGCTTTACGTCGACTTCCTCCGTGATGCGACGGAGTACACCGCGCATACGCACGCCGGGATACTCGGAGTATCGAACAACGCAATACCCCGTGTGGAAATCAATACTGTTTAATTGTGACAATCTGTACGAGAAACCAGCCGTATTGAAATCGCTCTTCAGCGAACCGATGCTCAGCACGAGATCCGAGTCTTCGACCATGCGGCGCACGGTCGGTTTACTCGCGCTGCCGGCGTACACGCCGCCGTAGCAGGGGTGTGTCTCGTCGATGGCGGATTTTCCCATCGGTGTGACGAACACGGGGATCTTGGTCTTGTCGATGAAGTTGCGGACTTCTTTCATGACGCGCGAGCGTACGGCGCAGGCGTCGACGAGGACGACGGGGCGTTCGGCGGCGTGCAGGTAGCGCAGGACGACGTCGACGACGTAGTCCTCGCGCGCCTTGTCGTTGGGGGGTTCGATTAGATCGATGGGCGTGTCGAGACGTGTGCCCTCGACCTTTTTGGTGACCATGTCCGTGGGGAGCATGATATACACGGGTCGATTGCGCAAGTAGCATTCGCGCAGCGCATGGTCGATCTGTGTGGGGATCTCATTCGGATCGTTGAGTTTCGCCACGACGCAGGAGATGCCGGCGCTCATGTTGGAGAAGACGTTGAAGTCGGCGTTGCCGAGGGTGTGGTGCAGTAACATTCCGCTGCGTTGCGAGGAGGTCGAGGGACAACCGACGATGTGCACGACGGGCACCATTTCACTGTAGGCGCCTGCGAGGCCGTTGATGGCGGATAGTTCGCCGACGCCGAAGGTGGTTATGATGGCGCCCATGCCTTTGATGCGGGCGTAGCCATCGGCTGCGTATGCTGTTTACCGAACTTGTAAGTAAGTGCTTGATCTGGTGGGATTGGAGAGGGGTGTAAGTGACGAACCTGCATTGAGCTCATTGCAATTGCCTACCCATTGTAGACCAGCGCCGGGGATGTAATCGAGGGCGCGGAGGTTGAAATCGCCCGGTAAACCGTGGACGGAACGAACGCCGATTTGATGGAGTCGTTTAAAGAGGTATTCGGCTACGTGAACCGGTTTAGAGAGGTTTGAGGTGCGGATATCTTCTTGCGGCATCGTGACTATTTTCTGTTCTCTCTCACAACGTGGTAAACAACATGTAAGTGATCAAGACGGAGAAGAGACGAATTCACCAGATATCGAAGACATTTAACAAGAACCCAAGCCCACAAAGAACCACGGCGTATTGCGTATGTATGGGATGAGATAGATAGTGGTGGGCTGATTAACGACTCTCTAGCCCATCGCCTATGACATCTCATTATGATGCGAGCCGAGGGCGATGATGCAATACACACCGGGTCCAGATGCTTGTCTTTCCATTACCGTGACCTACATTCCAATTCCCCTGCGGAATACTACGAAATAAGTAAACCAACTCCGATTCGCTGGTCACGGCTAGATCCTTTGTTCGCGTTGTCTTTGGTGTTGAGAGTAGAGGGTGGGATGGGTTGGTAGGCTCATGCACCGGGTAGTCTAGAGCGCTCCAACGCGACGGGATCGTGCGATGGGGTTTGTGGTCTCATTTGCGCAGCGAGAAATGCGGGACCTACCTGGACCTGGGTTCGTGTTGTTGCTTCCGAGTTCGCCGTCGGTTTTCGCATGTGTTAGATATTCGAGGTAGGTATTTGGAATTGAATGCTTCTGGAACCGTGCAAGACAACATGTGATCGTGTGAGTGGCGATATCTTGCCTTCTTTCTATGTACAGAATATGGAGCTCGTGAGAATGAAATGGAAATGGAATGAAAATCAAATACCAGACGCCGATGCCATGCTACGTATCTCGTGTCCCTCGCTTTCGCGTCTTCTCCTTTGTCGTCTAGTGTAGTTGTAATCCGTATTATACATTCGTAATACAAGCATCCACGATGCCGTCGGTCTTCGCGAAGTTGTCGCCTCAATCCCTTTCACAGCACCCCCCCTCGCATCGCGCATCTAATCACACCTCCCATCCTTCCACCCCGTCCTCCACCTCTCCTCCCACCGACTACAATCAAACCTCGGTTTACCCAGCTTAACATTAACCGCATTATGCGCCTCACAAAGCCACGTGCCGAACCCATCGCGACTATCCACCCGGATCGTCTCCTTCGCCATATACCGCTGGAAATCCTCCGCGCACACCCAGCACGGATACAGACGCGAGAAGACGCCCATGAACGTCTTTAGATCGGATTGTTCGCTCGGGGTGGGCGTTGTGGGGTAGTTTGCTGCGATGGTGTGGAGCAGGGTCCAGGTGCTGCGGCCGAGGGTCTCGACGTCGGGGGGACAGTCTGTTGCGGGTTGGGAGGGAGTGGTGGATGCGGCGACGGCGCCGGCACCGGCTGCGATGCCCATGCCGGATTTTAGGGAGGAGCGGGTTTGTTGGGCCCATTGGCTGAAGGAGGCTTTGGAACTGCAGGAGCGGCAGCTGTTATTGGAAACTAGTTAGTTGAAGGTTCGCATGGGGTGATCATAAAGGTGGGATTGCGCAAACATACGGCTTGCCATCTTTGTCTAAGACGATGCCCGGAGGCAACTTCGTCGCTGAGACGGGCGCGGGTTGCGATTCAGGCAGGTCGGCCGCCATTTGGTGAAGCGTATTAGGGAATGCAGTAAATGAGTGTCCAGATATTCAAGTTTCAGCTCATCTGCAGACAAAACACAACAGTAGCTCTTGTGAAGCTGTTAACCGGTAAGATTGTGATAAAAATCAAGCCGGCGCATCGCCAGAGTGCGATTTGTAATGGCTTGTCAGAGCATCTACAGCACCGTACAAGCACCGTATGGCCAGCACTATGCGGGAGCTCTTATCGATAGCCTCTACAATGCCGCAACGCTGCAGCAATTCTGACATCACAGGCGACCCTGCCGGTCTGTGCCGCTGCTGCTAAAAGGTACGAGTACATAATCCAGGACCAAAACCCAATTCCTTGGACCCCATCTTGACTCGCGAATTTCATATTCCCAAATTCTGAAAACATGGCCAATGCGTCGGATCCAAGCCCGGACGGTGTCAAAGTCCCCGTCTTCCTCCTCAAAACAAAGTCCTCGCCCACGGATGCGTATGAGGGTCTGTTCGCGACCCCGCGGGATGGCTTCGATTTTGATCCGACCTTCGTACCGGTGCTGCAGCACCGCTTTGAGGAGGAGGGCATGAGCAGTTTTGGCAAGCTGCTGCGTGAGAAGAGGATCAATGCCAGTGAGGACTGTGATTATGGCGGGCTGATATTCACGTCGCAGAGGGCTGTGGAGGCGTTTACGGAGTTGGTGCAGCAGGGTCAAGGTCTGTCGCCAGCTTCACATGAAAATGGAATTTCATGAGATGAGATGAGCTAATTGTCTATGTAGGAGGTGAGACGACATGGCCGCATTTACAGAACGTGCCTATATACAGTGTCGGGCCTGCGACGACGAGAGCACTGAAAGCTATTCCCCAGGAACCGCCGTTGCAGATCTTCGGCGAGCATACGGGGAATGGCGATGCGCTTGCGCAGTTCATATTAGAGCATTATGGCGAGTGGTATAAGGATCGCTCGGTGAAGCCGCCGTTGCTATTCTTAGTGGGAGAGCAGAGACGCGATATCATACCGAAGACGTTAATGGACAGTTCGCTGCCTGCTGATGTCCGGATTGAAGTGACTGAGACGGTTGTGTATGGAACCGGCGTGATGGAGTCGTTCCCGAAGGATTTTACAGCATTGCTTGAAAATACGAGCGATCGGCCGAGGAGATGGACTGTCGTCTTCTCGCCAACGGGATGTGACAGTATGCTGCGGTGCCTGGGCCTCCTCGACGGAGAGACCGGCAAGGCCGTTCAGGGGGATTCCGGGCGCACTACTTACATTGCGACGATAGGGCCGACGACGCGCGACTACCTGATAAACAAATTTGGATTCCAGCCGGATGTCTGTGCTGCGAAGCCGAGTCCAGAAGGAGTCTGGGACGCCATTACGAGTTTTGAGTATTCCGAATAGGGAGGGACTGAGAGTGTTATTCGTGAACTCGTAATGCGGTCAGCGCCGATATTTGGGACACGTATGAAGTGAGTGAGTGTGCGAGGCGGGATCTGCAGAGAGCCAATTAGTTGGAATAGTGAGTGCGATCTCTCACCAGTCAGATCACATCTGCTAAGGCCATCTTCATAACAAGTCATTTATACGAAGTTGATAGTGAAGTGGCGGCGGCAGTCTTGGCCCCAGTTAGAGCGTTCAGGAGTCTTCGTATTATTTGGACGTCGAATGCATACGAGGGACATATTGGTGGGAGATCTATATGATTCACACCCCTCCCAGGCACACACGCACGCAGACCCGGTGGTTATATCGAATCGGAATCCGTGAAGAATAACTAATCTGATACTTGACATCACCAACAAAAATGGCAGCGTCAACGTTCTACCTGTTGTCTATCATTGGTAATTCGATTGTATACAATATAGAAATAACCCCGCTAGGTAAGGATTACTGACGGTGTCTCTTGTACAAAAATAGCAGCTTATTCCTGTGCTGTTGAACTGCCTGTTAACAGATGGCAAGAACAACCGATGCGCAGTTCCTTCCCTGTTCCTGTAGGAATTCCCGTAGGTAGCGACTGCCCGAGTGCCAATTTATTAGGTAACCCGGCAAGCGCATATTGAATCGAGTCATTGATCATCCCATCTTCCCATCCATCCCGCCGCTCGCCGTGCCATCCACACATCACACATTCCCATCTCCAAACTCACAAGTCCAATCATGCCTACGATTCATTCTTATTAATTAGTATTTCTTATCTTCCTTGACTGCCCTGACCGAGTCTTGCTTGCTTACTTATATACATGCATTCTTATGCCTGTCTACGTCACCAACCGAACCTACCGATTCATCTTCACCTCGCCGACCCTTCCTTAGACCTATTCTAATTCCTGATTGTTCATGCAATACGTCCTTTCAAGCTCGGCTTGTCCCTTGTTGAAGTTGCCAGTGCGAATTCACAAAGGACCCTAATTATATACGACCCGAGAGAGCTCCCTGTCTGGAAAAGATCGATAGATAGCAACCATGGGCAACCACACGGGCAACCTCATCGACTTCGACTACGACGATTCGCCGCCAGCGTCGGATTCCACGTCGCCGTTCCCCGGAAGTCATCGGCCCACGGGCAGTTCGCAATCGACTCCGCGCCCATCACCTCCGCCGCCGCCACTACCGCCGCTACAACATGCTTCGACCGTAACCTCGGGCATCGGCTCGGCAGTCTGGGGCCTTTTTCGCCGAATCTCGCAAGCAGATGGTCCCAGTCAATCCCATTCCCACGGTTCCGGCGGAAGCAATGGCGACGGCATTAATGGTGCCTTCACACCGCCGAGACGGACTGCGACGCCGCGTGGCCTCCCCTCCCTCGATCCCCTGAACTTGCGCGGCTACCGCGACGACACCGATTCGGACGAGCGACTGTTGTCGCGCGGCGTGGCCGAAGAGATCCGCACGTTCCTGCCCGAGCGCTTGAAGATCATGGATGAATGGCGCTTGGTCTACAGCTTATACCAGAATGGCAGTTCTCTGTCTACGCTGTACCAGCTTTGCGAAAAGTACCGAGGTGTAAGGGCTGGGTTTGTTCTGGTTGTCCGGGATGGGAAAGACGGGGTAAGCTCCTCCCTATCTCTTTTCGTTGTTTCCCCGTCATTGTTGGAGTATCTGGTCTACTGGTTGAATAATCGGATCATTCACGAGCTCGACACAATCAAGACAAGAAGCGATGGCGATTTCATTCTTATTTTCTACAGCCCATATGATGGCCAATGCTAATGCGGATCCCAGATCTTCGGCGCATACTTGACCGAGGCACCACATCCCGCCCCCTCGTACTACGGCACCGGCGAATGCTTCCTCTGGCGCGCAAGCCTCCACGCACCCTTACCACCTCCTCCCTCATCCGACACGACTCACCTGAATTATCGCATGACGACCGTAGCATCGCCTACCAATGGCGCCTCCTCGCATTCTCACCATTTGTCGCATGGGCACCACCTGAAGGCCGACAGTTCCGCCTCGTCCCACGAAACGCAACAGTCGTACAGCGTCCGATTCCAGACCTTTTGTTACACGGGAGCCAACGACTACTGCATGTTCTGCGAGACCAAGTTCCTGAGCATCGGCGGCGGTCGAGGCGGTACCTTTGGACTCTGGCTCAACGACGGGTTGAGTCGAGGCCATAGTGCTGAGTGTGATACTTTCCTCAACCAGCCGCTGAGCGAGGAAGGCGAGAAGTTCGACGTGCTCGGCGTGGAATTGTGGATTGTCGGTGCTAGTTAGGATGTGAGATACCTGCGGAAAACATGTTTACATGCCATCCGTGTACGTATCAGGAAGTATCCCGGACTGCAAAAGAACACCTTATCTTTTTCCTATTTCAGTTTTCTTGTTGGCCGAGTAAGATTGCGAAAAGGGCATGTAACGGGAAGAAGAAAAAACGAAAGAGGACATGTGTCGATATGTGGAATGAGTACAAAAATGGTTGCGTTCGGGCTTAGAAGAGTTGGTGATCTGCACGAGATGAGCTGAGAGAAGCTGCACATCTTTTCGGCTTGTCATTATTTATGTTCTTTTTTTCTTTTTCTTTTTCTCTCATTCTGTCTTCTCATCTCTCGTTTCTCTCTACATCCGCCCATCTGTCTATATTGAAGCAAGGGATGAGGGAATTATGTATCAAGTTGACGACATTACTTAGCGCTTCTCATTTCTTCATCGGGTCGGCGTTTTGGGCGTTGGGGGTCTGGTATCAGTCAAGTCAACATTGGGCAAGTCAATGGGATTGGTCATATTTCCGAATGACGCGATGGTCGACGTCGACGTCGATCTTGGGGAGCTGAACGTGGTAGGGTCTTGCTACGGGACACCTCATTCGGTGCGATGGATTTTTACGTATGAGAATCAATCAACATAAACCTGTCGTATCCTGCATAGTTGACCTTTCATCCGTGATGTTTACTAGAATGTGATGCGAATGCGTGTCGAGATAACAGAACAGACGAAATAAATAAATGAAAAAAGGACGCCAGGTTCATCCTAACAGTGACCAGAAATTACTGACCGACCATAACATACGGACGGAGATTCCGTACGTACGTATTCCGTCCGTACATACATACATACGGTATCATAAAAGTCCGGGCGGTGCGTGCCCCCCGTTCCCTACCGTGTTCAAACACAAACCGGGCATTTATTATCGATTGGGATAACAATCAATCAATCAATCAACACGGTACTTACTTACATCCCCCATTTCCTCGGTACATTATCTCTCCTGCCTACTCTTTCTTTCTTCTTCCCTCTCCTCTCCTCTTCATTTCAATTTTCGGTTCTTCGCTATTTAACTCCTTTTTAATCTCGATATATCGCTCGCTGAGGACTAAAACCACCACGCGCGAGAATACACGAATTTACATCCAACTACGGATTATACAACTCACCACCATTAAACATCGCCAACGCTGTTAACTCATAGTTACGGTCATAATCAATTACAATATCGCATTCGACCAGACTACTTAAACAACAACCACCAGCCCTCAAGGTTCACCACCACATCCAACCCCCCTCTCAAATTACCATCATCAACCACCAAGCTCACCACCACAAAATGTCCTCACCACCCCCCTCCCCCTCCCCCTCATCCAAACCCAAACCCCTCTTCATCTACGGCACCCTCCGCGCCCCACCCCTCCTCGCCTGGGCCCTAACAGGCGACGCGTCCAACACGGCCGCCATACTCCCGCTCATCCGGCCGGGGCGCGTGCACGGGTACGCGTGCTTTGCGCTCTTGGAGGGCGAGCATCCGGCTGTGATCCCGGCGAGTTCGTGTCCTGGGGCCGCACCAAGCCAAACTGATGAGGGAAAGGAAAAGTACGTGGAAGGATATTTACTCCGCGTGCAGACGGACGCGCAGAGGGAGAAGTTGCGGGAATTCGAGGGGGAGAGCTGTGAGGTTGTTAGTGTGCGGGTGCGGTTATCCCCTTCTCATGTCCCTGCCGAAGGGGAGGATGGAGATGGGGAAGGGGTTGAGGATGGAGAGGTCGATGCCGATATGTATATCTGGACGGGCGATTTGGCGGCGCTGAGTGCGCGGGACTGGGATTATGATGTTTTTGAGCGGGAGGTGTTGGGGAGTTGGTTGGAGATGTCGGGGGGTGTGGGGGGTGGGATGGGGATGGTGCGGTGATCGACGTTCCGGCAGATCGTTCAAGTCCTTCTATACCTTCTTGAGAAGGCGGCGGGGAGGACGGGACGATGATGAAGATGGGGACTACGAAGGGAGAAAACGAGGTCTCTATCCAGCGACGACGACGGTCACGACAACAATCACGATGGACGGGAAGAATCGCGATAGGGGCAACTCTCGAATCAACTATGGATCACCTACTCAAGTCACTTGAAGTCCCATCACCTCACCTCCCAGCTTCTTACTGCGTGCACTTCAACTCGCAAGTTCAACTTCTATATACCCAAGACCGATACACTTACAGAAACAAATAAATCAATAAACACGCGTTGCTCTGTCTACCTCTTACCAACTTGCCTATCTCATGAATTGTCGCGTCGAGTTGATTCTCACCGCATCTTGAAACACGGAAAAAGAACTCCGATGAGGGGGTCCTAACGGAGTTCTTAACCCGAAGTCCAACGCATAGATTCAGAACGGACAACTCACGATCTCAATTAGTTGCAATTAGAACATGAAACCAACATTCACTTAGATACCTATCACGAAGCACGTAGCCTTACACTCTGCATTTCACGACCTAGCAGCTATCCTAAGCTCAATCCACTAACTCGTGAGACCAAAATCAGACAGAGTCGAACAATTCCAGGCACACTATGAGGGGAGAAAGAAACAAATGAAGAAGACGCAAGGAAAAAAGATGAGCAGCTAATTATCCATTTTTCCCCTCCCTCGTAACTCGGTCCCCAACCTTGGGTACATGTAGGTAGGTAGTCAACACAGGATCGGAGTCCTTCCAAAAAATTCGGCACCATCGCCTCTGTTCTCCTCCCTCGTACGGAACCATATCTATGGAAAACCCATCATGATACGATGTGGAAAGGGGAATTATCGTCTCGCAAGACAGCCGTCGCACCTGTCGTCAACGTGCATCATGACCGTGACCATAGCAGAGTTGCTCCCTTGCTGGCTTTGTTCTTCTCCACTACCAGGCTCAAAACGTTGCCGGCCCCGTGCTCACTTGCTCGGCCGTCGCCTGCTCCTCTGCGGTTTCGCCGACGTACTGCTGGTCCATGCTATCGTCGCCGTCCTGTTGCTGATCTTGCTCACCACAATCCTCGCGCGTCATCATCTCAACGGAGAAACTCGGGCTCTACCGCATGATCTCCTGGTAAATGAGCTGCTTGAGTTGCTCCTTGCTGAGGTTGTCCTTATGCTTGTCGAAGTCAAAGAACTCTTCAGGAATCGGAGGCGCCGTAGGCTCGTCCTCAGGGTCGTGGTACGGCTCGAGATAAGGGTGCTTGAGAGCCTCCTCGACTGTGATACGCTTGACAGGGTTGAACGCGAGCAGCTTCTCCAGGAGATCGAGAGCCATGTCGGACGTCTTGGGGAATAGAGTCCGGAACGGGACCTTCTTCTTGAAGGGCAACGACCGGATGTATTCCCGCGCACGACGCGACTTGATGCCGTAGTAATCTTCCATGGTAGGCGTTCCCAGTACATCCAGGATCAAGGTCAGCTGGTGGTGGTCTGTATGAAGAATTAGTCTAACGGTCACACGGAACTCCCAGCTCAAATCAAACACTCACAGTCCTTGCCGGGGAACAACGGCTTTCCACTAAGCATCTCAGCTAAAATGCAACCAACAGACCATACATCAATGGCCTTGGTGTATTCCTTAAATGTCAACATGATTTCAGGTGCACGGTACCATCGCGTTGCTACATATTCAGTCATGAAACCAGAGTTGTCCTCTTGAGAGGCCGCCGATCGCGCAAGACCGAAGTCGCACACTTTGAGATCACAGTTAGCGTTCAACAAAAGATTGCTAGGCTTGAGATCGCGATGCAGAACGTTGGCGGAGTGCATGGCCTTGAGGGCTCGGAGGGTCTGGTAGATGAAGTACTGGCAGTGATCGTCCGAAAGATCCTGGGTGCGGATAACACGATGCATATCGGTTTCCATGAGCTCCTGGATTAGGTACACTTCATTAAAGGTCTCGTAATTTCGGGGCTTCTGGATGTCCAGGATAGAGATGATGTTCTCGTGATTGAAGTATCGCAGGAGCTTCATCTCACGCAGGGTTCTCAGGCAGAACATGGAGTGGTCAAAAGGTGTTATCTTTTTGATCGCAACCTTCTGACCTGAGGGCTTGTGAATAGCAGAGCTAGACAGGTTATCAGTTGCTGACACCAGGCATAGAAATGTTTATTGGAAGAAATACTTACCAGACGACACCATAGGCACCTTCACCAACGACATCCTGAATGTCATACTGCTCACTGACGTTGAAGGAGATCTTACGGGATCCTTGGGGATTGGGAGCGTTCGCTCGCGACATGTTGAGATGACGTTAACGGTGTATGCCGCTATACGTCTGTACAGTAGTTCTCGGGGCCTGAGAACAACCTCTGCCTCCACCCGAAGTCCTCAACTTGTAAGAGTCCGGAACTTCAGAAACCGAGTGAACAAAGGCCTCCCTCCGTAAAAAGGCGTGACAATAGTGTCCGGCTGGGGCTAAGAGCTGACCGACACGATTTGTTGACTCGGGTGTGGCCGCGCAGGAAAGACTAGCCCGATGAGACTGGACTTTATCGGTTTGTGTCGTTGAATTGGCCGGTAGGGTAAGCCTTCGGTTTGTCGGTTAAGGGTCGTGCGTGTTTGTAGTTTGAAGATCGAAGGACCTATTCTAAGAAGAGCGAGATTAGCCATAGTTATATGAGAGACAAAGAAGACAATCTTGTTGACAAATTCCGGATCTGAAGGGCATAGTAGGAGTCCAGAATCATGTGATTGTTGGTTGGTTTCACGCAGATCTCAGCCCAAATGGTACGATTCGAGTTCTTAGACCTGCCAGACGGGAGGCAACCAAGTCGACGAGTTCCTCGAGAGCTTCGAGAAGAGCATTCGAAGCGTCCAAGTGGATGTCAACGGTGAGCTGTCCCTGGCCGACTCGATGGCGCAGCAGATCCCCGGGAACCGCTCCGTGTCACAAGAACTCGTAATGCTCACCCGGGCCGCATGAGTAATAGCCCGAGACGCCGCACGAACCGGACCGGGTCGAGGTACGCGAACGGCATTGGAACGTTGGTCTGCCAGGCCGCGAGAGCGGCTGCAGATGGTGGGGAGGTAGTGAGGGGATATCAGGGGAGGCATAGGCGTGTGCGCCTATATGATCTGCGACTGGGGGGTTCGAATAGGAAACGGACGGCGCTTACCTGCTGGATTGTAGATGAGGCTGGCTCTGCTCTCACACTGGGAAGAATTAGTCTCGTGCGATGCTCGCGGCGATTTGACGGTGGCAGTAGGGATTGAAATTGAGAGTGAGAGTGAGAGGGATCGAAGGTGAGGGGTTGGTGAGAGACGATTGGCAAGGTGGGATGCCGATGTGGTGAGGGCAAGGTGTTGGGTACCAAGTGGAATAGACGGTCCGAGCGACTCACAGGTATGACGGGCAGGACGCGAGGTCGAGGTGAGCACGCCTATATAATTGGTGTGGGAGTGAAGAATTCGGCGTCAGTAAGCAGAGGCGAGAATGGGGATCAGACGAAAGCCGAAAGGCAAGAGAGCTTTCTTGTTGCCCGTTGCTCGTTACTTCCTTTGTTGGTGAAAGAGCACCGGGGGTGGAGACTCTTGGGGCTAGCAGTGAAGATGAAGCCGGGATGAGTAGGTACGACCCAGGAGTGGGGCCCTCGAGTACCTCGTACCCCGTACCTCACGTGCCCTTGTTGCTGTCTTCTGTCTTCGGCAAACAGTTAAGCGGCCGTTATATTGTCGAGCTGGCACCCTCGTTTCTGCCGATAAATCGATAGATAGTTGGTTCTATTGTTGATTGAACACACAACTCCTTCTACGGTTTGCTGCTGTACGAAGTACCTGTCCATGTACGGGTACGCATACACAGCTAAACTCCCTGTACGCAACCAATAGACAGCCCACTAAAACGGATAGTTCCCGGCAAAATGGTACCGAATAAGGTTAGTGCGAAGCCAGCCTGACAAGCGGCTAAGTACAAAACAAGTAACTTGCCGGCCTTACACGCCGAGAAATAGCTCTCTTCTTACTCAACGAGGCCTAGAGTCACTCGATTATTTACGAGGGATCTGAAGTCACCCAACAAGCACCGTAGATCGCAATAGGTGCTTACAGTCATGACTGGAATGATTGCTGAGAATGAGATGCGAAGAAAGGTTTGTTATCTTTATCAGTCGTACTTCTTATCTAACAGTGACTGACCGTTACTTGGCCGTAGTTCAGGTACCGAGGTATGAAGCATGTACGTACAGGTACTTATGCGACGCCGTGGTGGGGGGTGAGAGTCCACTGCACCTACATACCTACCGATTTCAAGTGCAAGAGGCAGGTACGAATTCACCTAGCGCAGGAGTTAGGCACACACTTAAGTGCCATCGGAGCCCCACCAGCCAATTAAGGGATGAGTCCATGACCACGCCGACCAGTGACCACCTGATAAGAAGAGCTACGCGCCGACGATGTTTCACACCCACACATGTCTCAATCTCAGCTTCCCATTCATCCAGCTCTTCATCACGCAGACGGCATCGTCACCAGTGCTACCAACTACGACTTACTCCCACAAGATTTCCGGAATCCATTCCGTGTCATTCGGATTTAAATATAAACCTGTGAGCACCAGATGCTACCCACGCACAACCAACACACATACGGAACACATCACTGGACTCTCTAACCGCCATGAGATAACCGCAAACATCTAAAAATAATACTCATACGAGTGATCCGTACATTCGGATACAACCCATACGGAACACATCCAATAGACTTGCCGCCACCCGCTCTTCGTCATGTCAGATCTACTAACTGTATTTCTCATCAGCCGCCGCGGCGTTACCTCCAATATCCATATTGCCGCGTCTGTCGCCTATTGAGGAGAGACTGGTGGACATATAAATGCAAACTCGGTACGAAATATGACGTATTATTGGCTTTGTTTGCTGTACTCGTTTGCCTGTCTGTACGGAGTAATCCGTACGTACTCTATACATGGCACAGACCGATCGACTGAAGCGTTCACCTGGCCTTAGTAACGGTAGATATATTCTTTTACCTTCTCGCCGACCTACAAGTAGATCACACAGCGCACCAGGTGGGGGAAGCACCCCCCGTCGTACCCGTCCTGTTATACTCGTAGTACCGCAGTGACAACAACGTGTAGTATTTGCTGCAAGGGCCTTCATTACACGTCCGCCCGTGATCTAGTTTTGGACTTCTTCTCTCTTGAATCGACTCCCATTTACGTTCAATCGTTGAGCCCACCGAGGCTCATGTATTTCACCGTTCGTTCATACCGTATCACATTCAACTATTGCACAACCTGCAGGGTGTCGACTTTTAGCATCCATACTCTAGCGCTGGTGAGATGGCTCAACTTACCTTCTCTCTCAGAGAGCCCATCCACTGGGCAAGACTCATGGCTTGATCGGCACGATCCTCAACCAGCAATGTCTGTGCCCACAACTTCAAGCTTGGCTCGCCATCCTCCCGGACAATGAAGAGATGAGGTACCGTAACGGAACCAACACCCCGAGACAGGTGGTCTCGGCTCTTCTGGATCACTGCTCGTACCCGCTCGTTGAAGTCGTTGTCTAACTCTGGGATCGAGCTCTTGCCCACGCGGAGCTGTGTCCGATCCTGAACGCCAAAGACGTCTATCAGCAACTGTGGTACGGCATCCCGACCAACCCACATAAATTGGGTCTGGCCGTCGTCAATGAGATACAATCCATGGGATTCGAAGCGCTCTGAAGACAAGTTCATCGGGGGTGGTAGTACGATTTGACTCGTCTCCGGGTCCGGCACACCAGCGTTGTCGGGCATGTTATGCAACGAGTAGAGTCTGGGGTAGATGTACTGGATCAGGAGCGGCAGGGGTAACGTGGAAAGCAGGCACAGCGCCGCTGATCGCAGATCGGATGGGATCTGTGCAGAACGGCGCAAACCGACGTTCTTCATCAGACCCAAAAATAGCACAGGCAGACCACGCAGGTTCGAGGGGAACTGTAGGCCGCCACCACCCATGCTTCCGCCGCCCAACTCTTTCTTAAAGGTTTGTAGCAGCTCGATAATCTTGCTTTGTAGAGCATCTCTGGCGGCATCGAGACCACTGCCCAGAGCCCGCTCTACCGCCTTGTGACTGAAGTAGGTGGTGATGGCGCACTGGTCAGCTGAAGCGTAAACATCTGCAAGGTTGGTGGTGGTGGGGAGTGAAAGGGTCATGACACGGATGCGTCGCTCTCCGTTGCAAGTCGTGTACAAAACACCAGCCTGGAGGCAGATGAATTGTTTCTGTAAGTTCTCGTCAATAGCGACCTCAATCACATAGCACTGGTCGCGAGGGAAAGCCGGGAATGCGCAGAGATCCGAAGATCTGCTGAAGAAGTTTCCATAGAATGTACTCATACGCAGGCCAGTGGATGCGCGGACCCTAAGAACGGCTTCCAAACCGATTTCCGAAGACAGATAATCGCTGAACTCGGAGGCGAATTTGATAGCATCTTCACCGCGGGCGGCATTGAATCCAGGGTAGAACCAGGTCTGTCCACCAGTGTACCTAGGGAGGTTACTCAAGGAGGCGACATCCTGATATTGCGAACCGAAGAGGAACATATCGACAGACACCTGGTTCTTTGAGCACTCGACAGCAAACGATTTGTAAAAGCTGTTAGCAGTTTGCAAAAGGCTGCTCTCTTTCGATGTGCCCAAAAGTTTCTTATCTTCTCGCATGTCCAACTTGCCAATGCCCACATTGGGTAGCGACGCACTCAAGACCACGATCTTTCCACCCAAAGAGGAAATCAACTGATGACTGGCCTTGAGAGCGGGACCAAGACATGAACCGTTGCTTTGGTTGTTCTGGAACATGTCGGGCAACTTCGTCAGGAAGTTCTCGATGTTCTGGCGACTTTCGGTCAAGGGAACCAGGAGGTCATGAGGAATAGGCAGGAAGGGTTCGTCAAGATCGCTCACGACCAACATGCTAGTCTCCCCGTTCTCGTCGTCATCCTTAGGGACGGAGAAGTAGTGCAGGCTTGAGTCGAGGGCAATGAAACCCAGGCGGGTCCGACGATCAGCGTTGGGTATCCTGCTCAGACTGTCGAGAATAGTTCGGGCACTTGTAGCGAGGAGACCGGTTGAGACTGCCGCGTAGCTCACGTCGAAGAGGAAGAGGTAGACAAGAGGCTGGGGAGGGCGAACCATGTATTCCTGGGGAGCGACGAATTCGACCACCGAGTGGTTCAACTCGTATCTATCCCAGCGGTTGACACTCTTCTGCGCGGCGGCATCCCAGTCGAAGGCCTGCGGCACGTCGTTGGTGAGGTTACACATGTTGCACCTCCAGCGGTGGCCCTGGTCCAAGAAGGTCACGTAAGGGTTGATGTAAGTTCTGCATCTCCGGCAACGCGCGATTACTTGGTCTTGGACGACAGGGACGGCATCGTCAATGTCATGAAGGGCAGCATACGGCTGGATGACGAGGGCGAAGGGAAGTTTGGACTTCTTCAACAGCGAATTTGTGGTCGGAACCGCATTCAAGGTCGATCGGATGTACTTGGGCGGGCAGTTCGCGTTGGGGGATTGGGTTACGCTAGCCTTGGAGTGACTGTTAGCTTGACGGCAACAGATCTCACCAGAGAGTCATGGACACTTACATTAGGGGGTAGAATACAAGGGGGAGGCGGGAAGTCTAGTTCGGATACGTTGAAGGGCTGAGATAGCAGATCCGTGGGGTAGAGCTGGTTCAGAGCCAGACGAGGCTGCTGGGCTGCCTGCTGTTGTTGCTGAGATGCGGGTTGCTGGGGGCCTCCCATGCTCAAGCCAGCCATGTTCTGTGTGAGAGGGCCCAAGCCACTGGTGACGGCGCCCGAGTAGTAGGGAGCCGGCGCTTGATATCCGCCGACTGCGGGCTGAGCAGGCGCGCCGGGCTGCTGAGCATCGTAGGACGCGGGCGCAGGCGCACCGTAAACAGGTGACTGTTCGTAACCAGGCGCTGAGTATCCAGGATAGCCTTGAGCAGGCTGTGCTGCACCGGCAAAGCCAGGGGCGCCGGGCATCGCGGGCATGCCTCCAGGCGGGGGTGCACCGGCAGCAACAGCATTGGCTCCGCTGCCGAACTCGAACGCCTGAGTCGCATAGCCTCTCTTCTTCTTCTTGCCAGCATCAGCCGGGGCAGACTGGGGCGGGGGTGCGGCTGCTTGGCCCTCGTAGCCACCGTATTGCGCGTCCTGAGGGTATCCTTGAGGGGGATAGTGGCCCTGTCCATCGTACGGAGCAGCCATGTTGGCGGCGATGGCTCAATGAACGCTGCGGTAATGAATTATAAGGAATGAACGACGCTGTCTTGGATACTTGGCGTATTCTCTAGGTAATTGGCGGCGGCGTCACTTGAATGCGAAATGCGAGAGTTGGGATTCCGTATAGAAGAGATCTGGAGAGTCGTGAGATGCGGGTCGGGATTCAGATTCAAGTCACCGAAGGCCACGTTTTTATTATTGGGCGGTGACAGGCAGCCAAAAGTTTATGGATTATAATACGACGAGCCCGGACACAGCGAGAATGAAGATGGAAATAGACGCAGTTGGGATATGTTTTCAAACTAGCATCGTAAGTTGACGACCAAGGGGCCGGACGGGCGAGCGGACAGTCGACGATGTTGTCTCTTTTGTTGTCGTAACGTCAACATGCAGACTCTCAACGGTTCAGGTTGCCCACAATGTTGACAGACTTGGTTGGTCAGGCTTGGTTGGCCCGTCCTTCGCGGGCTCCTCCTTATGTCTGGGCTTAAGAAGTGGTCAGAGCGTCGGCGTCATCATGTTGGATTACATAAGCACTGTGGCGCTGTGGCGAGGTAGTGTGGCTTGGAGCGCACAAAATAATTATGTAAAT